>JARK01001507.1:169831-213846 GCA_000688135.1 Ancylostoma ceylanicum | reverse complement strand
GGGTCGATTCTCATTCACGGTGTCGCTTCATCTCGAGTCTCCGAATATTTTTCAGTGATATTATGTAGTGAACATGACCCCCCCCCACCGCTCGACGTCACCAACCTTCACCCAACCTTCACTTTTACAGACCCATTCTCACAACTATTCCACCTATGCATATGCGTCAAATGTTGAATTTTGTGAAGGATTGACCAAGGAGCAGCAGTAGAGCGTAAAATTGAAGGAACAAAACAGTAGACTCTTTGTGCTTGCCAGAAAAATGACCCTCATTTTACTATCCTGAATCAAACAGGGAATCCTAGTGATGAGAATCCTAGTGACGAATTAACGGGGAGCAGCCCCGTTTCCTCACTTGACAACTATTTCGATGGTTGCTTCAGTGTACTTGGTATCTAGTTTGATTTCGTCATATTTGTAGTGTTTATGGAAGCATCCAGTAATATTGTTTGTCTCCAAAACTACTTAGTCTACGGGAAACTTAGTTATCACTTCTACTAGGGCACACGTAGAGCAGTGGTAAAATGCTGGGTGTATTCGCATGGTCCCTGGTCCGATCCCGCCTCGGGCCAGCAAATCACCCCTGAGATTGGTCGGTACTAGAAGAGCCTGCGTGGATGGAGCGCTGACGTGGTACATCGGATGCCCCCCCCCTCCTCCCGCAAGTCCCTTTATAGGGCACATACGCATTCAATGCCCCTACTATGCTTCAATGAAGTCAAATGCATGGCGCATCCCACGGATGGGATCGGTCAGCGTCGACCATTCCAATCACTATTTTTTTTTCAAGTTCTGTGAGTTTGTCGATGCTCCTTCCCTCCAGACTGTAGGATTCAAAGTTTTCTAGACAGTACCAGGATTCTTCAGGAATTTCATAGGGTTAGATCTTGTAAAACCTGGTTTCGAAGCTACTCATCTTTTCAAATGCAATTGGCTAAAACCCCACTGGTCTATCTCCTTAACAAAATTTGGTAGAGGACCCGGATAGCTTTTTCATTTTAGCATGATTTCAAGTTATGCTTCTCGGTTTTGAACTCATCTGTATGTGTTTATTCAAATACCCCAAAACAATAATTCTTTGCTTCTGTGCATCAAAAATTATTACGCAGTAGAGCACCGCTAGATAGCTCACCGAAAATGTTTACGAATGGCTTAAAGAGAACCTTGTACTTGTGTATTGCCCCTTGGCATGCACTTATGAGCTGTGAAAAGATCCTTTTCGGGATTAGCTCCGATTTTTAGTCCTGTAAAGTTCATTCTCAATAATCTCTACGAGGGACTGCCGCCGCTACTTTTCCGTGACTGAAAGTCACGAAGTGCAGACGCTTTCACTTCCTGATTACCCCACTCCAAAACCCGTAATTGGCACCGAGTGTTTGATGATTGACCCATCAACTAGTGTAAACTATTGTGTAGTAACAGTTCGTTGCAGCAACACACCGGTTATCTGCCAGCGTAAATATGGACGCGTGCAGGGGTGACGCGTGTTGGGTGCACCTTGGGTAATTGAACCGCGACATGGGTCATGTTGCAGAAAGGACTCACATTTTGTCTGTTGTTACCGAACAGTCCTCCTCCATTGCTGTTCTTATCCATGAACGAGTCGCCGCCAACTCCGCCAACGCCGTGTGTTGACCTAAAAATTCGAGAGAAAAATTCACCCAATTTCGAGGAGCGACGCGGAAGTCTGCGTCTGCGCGAGCGCAACGCAGCGCAGCGTGGCCTAGCGTGGGGTGGCGACAACGCTACGAGAGTGGCTTAATCTATGGCTAGGCTAATGTCCGTGTTCGAGCATGTTCTCGGGCGCAGCGAGGCGCGGCGGCACCAACTGGTCACTCGTTAGCCGCCGACAACCAGTCTTCCAAGCATCGCCCGTAAGCTTCGCGTAAGCATTACGTAACGATTTGCAGACGGATAACAAGCTTTGTTTGATGGACGAACGACGTGCAGTTCGAGGATTATGACTCAATTGTCCTCGTAAAAAGTTCAGTCACCAGCCTTAATGGGTCTATGGGGGAAGCCTGAATGTTGTCGGCCAAAGAATAGCGGTCATTGAGGAAGGAATGTCTCCAAATAGATCAGGAATGGCAGAAGAGACCTCACATATTGAAAAAATGTAGACGTATACTATCTTGTGGTAAGATTTGGTGGCTCGGAGAAAATTGAGGTAATTTCGAGAAAATTTGAGCTCTACGCTCTACGGGCCACGACATTTTCAGGGACTTGATCGTTATTCATTGAGAACCCTATTCGAAAAGTGGCGAACTGTATAGCTGTTGTTGGAAGGGTGAAAAAATCCTCGAAGGTTTCTAAAAGGGTTGATCTCTCTATACTTGTATTACCTTCCCAGGAAATCTCCAAAGTTTTCAAATAGGATTTGCGATGACATCTGCGGAAGTTAGAAAAGTTCATGAGTTATTACTAGAAATGGGAGCAGATTGCGCAATCATAATGAGGTCGAGGATCTGAAAAAGAAGTTCTCGCGTCTCGAATCGCAAGAATAAAACTAATTCTCAGGGAATGTCAGGAATACTAACTGGATCGGTCTAGGGCAAGGCCTGGTTCGAATTGAAAACCATGAGACCCTGATATATGGACAATAGAGAAGGAAAATGAGCCAGAGTGCCTGTGCAGATAATTCGAAAGCGTTCGCAGAAATGGCCGTGAAGAAGGGAAGAATGATACTGTCTTGAAGGAGTGCTGACATTTTTTTTTGCTGACGTGCTGACAAAACCACGGAAATCATGGAAAATTCCGTAATGCTTCCGCACCGCTCACTGTTATGTGACTGTTGCAGAATAGCATTGAGCACATGCATAGCACACATGTGCAAAAGAAAATGAATGTACTGAAAAAGTAACCCAAGGCGCACAAAGGAGTCGTCGCTTACCAGTTGCCGGATCCCGTGCCGACTGCAAACGTGGAAGCACCAGTCTGAGGCTGGAGGTCTGAGAGGGCAAGAGCGGCACGAGGCGAGGGGCTGTCGGGAAGCATTTCGAGTATTCTGAAAAGACTCCGTATCGTATATGGAAAGCAACTAGCACCACACAGGAGCACATCACGAATAGTGTGCATCAGCAATTACGACTATAGATACAGGACATAGTCGCAGGAAATCCAGAGTGTGGCGAGCGACAGTCGCGGAGTATGACGACAACGATCCAAATAAGGGATATGTTCGGCTTAAGTAAGCCGTGTGCTCCTGGCCGGCCCAGCCAAGCTAGCTACGGTGTCGGTGCTAACGTGAAGTCGAGACTGGTAGACAGTAGCACCCGCCGCCTCGTCGCACCGCTACGCTCCGCCCGCCCATTTTGTGTGCCCGCCCGGCTCGACCACGCCCATTTCCGTCGACGCGGCTGCTGAGTGGCAGACCACACCCACTTCGTGCTGCTCGCGCGGCTAACGAGGCGCTGGCGCCTCCTGGCGCGGTCCACATCGTTCGAGAGATCAGCGTTAAGATGACGTGTCGCATCGGGGCATATGATCGCCGGAAACTCGTCCGATCTGGGATGAATAATATGGACAAGTCATGTGCTGGATTTGGAACAAAGACCATGCTTATAAGAATAGACATATATAACATATAGAACAACGATGCTTCTGTGGGTGGCTAACTTCGTCTCCAAAAAAAAGAGAAGGCAATGCATTGTATCTGTAGCTTTGCTCACATATAAGATCTCAAGCACTAAGAAAAGATGGGTGGGATGACCTAGAGTTGGGAGCCTCAATAGATTTTGCTTTCCACATATAAAACTCCCCCTTTTTTGCACTGCAAGTTAATAATTCCCAAAGAATTTTTGTTCCATTCGTTTAGCCTATTTTATTGAACCTCTAGAGCATGTAGTAATGACGCTAAGATTGAAGGATGAGAGCCCAATCATATGAAAAGCCGAATCTATCCAATTTCGCTACGTTTCACCACGGGCCTTTCTCCTTTTCGAGAGAAATCGTCTTCAGTTTCAAGCGATCTCCAACTTTCTGTTGAAAACTGGGTTGGAATCTTTGTTGTCTTCGAAAAGGGTAGCATAATATATTTTGGAATGCATGTAAAACTTCACAAGTTCATTTGGAAAAGGAGTGTAAGCTTGCTCGTAATCAGTTCATGTGGACGTTTATGTATGAAAATTCTGCGATTATCTCGCAGGGATAGATTTTTTCATGCCCTTCGATAGTTTTCTCATCCTCTGTTTTCAATTAGGAAGCTTGTTTCTCTATGGAACATCTACATGGATCAAAGAAGATGTGAAAAAAGTGTTATTGAAAATTTGATGGTAGACAGTTTACAAAATTCGGCAAGGGAGCTAAGCAGCCAACTGCAGAATGCAGTGGAAAGGTATGGTGGTCTCCTCCAGGATTTGGCTGATTCAGCCGCTGTAGAACAGGTTAGGCGACCAGTTAATGCGGGATTGATAATCGGAATCCAAACACATACACACAGGCTGCATATCAGCACAATTCAATGCGGATCTCATTGTTCACGGAACGAGTTGTGCTGGTGTTTTGACGTTGAAATGCCGAAAAAAGGAAAACAGCACGAGAGGGAGAGGCAGGAGGGCGCAGAAGGAATGGGATGATCAAGATGAAGGTACGAGGCGGCGGCTGTCGCATACTGGCAGCGAGTGTGTTATATCCCGTATCTATGTGGTATATCCAAGGTCAATCGCACCGGTGAGGATAAACAGCGCGCATAGTTTGCATACTAGGCATGAATTTGGGCACAACAACTTGTGCTGGGCGCAGTTTGTTGCGATTGCGTGTTTTGAGATGGTGTTGCTACACCAAGTGAAGATTCATCGTTGTTCTCCCCGTCAGTGGTGGTCGGCAAGAGCTCTTGAGATTTCATAAAAATATGATTTCTCGGGAAATTGCCTATGACTTATGAATGTCTGGAAAAATATCATGGGAACGGATGGAAATCATCCATTTAGCGAAAAAGAGAACATAGTCGAACGGAAATTTGCTAAATAATGCAAACATCTGGGAATGGCGATTCTCTGAAAAACCTAGATATGTATTAGGCAATTAAAGCACTGTTTAGCTGTGTCTGTCGATGAAAAACGAACACGCTATGCCAATAAAGAACAGCGTATTTAGAAAGAATTCTTTCTGGAAGCTTCCGGAATTTTCTGGAAGTTTCGTTTGTGAGAAAAAAGTAAACTAAACAAGCGTAAGCAGAGTTCATTAGAAAGTCATAGCAGTGAAGAAGCTACAAAAGAGAGCATAAGCTTTCAAAGGTTTGAGATATTAATGAAAGCAAAACACGCCAACCCAGAACAGCGATTGTGAAGCCGCTGTTCGTGATACTCACTGAGCCGAAATAATCTGGGGAACTTCAGGATTGCTCATGTATTCTTCAATAAGAAAGCAAAGAGTGCCTCAGACTTAAAGATGAAGATCGTTTCAGAAATGAAATATAGGGTTATCAAGTAGGTTCTCGTGGTTTTTGAACTTTTCGTCTTTTTTTTTACTTTCAACTGTTTGATCAAGTGTATTAGGCCATCTGAAATTGAGCCATTTGGAAGAGCTTGTCTTGCTTCTGCAATGATGCTGCTGCGATCATCAAGATAAACCAAATTCCCGTGAAATTCAGGCATTAAAAGCGGAAAGCCCTCGTGGCCGAAGAATCCAATTTTTGGTTTGCATCAATTCAACGAGAACGATGAAGACGGTTTTTCTTTGATAGAAGGTCTAGAGAATGTGAAGATAGGCGTAACTTCTTCGATCCTCCGTTTTTGGTGGTGGATACGGGAATGTTTTGTGGGGCCCGACTTTTCGTGGAGCAGAAAGCGGCCTAATCAGTCGAGTCTTTTCTGTCGGTTAATCTGATTTACTCGGTGTAGGTGGACTATGCATAAGTGTTTCTGGCCCGTTGTTAATTTGCAAGTGTTTCAAATGGAGCAAGGCCTCTCAGCCCAACCCTGAAAGTCGACTAGGCCAGAAGTTGCTATCGAAGCAAGGGTCACCATGTTTAAGTATGGAGAACCAATCCTTCGCAGCTGTTAAATCCTACGTCACGAGGTGGATGTCTCGTTAGCAACAAACCATTGTTGGCAAAAAGCAGTAAACCAGTAGTCGAAAAAGGCATAGGTGAAGCAGCACTTGAACATGGGTTTTTCACTCCCTTGCAAACTCTGCTTCCAATGCTCGGAATTCAGGCAAAATTGGTCTCTTCAAAATTTTGTGAGAATTTGTAGCAATAAAAAAGCTCTCAGTTGAATATACACTTTCAGTGCAATGTGTAAAGACGGCAGGAAAACACAACTTGAAAAAAAGCGGGAAGTTGTTTGACAACCTATATAATAGCGGGTAGGAATTTGTAACTGGAAAATCCGGTGCAAATAGGACCATCATAGTCAAGCCAGTGTTTATATAGGGCGCCCGTATAGCTTCTAGAACATGCGAGAGCCTAGGCGGTGCTGGGGAGCATTGAGCACAAGGCGCCAGTCCATTCGCGCATATTCTGGAATGTTCTTGGGAGATGTAAACCGAATTTGATGGAAAGTCTTGTTTTGATGCAGTATGGTACATTTCACGCACGTTTCATTCGTAGTGATTTTGGCAACTAATCAGACTGTATCTGATGCATTATAAGAGACAAAAATGTTAGAAGAAGTAACGTTTCACTACTCGACTTTTCAATCCTGCCACATGAAACCCAGTTCACTTTATGCAAGAAAATTCCGCACGCTCTATTCACTAGTTTCTACGATTTTTGGTTATTTTCTATTATTTAAAAAATTTTTTGGCTGCAATGCGATGTCTTATTTGAGGATTGCAATTGCGTTTTCGATGGTTTGTTGCACAGCTCCAGCATCTCTACACCTGGATACTTTAAGCAAAAAAGTGAAATCACTCGTTGATCGAAACTTCTACCAGCTGAAATTCATCAAACAGCTCTACACATATTTCTGATGGGATACTCTGTGAAGTTGGGGATAACCGTGATTCTTGACGAAAAGCTGCCAGAAAACCTTTTGCTGGAACCAAATCTAAATAAAAACCAAAATGGCTGCAAAAGTGCTTCAAATTGATTCAGGAAGTGCATGAACTCCTAAAGTATCCCCGCGGTTTTGCTTGCGCAGTAGCTATCGTCAATGTGTGGGGATTTCAATGGAAGACGTGACAGATCGGATATCTGACAGCCGTCCTTGAAAATTGGATGAACTTTAAATATCGTCGGGAAAGTCGATAATTTCTAGAACATTTCATCGATTAGTCCATTCATACGTTTGTTTCACAACAGAAAACAGTTTTTTGATTGAAAATACATTTGCGAAAACGCGATCGAGCAAAAACCTCATTTCTTAGAACATTTGAGCCTGTGAATCAGAGAAAAGTTGAGAAAAGCTTGGCTGGTAAGTTTCTTTTTTGGAAAGAAAAATGCCTTGAAGGAAAACAGGAGAGGAATCAGGACGAGTGTAATCAAACAAAGGTGCTTCTCGCCAGAATTGATAATTTATCGTCTTGGTTTAGTTTGAAATTACCTAGGGATGTTTGTAGCGAATGCAAGGAAGCTCTCACTGCTTTGCGAATTTGGTGCAGTTGTGCAGTCCTTGCCGAAATAATTGTAACGTGGTGTGCATGGCAGGAGCTACAGTCCTTCTCGAAAAGTTAGACGGATGACTGCATGCGGAGAGGAGACCAAGTAAAGGAGTTGAGTGGCTCCTGCAATAATTCTGCGGCCGTAACGCCGTGAATTCGCATGCGCATTCCGTCTATCATTTCGCCAAGAACTGCTAATGGCTTTCTCATTTGAAACATGCTTATACCGAATCGTTCGCTCAGATCCCGCAGCGCTTCTCGGACCGCGACGCTGTGGTGCCGCACATATGTACGATTATGTTAGTGAAAAGCTCGGTGTGGAAGAAATGCCGCTTGAACACTGTAGTACATTGAGGTCGAAGCCTACTTGGCTATGACCTCCCTTGTTCATGTGGCACCGACCTCCCCATGATTGCTGCTGGGAGGAGGGAAACAACCGCAAGAAGGGAAAGAGGCGGGGGGGGGGGGACGGCCAGGGGCCAGGCCCAAAAATTGGATTGGAGCACAATGTTTTACGTCGCTAACCACTACATCGTGTTGGAATTCGCTAAAAATTGCGCAGCCCACAAATTCTACGATTCTTCTAAGACACGTCTCGAAAAAATTGCTGAATTTGCCATGAAATATCCTTTCCGTTCCTGCACAATCTAGCCAGGTTCCGTCTCAGTTCCCATTCAAGTTGTTGGGTTTGCTCGCTTGTCATTCAATTTATGCGTACACTGAACTCCAAACGGTCGTAGACAAGGGGCGGGACCGCGGCGCGGCGTTCTTGGGCAGAGAGAGACACAGGGGTTCTGCATGTTGGCTCTGGTTGCCTGCTGCGGCGTGGCATTCGCATTCTCTGCTACTGGCAGAAGCGGACAACCAGAGCCAACGTGCAGAGCTCCTGCATCTCTGCCCAAGAACGCCGCGCCGCAGTCGGACCCCTTGTCTACGGCTGTTTGCTGTTCACTGTAGATGTTTCTTAGCCTATAACGTGTTTTCTCGAACATCCAGTCGGTCAGAGCAAAATGTTATATTAAAATACGAAGAGAGTGAAATCGAATTGAAGGTTCTTGGTCCTTAGTGTAACCCTGTTACGACCGCTCTGTTCAGCTATGAAGCCATGAGTAACAAGGACCCTTTACACTCATTCTTGCTGATGTTTCACCGGAAATAATTCTTTTGCGGCTTAGTGAGACAAAATCGGAGGGACTAATAGTTTACAGTAAATAATAATTCTTCTTCTTCACTTAATAGTGCCTTCTTCGAGTGGTAGGACAACTGTGAAGTAAGGTAGTTGGGCGCGCTCATGGGAAGTACCTACTGGGGCCAAACTCCAAATCATACGTGGAACAAAACTTTATAACGCAACGGATGATGCAGGTTATTGCTAGATGCCCAACACCTAGTCCTACGCAGACAGTGAAGCTTAGCAAGTTATGGAGTGCGGCGTCTAGACGAATACCCGTTTGCGTCGCGAGACATTCTCGGATTAATCCACGTGCCGAGAACATTGCATGGATCCGATGAATCGGAGCAAAAAGGAGCGGCAAAAGACAGCAAACTCGACCACGCAGCAACTAGAAGATTCTTGCGATGGCACAGTGCCGAACAGAAGGCCGCGATTAGGTCCGCGATCCCATCCTGGCACCGTCTACAGCTGTGTTGTTTTCGCAAAGCGGGATTATGGCGATCCAAAGCCATCAGCTGATTTAGCGAGTTTTCATCACATCAGACATGAAACTCTAGACAATACAGTAACAACGGAATAGATGAAATGTTCAGGAGGACGGACGAGTTGTAAGGCAAAGGCCACAATGTTGGCAACAATGTGATGTCCAATGGCGCTTGCTGCAGGGTGTGTGACAGGCCACGCCCACTTCCGCTTTCATTCGCAGAAGTCGTGTCCATTATGATCGAAAAGAAATGGAAAACTTCGTAAAACCTCTGAATCTTCTAAGAAATTTTTAGTCTGCGACATTATGCACAACATAGGCTGTTCAGATCAGATTTGATCTCTGTCGTCTCACACAGAGATTGAGGCATTGCGTGAATGTTTTTTTGGCTTCCTTGCTGGCTAAGATGGACACTATTTTATAATTCTTTCGGTTTTCGAGCCCTTCCTATCTTGGCCCTGCTGTTTAGATCGACGGACCCGGCCAGTTTCGTGCGAGGCCGGCGCAAGCGCTTTTTCGAGATCAAGCCGATTGCGCCGATCCTTATCTGGAACACAATGCTGCTAGCGAAAAGCAGCCATAGCGCAGCACACACTCTATAGTCCCATTAGCTCTAGTAGCCTCCTGGGGTCGAAGGGTTAATCACGCTTGGCTGAGGGAAGCTTAGAATTCCGTTGGAAAATATGGAAGAGCTGGGTATATAAAGTAAGACAAGTTGTAGTTGTAAAGACAAGCAAAGTTGTAGTTGTAAATGTCCAGGAATGAAGAAAAGGCCACAAACAGCGTCTTCACGGCCATTTTAGTGAATTTTTGGTCACTTTTGATTTTTAGGCAATTTAAGAAAGATTAGGAAGAAGTCTACTCAGAAGATACCTTGAAGTTTATTGATTGCTCCTTCGCTCAGAGAGAAAGCGACATGACCTCTTCACAGTCCTTGCTGTCCATACTTTTTCGATTTTAAAGAGCACATGCAGTTTAAATAATATGAGTACGAGTATCAATATACATCAATGGCGGGCACAGAAAATGGGAGAGAAGGAGGGAGGTGGTAAAAAATTGGGGTCTCCGCCGTTTGGGGCCCGGGATGGAAAATAAAATTATCATAATAAATAATAAATAATATAAATAAAAATATAAATAATAATGATGTAGTGTAATATAAATAAATAAATAAATAAATAAATAAATAAATAAATAAATAAATAAATAAATAATTTTAAATAATCAGTAACTCTTATTTAAGAAATTATAGTAAAAATAAACAATTAAAAATACACTAAGACAAAGTCTTCACTTATTTTGTAGAGTAATTTCAAAATATTGGCGACCCATATTCGGGGGAAGGGGGATCACGCCCCTCACCCCTGCGTCCGCCACTGATATTTATTTATTTATTTTATTTATCGGCATTCACCTTATAGACAAGAATGAGACAAAGCTAGACTGGAAGTAACCCATCACAGCCGATTCGCCCCACTGTATTGAATGGAGCTAAGGGAAGGGGGGGATGGATCGCTTGGTTCGGAAGGGCAGTGACCCGCCAACACTGCAAGTCCTCGAGAGGCGCAAATGGAGAACTATGGACACCACCTTATTAGGTCCGCCATCGTTCCCGAGGTCCACAGACAGGGGCAAAGGTTCTGGGTCGGCTCATAACTATATAGTGTGATAAGCCTATACCTTAGTAATGAGCGGAAGAATAACAAAAAAGAATAATCGATTTGAGTTGATTCTTCTAACTACCAACTTCTAATAAGGAATATTTTAGGGTGAAAACCACACAAAATGTCATTTTCAGTTGAGGAAATATGTAGCGCGAAATGCTCGACAACTATTCACCACATTAATAAAATTCCAAGTGTTGCGCTGTTTCTCTCATTGTTTTTTTTTCTGCTGCTTGAACCCTGCTAGTTTTATTACGTTCAGTATTGGTATTGTAGTTTTCTTGCATGATGAAACTGAAATTCCAAGTTTTAAGAAGAAAACTTAGGTTTTCATGCTTGTAACCATTACCAATTTTCTGGTCCAGCAACTGACAACCTCCATTCCACAAAATTCATTTTTTGTCACTCTAAGCAACGGAAGATCGCGTCGTTCGCGATGGCGCCAACGTCTGCGCCTAAACGCAGCGGCGCGCAGCCAACGATGCAAATGTCGCGCAACAATGCGAATTGGAACAGAAAAAGAGCGAACAGAGATGAAGACACGTTAAGGAGATGTAGATGAGACGCGCAAAGATGTACCGCCAGCTGCAGCAAAAAGCCACGAAGGGAAGTGGCGATGACATAACGAGGCGGCTGGGGGGAGTCCATCTCAGACGCCAGTGGAGACAGCTCAGACGCGGTTTCATTTGAGGTCTAACAAGCCATGGGACATTCATGAATGTCATGAAGAGGATGAGGACGAGAATAATTCAAACTACTTTCATGATTACCGTTCTACGTTCATTTCATACCGTAGTCATCTGAGAACGGAAGTGATGAGAATATCCAGGAATGTGCTAAATTGTCGCTTATCGAGAGCAAAGTTACGACACTCCGGAGAATTCGATGAGTCACAGGGTTGACGGAGAGAAAATTTCGGGTCAAGGCAGACCCCGGCGTCGATTCCCCGCCTGGCGGCTACAATGGCGTCACGCTCGTACAGGAGTTCCTGGAAAATTCCAGGAATTCCTGCGATTGTCGACTGGGTCAACGGAAGAATGCACTAGTAGTCCCGCAGCGATTCGTAATTGATGGATAGTCAGTCTGGTGGGGAGAGTTTTCTGAATACTTGATGCTGTTATTATTCAGACGGTAAACAATGGAAACCATCGCGTGGTATCGAATAGTGTTCATGGATCTCTTGCGAAACTATCGTTCTTCCGATGTTTTTGCGGAGAGACGTCGCCGAAAACATCTTGGATCTTCATATCACTTCATGACTCATCAGTGTGTCGGGGGTCTCAGGGGAAACACGTACTTGACCGTCATTCACGGAAAGGTAATTTTGTGTACACAGGTCTTAGGTATGTACTGGGTGGAGCGGCGAATTTGCAAGTTGGCATCAGTAGTTGTTTTTAAAGTTTGAAGCCTGATTTTTGTTGGGGATCATGATGTTTCTGATTGTGGCCAGCAGGAGTCTGCAACCCTATTGTCCCTTGTTCTCACCACCGCCTCTGTACATTTTACACAAGCGCATCCAAGCCAAACGGATGTAGGTGGAAACCAGTACTTACTGATCAGAGAGAAATTAGAGCCTCTTCCGAAAAGTGGACGATGAGTTGATGCCCGCAACTAAAGCAGTGACCAATTGGGAAATTCACAGCCGTACAACTTTCTTAGAAAATTCATGAGAGAGCTGGCCATGAGAAAACACAGTTACCGAAGATAACCTCGCACCCGCAGCGCTTTCCACTTCCTTGTTTTTGGATTCGGTCACATTCTTGCACAGTGCGCTGCAGCCAAGGCGAGTGTACAGCAATCAGCTGATCGCACTCGGCTACAGTATCCCCGAGAATGACCTCAGTGAGACTCATTGCAACAGGCGACCGTTTCGAGCGATGGAGCGGCACGATACCGGCGACAGCGTGGCAATCGGTCAGATCTAGTGAAACACGGTACTATCTGGTGCGCTGCAGTGATACGTCTCAACCCTAGTAGAGCAGCGGACGTTTCGATTCCCTTTTCGACTCGTTTGTCAGCTCAGACAGCCGCTGGCTGTGACTATCTCAAAGAGCTCTACTTGATGGGTCTGGTAGCTGTGTGCGATAGATGTGGGTCAGTGTTGATGGCACTCCAAGGTCGGTGAAGTCCGAAAAAATGACAACGAACAGGGACAAGGACACTCGCACTGAGATCGTGTGTGGTGCGTGGTACAGCGAAGGGCGAGAAACTGCCGCGCACCGGTTGGATGGAAAAAATCGCTCAACAACGTGAGCTACACGTTGGCAAAAACTGTCTGTTAGAGTGAAAGAGAAAGCGTGTGGCCTTGTTCTGCTAATTCTCGGCTGGAAGTGCTGAATTCTGAGAGTGGGATTACAGGCAACAGGGTAGAGTAGGAGATATTAGGATAAGGAGGGCTTAAACAAATGATTCCGTAGAAAAATGCTAATCAACCATCGACCAGGAGCGTACGCAAATGAAGAGGCTGTGGAGCTTGCGAATACCAGTTTTGAAGAGCAACTTCTAGTTGGTCCAGAGCAGGAGAACACAGAAAATCAAAAGTGTATACGCTATGGAACTTCGATAGACATAATAAAAGGTAATCTGCGTAAAGGGCAGCCTCTCATAGACTGTTCCATCTACGTCAGAAGAACATTGGTGATTATGATTTGGAGCAGAAACAATTCTGAAAATTTGGAATTTTTGCTGGTTCCTCTGAGCGCGGGCTAGTCACTTTGTCATTGATTGGAAGAGGTTAACATGGATTTGGTACAAAAAAAATTGAAGTAATCGGAAGCAAAACAATGAATCCCATTTTTTTCGATGTAGGGAGTGAAAGCTCTGCCGAAGGATACCAGAATTAGCTGATTTTAAGACAGCGTTGATAGAACCAGCAAAGATTTCACATGGAAAGCGTATAGCTAATGAAGCTCATTGTTTGTGCCATTCTGCTGCGCATGGACTGGCCTGTTCCATTTTCAGTATTCCAGATCTTTAAGTTTTTGTTTCACGTCTTCCAGACATTTCCAGAAAAGACTAATCAGAGATCCAGAGACGTAGTGATCATGTCCTTACACTTGGAGGGGATTAGGAATATGTTGCGAATACTTAAGCAAAAAGCGTACATCTCAGTATGTGTGTATATACCGGGATTATTTCGAAGTTTATCAAGAATCTCAATTTACTTTTGTTTTTTCGTATAAGCTTAATTGCAGATGATTAATCTTGATTTATAAATAGAGGAGAAAGAAGTCGTGTGAAAATCCTGTAAAAGTTATGTGGGCTACTTATTGTATGGATGAGATTTCATTTTATGTATGGACCTATCAACAATGTTGTTGAAGATAGTAGGCACTTCATACTCATCTGATCAGCTTCAAACGCCTAAACACTCTAAAAAAACTCACTGTAGAGCTAATTCATTCTGTTGAACAATGTGCACTTCCGTCGAATTTCATGATTCCAGCCTACGTGATTCATCCCCACTATACCCTTTAGAAACCTACGTACCAGGGACTAATGTCGCGTTATTCTGCTATCAAGTTTCTAGTTGCACGTATTCCTTCGATTTCTTATGAGCTGTCAGACGTTTTATTAAGAATTGCGTGTTCTTCTTTCGCGAGGCGTCGTGAACAAACAAAGGGCTTCTTCCGAGTTTTTAGCAGGATGTGAACTGGTCGGAAGCAGTTCCCTCCAACAAATGTTTTTGACGGTAGGAACACGTTGACGGAGCTCGATTTATGGCCTCGGATAGAGTTCCAGAGAATATTCTGTTTGCAATACGTGCAAGGAAAACTCTCCACATGCCGCATTACCAGTTTGGGCTGTGTCTCATCACTGTCGGGTGCGATGATGACGGTGATTTCTCTCGAGGATGGGCGATGACACGCTTATGCTCGTCGACGCATCAACGACGCAACACAGCTAAGTCGGAAATTTACGACTCGGTTCGTTTTGAGGATCGAAATTCGAGGACGGCTAACGAACTGCTTCGTCGAGCACACCGGTGACGTTTTTGTACGAATGACAGACTGCTTGAAAATGTGACGGATAATCGAATTGCACGAGCGGATCGAGTACTAGACCGAGATCCAATGCTTAGTGCAATCCAGCTATCTGAAACGATCACTCGTTGCTGACATATACGAGATGACAACACGAGAACGAAGCTGGTTGCCCCCATGTGGAAATACGAGAGCTTCTTGACCAAGCATGCATTAGAATTCTTGAGAAGCTAGTTCGGGTACATGGTTGGGATCTCCAAGACAGCACTCAAAAACAAGCTGTTCATGTAGCGGTGGGTAGGGACTCAGATCCTCGGAAAGGACTAATATAGGTGGGACCAGGCGTTCTTCTTGCGACTTTGGTCTAGAAGACAGCTGAGAACCTGGACCGCTGCACGTTGGTGTAACTGTGGAATCTACAATGGAAACTGCAATTTAACCCTTCACGAGCACCCTTCACGTAGAAAATCTCCCAAACATCATCTTTTTGAACCTTTGGACTGCACAAAGACTTAGTTTTTACCGAATTCGACGGGTCCTTATAGTTAGCAGGAAGGGGGAGGGGTACTGCGTCGAAGAAATCAGACCACTTCCCTTCTCTGCAGAAAATCTGCTCAATACTGCAATGCTAGGGTCGTCGAGATGGGTTCTTAGATGTCATGGCAATATTTTTAGACTCTGTGACCTTTTTCTCGCTTTTGGAGCAGTTTCTATTGGACAAGAGCTAAAAGCGGTTATTTGACTATGGATCGAAAATCTCAAATTATTCAGCAATTGTAAAGTATAAAGATTTCGAGTAAGTACAACCGTTTGAACATCAAGGTTTCAGAGTAAATGAAGGTGAATGATTATTCGGGAGGTTGTGATGACAGAAAATTAACAAAATCGAAATAGGAAATGAACACAGTAGAGTAAGGTAGTAGCGTATTACTGCATTCATAGTGATAATGGGAATATACGTTCTTCATAAGGAGTTTCACCGTAGATATTAATCGACAAACAATTTGCGAAACCGTCGTAATATTCAAATGTGCATAAAAATACAATGCAAAGGAATCTAACTACAAACATACTACCTCAAATTGGCGGTGTTCAAATGAAACCTGATCACTCTGAAATTTTCGAGTCTGAGAGGTATATTGAACTCAAACTTCGGAAGTTGTTGTGCAGCCTCTTCCCACTTACTTTTTTTGGAAGGGTAGTGTTGCTGAGAAACCGAGAAGGGATCGGAGAGACTAAAGTTATTGCACAGAAGTCTGCGCTGTTGCGTTATGACAAGTTCTGGATGCATAGTGACCGTCTGATCACATCCATTGATTCTCGAAAAACTCATGTATGACTCATTTTACGGAAAGATTGTCTGAACATCAGTGCTTTGGCTTTATGTTCACCAACCTATGTGCAGCTCATAATTATCCAACACTGAGGAAAGGCCTGTAACTTGGCACTTCTAGGGGTTGAATCAAGCTGGTGTATTTCTGATACTCATGTAGTTTCCGAAAATAATGTTCAACGCTGTTTCAGCTGTGACGCCTAAGAAAAATGAAAGCGAACACAAAATCCTACAAGGTCACATTCTTCTAGTCCCAAAATGCTAATTACACCTTTAGGCAGCTGGGGATGTTTTCATTCGCCACTATGATAACTCTCATGAACTTAAACGCGCCAGCTTGAGAGTATCGCGTTGGTTTCGGCAGCGCTACGGATTCCTTAGGTTCACTAGATGAAATGACAAGTGTGGATATTTGTTGTGAGAGATACGAGCATGGAACGGCTCGCAAATACCACCAAGCTGTGGATTCCTTTCTTGATGAAACTTTCGTTAGTCCACGGGTGACCTAACGAGGACTTGTGAAATACCCACCTAGATATATTAACTTTAGACAGTTGGATTTCTACTCATTATCCGTGCTATAGAGTCACAGGTATGTGGTGCCATTCTGGTTGCAATAGGGTCTGCTTGTATCTTCACTTCTATAAAATTAACCGCTGATGTTTGTCGATCAGTGCCAACGACGGTCATTAGAGCACTTCTAACCCTTACCTTTGTGATGTCAAAAAAGTTTGCGCCCGCTACATAGCAGAGGTGTGAATGTGTTCAGAAAGGTTGTAAATTCTTCCCTCGTCCAGAGTGAGCGGAACCCTGAATGAAAATAAGCATGTTTTGACCTAGCGACTTCTTCCAAGCAGTAGCACGACTTCTTCCAAGCAGTAGCGGCTTGAAATCGTTAGGATAAGAGGCTGCTCCACCCCAGCATGGAGAGAGTTAAGTCTTTCTGAGAACTAAACCGAATTTCCTAAGTTCAACTTTTGCTATGAAACACATTCTAGCCTGCTTTATAAGCTATGAAAGGAGATCAACTTTTTCTTCCTGGACACATTCGTGAATCGTTGCTGATTGTTCATGCTTGGGACACGTCGTTTTCTCCACCTTGACTCGCAGTCATACAAATTCATAAGATTGTCTCATACCCGTTATCTCTTTCATCTTTCTCACTCTTTCTGTGTAAAATCTGAATATTCATAGCGCCCGTTTTTGATCAGTGCCTTTTTTCTGTTCTCGATCCTCATCGCGCTGCCGAAGGTGACCGCAATGCAGATGAATGCGAGTGTGCGTTTCAATTAGGGCTAGCCGTCTTATCGCGCAAAAAGCACTCGTGAAAAAAATTGCGCAACTTTCGCTTTCGCTCGGCAATTCATCGTTGCACTGTCGACGGTGCGCTTCGCGGTATGTTCGCCGCGCGAGCGCAGATCATATCGTTTGTTAACCATGTGTACCGCTTGTACTTGGGGAACTGTTTAGTCAGAAAGAAAGGAGCTCGCATAATTCCGCTGGTGAGGATGTGGATGTGGCAGCATAGGTTCGACAACCGCAGCGCTAATGCACTATATCATCAGTGAAACTTTGTTGTAAAAGGTCAGTGAGTTGTATTCTCGATTTTCGGCGATACTGACAGGGTCATTGCGATTACAGTCGCTTGAAATCGCTGTTGAGGGTAACTGGAAGCAGTGCTGATGCTATCCATAGCATAAATCAACTGCGAAAATATACTGAGAAAATGTTTCATATCCAGCATCTCGTGATTTCAAAGAACTTCTTCTTGAGCGTTTTGTAAACAAAAACTTGAACTATAGCTAGCTACGGACCTAATAAATACAAAGTGTTATCCGCTACATAAGTACATAATAGATTTTCCTATTGCTTATTGGTCATAAGTAGCTGCATTTCTCCAAGGAACATTCAGAAATTGTGCACTGTAGTACTTATGATTGTTTTAGGTACGTGTCTTCCAGTAATAAAATGATTAAATGAGGCCGAAAAGTGCACTAAACCTAGTGGTGTACTAGTCCAAGTTAGTACACTCCATTACTCCTATTAGCAAGGCAGCAGTTTTTTAAAAGTCGCAAGTTCTCACCTCAGGGTTTTATCAGTTGCTTCTGCATGCATGTGTTAGCGTATGATCTTTGGCCTCTCATGCTACTTGCTAAGGACATCCCCCAAAATCGCGTCCCGACAACTGCAAATGATCATAACGCTCGAGCAAAGCAAAGAGTATCTGGAAGTAGTTGGTAGCGCGAAAAATTCGAGGTCAGGGCTAGAAAAACCGGCCCATTACGAGGCTTTTTCTAGCGCGAATTTACCAAAATCGGGCCATGGTTGACATTGTCCTCAATATGTCACAAGACGGTTGTCCGAGAAGTAGGTCTATCCTGGTGGTGCAACTGGCCGGCTTTGCTGTTTGTATGCATATGCATCTGCGGCGGCGGCGATGTCCGTAGAATTGCGACAGTGCAATTGCGCGTCGTCGTCGACGTCTTCGTGTTGTGGCGGTTTTTGCTGGTGATGTGATGGTTGGGTGCATGATGATGCGGCCGGTGTGTGTGTGCGATTTCAAAAAGCATGACTTCAATAGCAAGTTTCCGTACCAGCGGGTGCCTGGCTTTGGCTTATGGAATTCGAGAGACAATGGGGGACGACACGACCACGAACACACGCACACCATCCCCTTTTCACGGAAAGAAGGAAAAAACTAGCTTGGACCAGCTGTAGCGCTTCATCCCTGCCGCATCGTGCAGTGTAGGACTGCTGCCCGCTGAAAAGTTTGACTTGGCATGCCGGAGAAAGACTTTTCAGACGAGAGGTCCTCGACCCATCCCAACGAAGCAAAACGTGCTGATTTCTGAATGGTTGAAGTGAGTTCTCAGAGGAGAGTGTAAGTGCACTGAAAACTCGCTTGACTATTGAGAAATTCTGTTATTGAGAAGCATAAGCTATACTGGCGTCCAAATTTCGCAAAAATTGGCCTTGGACGCAGATTTTGGATAAAATCTAGAGTTCCGTTCCATGAAATTTCTTTCGATTGTGGTAATATGTATAATGATTTCTACGAGAAATCATAAGCCGCTTCTTATCATGGGTAACGTTAAGGTTTGTCCTAGCGATCTATGACAGTAAAACGAAAACAGAAATGACAACTTATTTACTACTGAATGGACGAATCTGGAGATAAATCCTAAAAAATCTAAAGCTGACATACAGAAAACCCTTGTGAAAAAAATCCTAGAAAATCTAAAGTTGGCTTACAGAAAACTCTTATGGAAACACTATACCAATCTCTTCGTAGTTATTTTTTGCGTTGGATTTTGTTCATGGCATTCTGCATAAACTTGTCTAACCCTCACATTTCTCAATTAATTTGTTTCAAATCAAATTTCACTGGATTTCGCACCTTTATCGCACTAGTTTCGAAAACCTTGGAGAAAAAGGTGATATGAGCAAAAAAGAAACTGAGAAGAATGGTAACACATAATCGAGGTAGTCGAGCGTCGAGACTCGATTTTATTAAAACGGGAGAGGCAAAAGAAGAAGGAGAAAAGAAGACCAATCCTGTCAGGTAACAACAAACTACATAGGGGTGAGGATGACCACTCCGCTAGCTTTTTGGAATCGTTCGAGATACATCATATCAAGGGCGCGTTCCAAGTCTACCCGGACTGAAAAATGTGGTCACAATAGGGGAAGGAAGTGAGAAAAATCATACCCTACACAGCTACATAGTTCTCAAAACTGTACCAGAAGAGTTTTTTTTTTTGAATTTGTAGTAGTAGTGAGGCTCGAAACCATCACGAGTGCATCCATCCTAGACCTAGTGAATTCACAACGATCTAACAGGTTTTCGAACTAGATTCAAAAAACACG
Organism: Ancylostoma ceylanicum; assembly: GCA_000688135.1. NCBI lineage: Eukaryota > Metazoa > Nematoda > Chromadorea > Rhabditida > Ancylostomatidae > Ancylostoma > Ancylostoma ceylanicum. The sequence continues at coordinate 193,799 of JARK01001507.1, read as the reverse complement.
TTTTTTGGTGATAATCTCAAAGCCAAAAACAGTTTCACAGTTAGAATTGTTGAAGATCGTCGTTTCTTACTCTATTAGAAGCTTTTTTTGAATCAGTGCAATGGCCGTGGAGCTTCGATCGTGACAGCTTTGATTTTGAATAAAACTTCAGAAAAGTCGCATAAAAACATGTGAATAGTACCACTATTCTAACCCAAGACAAAACCTTGATTACTGAAAACAATAGAATTCAAAAAGACACGATGAAATTTGAAGCTTATTCCACGACTAACATGCCCTTTTCTAGGCAAACCAAAGATATTACGAAAGCATCTTTCCGCAAAGATAAACGATGACCAATCGACAATGGCGTGAACAGCGCAACAGCTTGAATCCAGAAGTCGGAAGTTGCAAATCAAACCGTGCACTTTTGTCCAAATCTCTGCTTCCTACTCATGACTTTATCCCCCTATCCTGCGTAACCTAATTTTTAGACTGAAATTCGTCATGTTTTTGGTGACGATGCACGGCTAGCGAATCCCGCTGAACATTTGGACATCTGCACATTAGTGTCTGATGTATGTGGCTGTGGGTGTGTTTTTGCGTGGCGTCGGAAAGTATGCCGTACAAGGAGGCGATCGTGTATGTGTGTCTGTGTCGCCTAGCATGAACCTGTAATAGCGCTGCAGATCAGCTACTGTAGCAGCAGCAGATCTGCAAAAGAAATCTCTCGGCCGCGCTTTCGTTAGCCCGCGGACGGCGCGGCCGACATTCGACACGAGCTGCGTGTGTTCGACGGTTCGTGTACGCAGCACGGATGGATGCTAAGTGGCGACGGGCACGGAAAGGGGTTCCATTTCGGGGAATTGTACTTTGAGGGGAGGCAAAATTGACATAGTTGGCTGAAAATAGCAACGCCTGGAAAACTTGATTGACTGGGTACGTGTCGTCTAAACCTAAATTTTGTCACGCTTCTCGCGCACGGGAATAACTGGTTCTGAGGCAAATACGTGCTCATGGGAATAAGGTCAGGTTACAAGAATAGTTCATTAATTCTCTGTAAATTGCTTATAGAATTTCTAGAGCCAAAGTTATGGTTTGGGCGATTTGGTCGGAATCAACACATTTCCGATCTGTCTAGAAGCTATGCGTGTGAGAACTTATGCCGCAGCAACGAAAGCGTATCACTGTGTATGCTGATTTCACGGACAAGCCTTGCCTATTTGCAAAGATTTGTGGAGCTTATAGTCCATTTAACCGGTAGCCGGTAGTGGTGCGGCTCAGTGGATGGGCGGTGTACCATGAGGCGAGGATTTTTTGGAAAGACTATATACAGTGGGCGTCGATGGCGGTGACCCGTCTGCGGCCTCGAAAAGCACGCACCGCGACCGCGCCGCCCTCGCTAGAACCGTCGCCGCATTGGCGTGTCTGGGTTTTCTTGATAATTGTTCATCACATTTGATGATAACTAATAGGAAACCTAACTGACTATCAAGAAAACCCCATAATTTGATGTCCCGGAGAGGATTTTCGCTCGAGCGGCGCGGTGGCGCCGCGTTCTTTTCGAGGCCGCAGACGGGTCACCGCCATTGACGCCCACTGTAGATCAGCTTGTCTGATTCAAGCTTCCCTTACGTCACAGGGCTAAGGCTGCCGCTATACTCCTCGAGGAGTATAGCACCTATGATCGCCGTCGCCAAAGATTGGCGATCGCCAGTCGCTGAAGATTGGCGATCGCCAGTCGCTAAAGTTTGGCGATCGCTATCGTCGACAGGGATCGACGACGGCGACAGGAAACGTTGGCGACGGAGCCTCTTATTCTGAACATTTTAAAATCAATTCAAATTCCATTCACTTAGTTTCTAAACGCTGATGAAGGAAATGGTGAGATACAACATCAGAGTTGCTATAACTTCATATGTACTTAAGAATAGGGATCTGCAGCCGTTTATATTTGATGTGCAAGTAGGAATGAAAAACTAGCCAACAAGCTAATAGAGCGTGAAATGGTGGGTACCAACCAATTGAACTGTATGGTTGTAATGAATGAGAAACAAAAGTTAGCTAGTTACATCGTGTCTGACAAGCCGTTTCTTGAATGAATTGTTATTGTTGGTGGAAAATGGATCATGTGCAAGAACAGGAAATGGTCCACCTAGGACCCAGACTCGATTGACTTACCCAAAAATTGGGCAAGCCATCACTATACCCATGAAAAACGTTTTAGTCCATTTTTGGTCTGTGACCTGAGCCACTTGCAAAGAATTTTTCCCAAACGAATGCATAGTAAGTAAGTGTTACTATACATTTTTATCCGGAGTAATCAAGGCAAAATCTCAAATATAAGGCCAACACAGGTCAGCTTAGGTAGCCTGCTGCTGCTGCGGGATAACGAGTACCAAAATTTCGTACTGTAGAAAATTAGCCATTACTGGTTCAAAATTCCAAGTTACTCTCTAGACCAGTCTCCATTAAATATTCTACTTTTCAAGCTTCTACGATATTACATCAGCTGAAAAACTTTTAATGAACAGACCCTAGTCGAAAACGATATGTGCCGGTCTTTCGAGTATAAACGTGTCAAATTTCTGGCTTCTGAAAAGAATTTTATGTGCCATGTTGGCAACATCACAGGGATGCCAGCGCTTTTTGATTTGTAAAAAATCGTTGACAATGAGCAGAGTTATGGCGTTTCAAAAAATCAGGTGCAACTGCTCCAGAACTTTTGCACGCACCTAATATAGACATAGAAATTGTGTTTTTGCGACAGTGTGACATTAGACATGAGAAAAATATGAAAAGTTATTGTGTGACAGTAATTACGTGGCAACTGAATAGGTAGTAGTCGACCAAGTTTTGAAAACTGAAGACCAGGAGGCTCTGTCGCCAACGTTTCCTGTCGACGATGGCGATCGCCAAACTTCAGCGACTGGCGATCGCCAAACTTCAGCGACTGGCGATCGCCAAACTTCAGCGACTGGCGATCGCCAATCTTTAGCGACTGACGATCGCCAATCTTTAGCGACTGGCGATTGCCAGTCGCCGGGAGTATAGCACCCCTTTAGCGACGTATCATCATCGACGAAAATCGCTGAAGCTGTTTTCGCGACCCGCCCACAATCAATACGTACCAAAAATGAAGTCGCCATTCTTTGGCGATGCTAGGTGCTATACTCATCGAGGAGTATAGCGGCAGCCTAACTTACATTCTTTGGAAAGGGAGCTGGGTCATTAATTTGGTGCTTATCAAGCAAATATAGAAAGACACCAAAGATTCCTATTTCGTTACAGTTCATTCAACCCGCAGTCGGTGTTGGTGGAAGGACCATGGACTGATATGCGGCCATTTTCAATCAATATCAAGTATGCTTGGTAGTGCACAGCCGCACTACATACAGTGGCGGCCACATATTTAGCACACCCACGATTTTGGCCGACAGAATTTTTCTGCATTTCTCAGCCTTACGATGAGCAATCAAAACCAAGTTCGAGTATGTGTTGAGGCACTATGAGGGCTTCCTTCCTGTTGCTTACCATGGGCACAGAGTCCGTTCAAACTGGATTAAAAAAATAAAAGTTCAATTTCGTCAGTTTCTCTAAATTCTGTGTAAAATTCGAGTATCTCGCTATGGAAGGAAATGAAGTGATGATTCAGATCGAGCATGTTTCTCTTCAACATTTCCCTATAAATGCTTTTACCGGACTCTACGTACCGGCTGGAGCCAGAGACAGAAACAAACTTGTCAAATTCGTAAAAAGTTTCATTTTTATGAATCTTGCTAATAGAGCAAGCCCCGGGATCTTCCTTTCAGTATCTGATTGTCTGTTGGCAACACAAATCGGGAAAAAATCCGCGGCTGGAAATGCCTGGTTTATCCTTGGAATCGCCGCGAGTCCTTTTTTCACCATTTTTTCTTTCATGTTGATTATTTTCTATCTCTCCTTAGGTGAGAAACTGCTCATCGAAACTACTGTAGCAAAACACGCAATTATTTCGAGTATAAAATCACATTTTACTCAGATCCAATAAAGTCATCTAGGAGATAAACTGAAACATTTCCAAAAACACTGCATTTTTAGCTCTAAATGCGTGCCATCCCATCCAGAAGCATTTCCCGGAGCAACAAAGTTGAGGCGGGAAGGAGAATACGATGCATTATCATATTCTCGAATATTGTCCTGATAGCTCATTCCAATCCTGAGATACAGATTTTATATTTTCATCAGTTGATCGCCCAAAATTGGCAGCGTGCTAAATATGTGGCCGCCACTGTACCTCCACTTCGTGGATGCACTAACACCGACTCCCTTCTGAATTCCCTATACTATAGGTGACTCTGAAAAGTTGGTATTGGTGCATTTACAGACTGAATATGCGGTTGTGCACCATCAAGCATACTTGGTATTGATTGAAAACGACCGCATCTCAGCCAGTGGTCCTTATACCACTACCGACTACCGGCTGATTGGACTATAGACTTTCGCAGTAGGTTTTACAAGCATGTCGGTTCATTATAGAAAAATGAGTGAAAAAAAATCAATGGAATGAAAAGCTGTGTGGGCTCCAAAAGGTAAAATATGCTCCTCGACGGGCATGATGGCTAATCGAACTCGTCTGAATGTGTTGTCACATAAATACGTTATGCTTGTGGAATTTCAACGTAGTTTCCTAGGTAACGGTACTGCAATTTCGGCTAGTGGGCTTCGGAATGTGTGAAATGGAGGCGCTGTTAGTTGGAGGTACGTGTGTGAAGTCCAGCTGCACATAGCACTCGCCAAGAAATGCAGTGTTTCATGCAAAAGTCGATCACTTTGATAATATTGCTTTCCTTTTGGATAGGGTATAAGTGCAGACAACAGCGGTTCTGATGGCTGTAGCAGTCGGTTAAGCGAAGAATTGTGCTAGAGAATATCGCAATTTAGCTGTGGATATGCACTCAGAAACCTAAGCAGGAGGCTAAGGGGACTGTATTCGCCAGCCAGCAGAGGCTACGACATGATTATAACATCCGCTTTGCTTAATTGAGAATCATTTCACAAAGAACATCTCTGGCCTTCTTGAACACTTGCGCTTCAATTGAACTAGACTTGCCCTTGTTCCGGACCCGAGAGTGGCACGGAGATAATGTTCAGCTTAAGCCGACAATCAGATGATGACGATAGCATGTGTTAAAGGCAGTGTGTCACCTCATAAGTCGTTCTCGAGACTTGTACAAGAATGAGCTCCCGAGTACAGGGGCACACATGAAATGCCTTGAAACCGCTGGGAACGGTGTGTTCTGGAGAGATGCTTGGCCAAGAATTTTGAAATTCTCGGCCGACTGTACAAGATCGGTGCCTTGTAAGACATGAACCATAGTTACTGTGTTGTTTTTGACACGGCAACACGCGTTCGCACCATAGATTGAAAATGGCCTACTCGTACAAGCCACAGTCGATTGAGCTTCGTAAAAGGATTCCCTGGCCACTTTGAAGCATTCCACGTACAGGAAGCGTCATTCACCATTGTCTTCCTCTCATTGTTGGCAGCACCACATCACTTGTTAACGCTTGATACATGGTAACACAAACATTGATCATATACCGGTTACCGCGAATGAACATGGGTTAATCCTTGATGCGGCGTTGCCAACATTCCACGAGGGCAATCGGGATTGACGTTCCCTATGTATATCTTATGTATATCACTGGAATCAGCGCGTGCAGCTGATCTGGAATTTGTTAATACTCAGATCCGAAAACGAGGTGACAGATTGGCTTCAAGCAGGTATTGTAGCATGAGTTCATCTCCAATCACCACAAGTGCCACTGATTTTTGAAAATTCCGAAGCAGAAGGCATTCTTGTTCTAGTACTTAAATGTGGGACTATTTGCAAGATAAATGATAACATTGTCATCACAAAACTGCAAAAGCTTATCCGGACCCAAAGCGTGAAAAATCGGCCACCATGAGTTCGACGCTGGCACTGATTTCATCGTTATTTCCTTCATTCTTGAAAACGTTCCTACTGCAATTCCTAATCGGAAATAATAATGGCAGGTGCTAAGTGAGTTTCGCTGCATGCGTTCATTTTTGATTGCTGCAAACGTGACCGACCTTTGAACGGCCAGAAAGAGAAGAAGTTCACGGCCTGTAGAGTCGAATGTGTAACAGGGATGTGCGTTACAAAAAAATTGATTCTCGAGGGTCGTTGGTGGTAAATTTTCCAAAATCGCCGTAAATTGTAAATCACAACCGGAGGTTCGAGTACCACTGATAAGATTCAGAAGATTTCAACTCCCCCCCCCTCAGCTTCATTACAAACTAGACGGTACGCCCGGCTTCGCTCGGGTATTTCATTTCTCCCGGCAGTTTAACGCTGATGACGACAACTATTAAAGCCAACGATCCTTTCATAGTGCTCGTCATTTTCATGATCAGCCCAGAAATCCTTTTTCATTCACCTCTGTCAGAAAGTAGGAAAAGTTGTTTTGTTGATGAATTCTTCTGAAATCCTTGCTACATTCACGTTGTTCGTGTGTTGGAGAACCCCAGTGGACGTGTTCTTACTTATCACTAAGTGAAGGGAGAAAAATCGACAAACTCGATAACGCTGTGTTCTCGTGGAATGTGATTGTCACATTCGTATTCAGCGTATTGAAGAACCCAAGTGGATCTGACCTCACCGACCCGTGAGCAAAAATAGCGAAAAATTATTACTTTATGCAAAACGATTGTCATATTCGTGCTCAGCGTGTTGGATAACCCCAGTAGACATGCCCTCACCCACTCGTGAGCAAAAATCGCAAAAAATCAATAAAATCGATAAATCAATACTTCATGCAAAACGGTTGTCATATTCGTGTTCACCGTATTGGATAACCCCAGTAGACATGTCCTCACCGACCCTCGGGCGAAAATAGCGAAAAATCAATAAAATCGATAAATCGAGAGATCAATCGATAACCTAAAGTAGCCTAAAACCTCCGCCGGCCCGAGTTGCATATGTATGCAAAGTTTGGTCCCGATCGGTTAACTCTCTGCGATTTCTATTCGTTACATACATACACACAGACTTTCTACTTTATATATACAGACATCCAATCTCTTCCAGAAATTTTTGAGGATGCGTGGAATTATTTCTAGTGATCATTTTCATGCTCTTTTCAGTGACCTATGTTTGAAAGAGCAGATCTTTTGCTCCAAGATAGACCAGTTAGCGAAATCCGAAGGATTGAGACCGGGAGGTTCACGGCCAAACATCCTTCTTCCAAAAATCCAGAAGAGAATCTCCAGACTCCGCTAGCAATCGTGGCGATGGTCACGACAGCCGGCGGTTGCCACACAGATAAAGTGAATGAGGAGACTCCAGACGAAAGAGGGATGATAATCAAAAGGGAGCGCCAATCGATAGACATCTTTACCATTTTTGCTATCACCCACATCGTCAGTTCATTTTGTGCACTTCCTCGAGAGGATACTCGACGATTGGTCTCACTCCATCCCACTGTATCGTGAACTGGTACCCAATTTTGTTGGAAGGTCTAGTCAATGTCTTCAGCGTTTTCCTCGGCCCAAGGGATCACCGCATTCTCTAAGAAAATGGATTTTCTGTAGCTTGTCGTACTTCGTGTGGACCACCCTCTATAATCGCGAATAGGCCTTGGTTTTTGAGTCGGCATAAAAGATAAGTGCTGCATTAGATTCGTTGTCGTGAGAAGTACATGGTGAACTCAGAAGTTGATGCGGACAGGTACTTGATGACAGCCCGGGGAGACATTTGCTCTGGCCTTCCCCAAGACATCTACATGGTGAAAATGCAACAAAAAGGAATAGGTGGTAAAGTTATTCACGTACAAATGTGTTTGTAAGAAAGTCCAAGCACAAGTTGTGAAATTAATGCGCAATTGTTACCCATTGGTCAGGCCCTTTTCAACATGGAGTCGAAGTTACCCGAATGAGTTACTTCCACTAAATTGCCATTTGATTTAGTTTGATTCGCAAATTAGGGTGCTATAATAGTGTGGGATCAGGTACACATTCGAAAATACAAAGGACTTCCATGTACAGGGCACTGTGTAAGATCGAAGCAAATGTCTCCCCGGACTGTCATTAAGTTTCTGTGTTGATGCGGTAGTAACTTTGCATAAAAGTATGTAAGATTGAAATGAAAAACGGAAGTGTTCACAGTTTGGAAATTACCTGGATTTTCTTTGCTGCTCCTTACATCCAACTCCTCATGCACGGATTTAAAGGCTTCGATTTCAGCCAACAGAGAAATATTCTTCGAGAAACCTGGCAATGTGATCGTTACATGATTCTCAACGGATCAGTTTGGATATAACGCAAGAAGTTGTTAAGATCTTCCGTAGTAAGCCACTTTTTTCGTGTTTCTCATTGTTCCCTTATGAATTTTAGCATGCTCTCATTCGCTGGTCAAAAAATGTAATAATAGCAGGCATCGTTGGTGATGAGAAGGATGGAATTTCGAAAATATGTAAAAAGAAAAAATGATGTCAAAGCAGGTAGTAATAACACAGGATAAATGTGAAAGCAAAAAAAAAAAGAGACGGAAAATGGTGTTGAGTCTTTTACAATAAGGATACAGGTATCTGCTTGCTGCGGTTCAGCATTTTTTTTTTTGCTGTTTGAAAAGCAACAAATATTGCGAAAACAGCATAATACTACAGCAGGATTACAACGGTCAAGTGATTAGGCAGGGGGGCAAGAAGTACACCGCGACGCAACCGCGTCGCATGCGCATGCTTCTTGAATCGAGGTTAGTACAACGTCAAATTGGATGCATTGAATAACATCAGTGAGCATCTCATTACTGTACAGTTTGTTGGCTCCGATATCATTCATCAGTCCCACTTGAGCGTAGGAAACTCGTCTACCTCTCTGCAGCACTGTTCGTATGGTCTGGTAGCGCACACAGGGCCCATGATGTGACATTGTCCGCAACTACGACCACACTTGTTTCCAGCGATGAGAGAACGCCACAGAATTCCTTTTGAAGGAGATGGATGCAGCACGCCAAAATAGAAGGAATGACACCAAATTCACATCAAAAACATAATGAAGTAGGCTTAGAAATCAAGCGGATGTACTTGCGGACAATGTCAGATCATGGGCCCTGTGTATGCTACCAGACTATACATATCCTTGAAGGCCGCGACCGCTACGCGCGCATGAATCGACCAATCACAGCCGAGCAGCGCGCCTCTTGCCAGCCAAGTAATTCGAGCGAGCTCATTTTTTGTAAAAAAAAAAAAGATTGAAGTATTAGTAAAGACGGATTAGAATCAAATAATGGCAAATACCTGCTGCTGACTGCATTCTGGAAGAGCTAATGAAAGTTGACGATGATTTGTCAAAAAAAAAGTCAGAAACTCACATCAAAACACGTGACGCTCCCACTGAGTACCGCTCATCGTGAATGTGGCAGAGAATGTGGCAAAAATTAGAATTCTGCGTCATTGCTGTTCTTACGTGTTTGCACCTGGCAAGTGTTGTTAGGGTAGTCCACAACGTGTTAGATCAAGTTCGTTGTTGTGTGACTGATCATGTCTAACGCGCTAGATCAAGTCTAGTGGTACATGTTGTTTGCGAGTCATCTATACTACTGTGTACCAGGGATGAGCGGGTTATCCGCATCTGGTTGACCCTTTAGCCGTTAACCGTAGGCTTTAGCCTATTCGTTATTCGCACCGTTATCGGGGCCAATGCCACCGTATAACGGTCCGGATAAGGCGGGAATTGGTTGCTTTCTATTTGCAGGTTTTACTAGGGAAGACAGTCATCATCTAGAAAACAGTTTGGGGCACGTGTTGCAGCGCCTTTTCCGTGAAGTTTCACCATTGTGGTTTAGATACTTAGGGTGAAATATGATTAAGTAGTGCAGACCTTGCACACTTTGCTTTTGGTCGGAAACAGAAGAATATTGGAGATTCTCTGGGTTGTCTTGGTAGGTGGTGTCCTGTACGACGGCGGCTTAGCTGCTATCCGTTGGCCGGTATCCGTTAGCCGGTCATTCTTGGCCTATCCGTTATCCGGACCGTTATCCTGGTTTTGGAAAATGCCGTATCCGCTCATCTCTGCTGTGTACCGATTGAGGAATAATCACGGAACATCACAGAATACCGCCCTCCTGGTCCAACACGCCGCACGACCTACGTGAAGTGGCAGACCAATTTTCTGTTGTGGTTGTCTGGCCTTGACAGTATTGATATTATGCTTATGTTTTCACCCAAGCATTTCGGAGTGGGGACAAGAACACAAAGAAAACGGTGTGAAACATCGCCTGACCACAACAGCTTCTTTGCGGAGATTCCGCGCCGCATCAGTGGTGCGGCGCGGCAGGCTAGACAGTTGGTGTTCTGTAATGCAAGAGAGAATGACCGACAGCGTATCCACAGAGTTCGCCAGCATTTGTGGACAGTGTCGGTTTTTTTACCCTCCTTTCCATACATTCGCCACTGATGGCTACATATGTACATAGTTACTCTGCTTCGGTTCATCCGTTGTATGCAAAAAAATTGGGTTGTGGTGAGCCTTGTTAACCCGGCATCTGTCACATCCATCACTAACGAAAAATATTTCTTTCCGGGTTCTGAAGAATTTTCTTTGCCTCAGGTCAAACTGGTTTCTTTCGAGGTTAGAGTGTGATTCTTGCCGTGCGCTCGAAGTAGAGCTTTTCCCTATCCCAGGATAAACTCCAGTCAAATTCTGGTGTTCATTCTAATTGTATAAAAGTTCTGAAGCAACACCACATAACTCCACTGGGAATCCCTTTGTGACGTCATCATGGACTTTGGCGCTATTGTTGTGACGTCAGCTGCGTCTAAGCGGCTTCGTACAAGCCCGTCGTTCGATTCCAGTTGCTGCGTTCGTGTGTTAGGCTTGACTTGCTGTGAACAAAAGAAAGAATTAGTGAGATCAGTAGACGAATGCACTTAAGTGCACAGGTGCGAGATTGGTTTTAATGTTGGAATCCGTCTGGTTAATTAGTGGAGCATGCAGAGCAAATTCTGCAGGAATACGGGATCTTAGAGAGGACGATTGTTTATTGTTTATTGTTTACACTCTTTTATCACACCGGCACAATGAATATCTAGCCTCCCGTGCGAAGAGTTCGGCTGATTTCTTCACGTCGCCATCGAAAAGTTTCGTCCAATCGCAAGCGAGATCCTTCCCAGGGCAGCCTTTGAATTTCGCCAGTCCGTCTATCCAACGCATTTTAGGTCGACATGTGCTTCTTTTTGCTTCCGGTCTCCAGTCAGTCGCTACTCGAGTCCATGACTCATCAGGGGATTGAGGGAGAGGACGATTCCTTCCACAAATATGCGAATTGATAGTTTCAATTCTCTAAACATTTGCTTGGCCTGAACGTATTTCGTTTGTCAATATAATGCTCCAATAATAATAGAATGACCTGATTGGTGATATTCAATCTCGTGCATGGAACGCGCCACGCATTCGACTTCATCTGAGCATTGAATGCATTGACAGGCATTGAATGCGGGTGTGCCCTGTTTCGTGACTTGCAGGGGGCATACGGTGCACCAAGTCAGCGCTTCTTCCTCCCAGACTCCTCTGATACCAATGGTGTAGATGGCTTGGTTGGTTAAAGGCGAGGTTGAATCATGGACTGTGCGAGCAACACCTGGCTTCTTATAACTGCACCAAGCGCACCCCAAAATTCTTCGATATTAGAGAGATTAAATTTTGCTTCTGGGCAATGCAGTCTGTTTCGAAAACAGTGATCACTAGTGGGAGAGGGTTAGGAGCTAAGAGTTTGTATATAGTGCAATTTATACTAGATGCGAATTGCGTGCGACTTTCAGACGCACTCATTTATTTGCGGAAGATTTTCTATCGAGACCAGTCAACGCGACATGAAATTCTCAATGAAAAGAACGCGCGGCCGTCGCGAGGCCGTAAACGCGTGCGTCTGAGCTGCGACTGCGATGCGACTGGCCCCTATTCTTCATCATATGGTCGCACGCGCGTCAATCGCACGCATCCAGTATAGATTGCCCTTACAAATACTCATTTTGCACCTTGAACAGCAAGGGCTTGAGCCTTGTTGCCATTACAGGTTTGCGTTTTTCGATTTTCTTCCTGATTCTCTCATAACATTAGTAAGTCTTACTATGTTACATTTTTGAAGGGTGTTCTAAAAGCAGTGTAAAAGTCAAGAAAAAGAAAATAATGAAATATGATCCAGGATGGGAGCAGGGCTGAGGTTCATGAAACGCTAACCACGCAAGGTTAGCGGGATTGATTATCCTATAGGCTATTCAGGACGCAAAAATTGGTTTGCTAATTTGGTTTCGCCTAGTGTTGCGTTCATGGATCCTAGCCCAGGTTTTCTTCTTACCTCTGATGGGCTAAGATTAATGAACGCGAAACCCAGCGAAGCTGGGTTGGCCAACCAATTTTTGCATCCAGCGTCTCCGAGCATAACGTAGTCTGAAGGATAACTGAACACGCTGGCCATCATGGGTTGCTTGACTGATTATTCATGAATGCCAGTCTTGTAGCCTAGTCTTCCAGATTTTTTTGGATGCTCATGCCACTCACGTACCTAACTCTCGTGCTCTTAAGCGTTGGCTGAGAGGATCACAGTTTTTGTAATTTTGGAACTATCAATTCCTATTTTAGTCTGATATGCTCAGCTTATTTTGCGTAAAACGTGTTGCATGCTTATATTGGTTTCTTGCAAATCTGCTAAGAAATTCAGTGTCAATTCATTTCTTTCTATAATGGGGAGCTAATTTCGAATGAGATGTGCTCGCTCACCTAGACATTGACTGAATAGGCTCAAATTAGCATTAGTCGGCCACATTGTTTTCGGATTTGCTGAGTCAGAAAAAAGTTATTCATAGGTGTCTAGGATACTCTGGATGGATTTGAAGGGACGCTGGCGCGACCCGTCTTTAGAACCTTGGGTCAATGAAGGAAGTGAACAAAATTGTGGTTGAAAACAATGCTTTTACACAATGAGCAACAACTTTGAGAGGATTCGATCTTCACGTATGCATCTGTTGAAGACACTTTGAGTGGCACCTATGCTTCTATTACTCCCACTCTGAAAATCGCGCTAGGTTTTCTACTCGATTTGTGATACTCTTTTTCCGTTTTTTTCCCATTGTGTACAATCCCTGCCTTCGTTGTTTGGGTCTTCCTCTTACACAAGTTTCAGAGTAGAAGTAGTGCAAAAAAGCCTCTCTAAAATGTTCTCCTTGAAAGAGACTAGCAGCTGGAGATTCCAAAATCATGCTCGCTAAATGTGCTCCCAACGAATTTGAACTGACGTACAACACAAAAAATCAAAATTCATGATTGCACGTTGAATAGAGCACTAGTTCTGCTGTCGTACCAACTGCACAAGTGGGTGGGTGATTCTGTGGCAGTGGGTCAGCATGGCTACCCAAGTTATCCACTCATTTTAAGTTAAAAAACTCATGTGTAGAAGTTTCGGGTCAGAAGCCCTTTTGTAGCAAGCTTGCTTAAAAGTTAAAGTAATGTGAAAGAGAATATAGCAAAAGATAGCTAGGAAAAATCTCGCTTAGACCACTTAAGGTTATGATCGCAATCACACTCAGTTGACATGTAGCCTGAAGGAGAGGGGTTTGCTTTATTGTGATTTATTGCGTTTTGTTTACGACGCTATGAATGTGTACACAGTTCAGACAAATTATAAATTCTGATTGAGCAGTTACCAGTATTATGAAAATAGTTACATAATCAATCTGATCTATGTCACGGATATCTTGGACAAGACAGCTCGCTTGAAGGATACACTGGAACACTTGATGGAGGTTCTTCTGCTTATTCAAAAGTACAGGATGGGCCAAAAATACGGTAACAACACGTGTTTTTTTTTGCAAGAAGCGTGTTCTGCCTTGAAGTTAACCTCAACCAGGAGGTCGTTCTGAGAAGTTTTACCAGTACAGTTCGCTTAGGTTGAGTTTGGTTCAATACTGAGGAAACAGTATATTTTAGGACCTGCTGGATTTGTCCTCTGGATATTCAGTAGCATAAAACACATTCGATAGGGTTAGTAGGTTCCCGATGCATTCAAGAATTAGGATTCTGCTACTACCCATGGGTATCTAGAATTTCCAAGAAGTATATTACTTTTAAAAAGAAGGCATCATTTTGTCCACAGCCACTTGCGCGCTGCGGTTCGCGACTTCCCTGAATGTCTCAGGGTCTGATTTTTAGCTGATGGAGGATATTTCTGGAGATTGTCTGGTTTCTTAGTCAAACAGAGGCAATGAACATAAATCATATAACAATGCTCCAAATTACAACGGAATTCATTTTCTAGCTGCCGTTTTTTTGTTAACGTATTTTTGTCTCACCCTGTACGCAGACCCTGGCCTGAAGGAAAGACTAGTTGCTCCCACTTCACGCTCAGGTTTAGGCAGTGAGATATTGAAAGGGCCAACCCTTTTCATTGAGGGTGGCATGCTAAAAAATCGACGACATTTATATAACTTTTGGTATTAAGCAGGCTGCTCTAGACGGAGGATACCCGTGTGTTCTGAAAGTACCAGCTACGTATGTACTGGGAGTCCTTTCTCTATAAGCTTGTAAAGAACTGTTACTAGGGCAGCATGCCGCGCTGGACACATATCTCTCCCACTTTTTCGATCCTATTTGAGCGTAACCCTTTTATTTTTCACTCTGTAGACTCTGGCGCGAGAACTCCACACTGTGTACGTGTATTAAGCGCAGGAAAAAGCATTAGCGTGAAGCGCAGCATCGGCTTGCAAAGGAGTTCGCCGTGTTCGCCAGCGAGTCCATGCTTTGTGGCGAAGCGAGGCGAGTCGAGATCGGCGCGATGATCGAGAACCGGCTGCTTTGCCATCTTAGTGAAACGGATAAGCGCTCTCCGCAACCGCCCGGATATGGTGTTGGCGCGGAGTCCACCGACAGGAGAAAGTCTCAGCGATCAGGGAAACACCTGCGGCAATTTCTAGGGAGCAGACGGGGCAGACTTGCGAGTAAAGGAGACTTGCAATTCAGGGTAATCTGTGGAGCTAGTGAAGTATTTCAGAATGCTTCTCTCTCACACATGTCGAAAAGTTGTAGTCATTCTGGATAGTATTACTTTTGCCAAGATACTTGGTGATGGCATTTTTCCTCTTCAGTTTCCTCGAAATTTCATGACTTTTCCAGGTTTGCATCATAAGGTCAGTTGCAAAGAAGGGCTTCACACTTGCATGTTTGAGCTCAAACAACTCGTAAAATCCAAGGTATTTGATCATACATAGCACAATACCTCATTGGGTTTCAGAATAATTGCCGATCAACGAATTGGGCAATGTAGTTCGTCTTTTTTTCCGGGAGGGATGTTTCTCGCGAATCCCTGAAATTCCAGCGCTGCTCTCCGTGGATTTGAAGATTGTCTTTAGTAGATCCATACAGCTTATCTTTGGAAATACCAAGAAAGTCCAGGAGATGAGGTGAGCACGGTGTGCGGTAGCAGTTACGTCTCCTTGCCTAGCGATTTCCAACATCTGTATTGTTGCCTTTCAGAATATTTTATCGTTTTGCTCTTTTTCCTGGACATCCTGGAAAAATCGCTCATTCCCACCACTAGGGCCTATGACATAACCAGCGATGTTGTCGCCTGTGAATCATGTTATGAGTCTAATTATCAATGTTAAAATTTTCATCATCTTCTCCATGTCTGTATTGAACTTCTCTCTGAGATTAGCACTATGTGAACAAGAAATCCGTTAATTCCTAAGAATTTCAAGAAAAGAATTAATGAGCAATCTTTCCGTTCTTTTGAGCCGTCCTCAGGTACATGGAATCATACATATTAGCGTATTCGTTCTATGATGAACAGACACTCTTAGTCACTTAGCTAATCATTGATCCCGATAAAGAACCACCTGTGTGGTCTGTTCCACTTCGCACTGGCTGGACGAGTTTTCTCGACGGATTCTGAAAAGCCGACAAAATTTTCCCGCACGACTTTCGATACGTGTCCGCTGATTGTCCGGATTTGCAAAACGCGACGCGCAACGATTCTGGGTGTCTGTCTGTTCTCGGACTTTTTGGCGCTAACTTGTTCACGCTCCGGCGAACACGCACCAAGGAATACGTGATACGATCGCTGCCGATCCTAGCTCTCGGGAAGCTGATAGCATTAGCGGGACTTCACGGAATGTGGTGACGTCGGGTTAGAAGCGATTTCGTTAGCGCAAGCTCTGACGCGAGATGTTTCAAAGAAATCAGACACTCCCATAGGTATCATTTATGTATACAGGGTGCGTCATAAATATTGACGCACCAGAATTATTCTGTAAATGATGTTACATCCAAAAAATTCTTGTGTACATCCAAAATGGAAGACGCGTCTTATTGAATACAAAGAATCACTCTTGCTTGGAGTGAGCTCCGTTCTTAAGAAAGGGGCCACGAAGACCGTAACGGAGATTACTGCCGATGCGCCGCAACTGAAGTTCCTCCATTTTTGTTCCGTGCCATTGAGAGGTTTTCCTTTAGGAACTTGATACTCCTAGGGGAAGTAGCGCAGGTCTTGCTCTCCAATATGCACATGGAGTTCCCTCTTTGTTTGCAATCCTAGTCGCGTTCTTGCCAAAGAAATGTACCTGCTTCACTACAAAAAATTTTTTTCATATTCTTGTTTCTCATCCAAACAGTGTCCTTTGGAGATATTTCCTTGCTAAACTCAATTGTTATCCTAAGATGAATACATGTGTGCTTTGCCAGGACTTGGCTTTTGTGCAAGGGACGAAAGTGATGCGGACCTATTCCAGAAAATCCACTTGGAGGAATTCGAACTGGCAGAGAACTGGCTTCCCTGTAAGCCGAATTTGAGTCTGCTGACGCAAACCATATGGGTCTGTTGGAGAGCAAGAGCTGTGCTATAATCCACAGGAAAACCAAGCTCTCACATTCTCTCCTTTTCCTGTTCTGGAACAAAATTTACCAGAGTTATTTGTCACGCAGAGGCTATTTTCTCCCTCTCGTCTTCGCGACTGCTTCTGCGAGGAAGGACCCTGCTGAGAACAACGGTGTACTCATTCTTATCGCCAAGGCCTGGGCTTTATCATGCATGTGCACATTTGAGATATTTTCGCATCTTGCCTTTCCTACAGAGTCATTTTAGGTGCGTCAATAATTCTGATGCACCCTGTATATGGGTAGCACTTGGACAGAGACAAACTTGTGATGCACAGATGTTTGCTCATCGTGGATAATTACAGGGTGACAACAAAGTCTTTGGCCATACTTTACAAGCCATAAAAATGCCTGTAGGTTAGACAAGGGGACCAAATGTTAGTATGAGTTTACCCAATGCATGAGCTCCAAAAACCACTAGTAAGATTTTGAGCAAACCTCCAGCCTTTCATATATAGGCCTCAAACACCTCATGATCCGCATAACCTAGAACCCGCACCTCCTCAGGATCAATTCAACCCTACAATTCTCACAGGATTTTAGCGATGGGTCCCATAATTTTACAGAAGCAAGGTAAAGGACTGCGCCATAAAGCAACTATACAGGTATGTTCAGATATGTTGATATTAAGGAGTATGAGGAATATTTCGTGAAAGTGCCATAGTCACCAAAGTGAGCTCACAACCAATGTCTCATAAATTTTTCTTTGAAAGCAGTTACAAAGTTGCTTTAAAAGGCCCCCCCCCCCCATACGTATAATGTGCGGTTGGGACTTCGCAAAAAAACATCACGGATTCCTCCATTGACAATTTGAGCACTGACTTCACCTCTGTGTTCTCGCGAAAACTGCAACAGATGAACATTCGGTGATTTTTGCTTCAAAGAAGGACAACAATAGGAAATATTGGTAGCAATAAAACTGCCTTCACTTAAGGTCATTATCATAAAATTATTGCCTTTCAATGTGTTCTCTACCAAAATTCTCTGGCAGGAAATCACAGCAGACCTCATCCGTTGGTCCAGCTGATGGCGAGCCCACCTCTTTCAGGATTAAATACACCCCAGCTGCCGCCATCATTGCTGCAGAAATCTGTACTTTTGGTGGGATATAGAGGACACTTTGGGCATTATTCGCAATATTTTTCATGGCGGTTCTGCTTTGCAGGAGAGGATTACATCAACTAATGCGGTGGAATGTTGTCATTTTGGATAATTCCTTTCAAAAATTATCTTAGCCAATAATATATTAGGGTGTTAAGTTGGAAATGAGCGCTGAAGTTTCGACGTATTTATGAATGTGTTGCCAAACCTTTTTCGCCAGACTTTTAATACCTCTTGAAAGAGCAAATCAGGTGGTATTTTTTCATATGCTGGTTGTCGAGTTTTCCTTCATTCTTGGTTTTTTAAAGGAATTTATAAGAAGACCGACCAAAATTTTAGAAATTCTGTTCCCTAACTTCATATTGTTAAAGAGCGTGAAACTGCAGCGGAGCAGCACTACAGATCATATATAAAATTAAGAGGATTTTTGGTGTATTAATTGGCTAAATCCATGCAACAATAAATTACTCGAAAATGACCTCGAACTTGGGTAACTGAACCGAAATTCCGACTGAAAATCGTTTCCTCGACTGCCCTGTTCTTCACATTTAGAATTAGGAGTCGCACTTGGGATCGCCTAAGAGCCCAGACTTTGCGCTATCAGGCGACCACCTGCTTGCTTCGTTTGATCCTTAAATAAATGAGAAAAATTCCAAAACTCCGACGAAACTAAATTTTGGGTAAGCCGCTATTTTAGGTCACTGCGCTGCGATAACCCAGAGGAGAGCCCTCACTCTTTTTGTGGAAGATGTCGAAGGTTCAACAATACTTATTCTGTATTGAACTTGAACTGGGGTGTTGTAGCTTTGTTTTTAAAAAATAATTTGTCCGATGCAAAAACGCGCATTTCCAACTTAACACCCTAATAGTTCAGAAGACGTGGGAGATGCTCAACTTTGAATAAAACTGAAGCGTTTTATATTATATTTTATATTATTTTATATTTCATTTTATATCACGCAGGAGTTCTCAAATCCATTCACAGCAACAAAACTGAAGCGCTTCAATTGTTTTTCTGCAAAAAGTGAGCAGAAGATGGAAGAAATCGAGCTTTCTACCGCGTTTTGTGAAAAATGAGCAACCGCATCTTCGCACCACTTTAATTTGTTATGCTGCCATTTTACTCAAAGACTTTGGCACTGTGTCGGATGTTGAAGATATGTTGGCAGCAACGTATGCAACAAAACCAGCAGCATTGCCAGCAATTGTCTGGCGACGTTCCCAGGAAAAAATTCTGTAGAACTTTTGGCCAAAGACTTTGTTGTCACCCTGTATGCTTGCTCCGATTGAAATCGCTGTCACTGACAACATCGTCAGGAGTCAGCACATGGTGGTCATTGATCAGCAAGCCCCAATAGGCGTCGAGCAGATTCAGAGGAAATTATTGCCAGTGTCCAGGGCTCTGACGCAAGGCCGCGATAGCGTGCGTCCAACCTGCAATTGAGATGCGTCAGGCTCGTACGCTCCAGCAGACAACCAGCTCTGTATCGAGCTCGCGTCGTGGCCAGCGGTGCGCCCGCACGCCATTCCGAAATATACACACCATAGGCTCAGAACTAACAAACATTCAGAAAAACTGTCTTCTGAGGCCCAGGTGCTAACACTCAGATACCACATCGTGATATTGGGTTCTGGGTGTAAGTGAAAGCTGTTTGGTAATTGGCACCTGGAGAGCACAAACTGTTTATGATTCACATGCTTTGTTCTCTTTTCACACCTTGGAACAGTTCCAAGCAACACTTCTGGATTCATCCACACAACACACAGTTGATGGCGTACCTTTATTAGATCGTGAAATGTTTCGAGTAGTGGATAACTACTAGTGAGCACAACACGCGCTGAAGTACAGCACGCGAGGGACGCGAAACATGTGAAAACCAGTTTTTGTTCTTAAGGTGGCCGGATCTTTGGTCGCCACTATCACTCTTCCTTCTTCTCGCCTTCGGCTGGAGCACCGGCCGGCTTCTCGCCTGCGGCTCCACCCGCTGCTGCCGCCGGCGCCTCCTTCTTCTTACCACCGCATTGCACCAACATCATTAACGTGGCCAGCATCAGTTGAGCGATCAAGACAAACTGAAAATAATTCCTCTTTAGGTAGAATCGAAACTGCTCAGGAGCGTAGGATACAGACGATAGCATTTTTCCAGGGAGAGCCGTGCTCAAGAGCTAAGTCTTAGACGCTTGGCACACTACACAGCGACACCGTTGCTGTGAAAAAAATAATTGAAAATGATGAGAGAAATGTTAAAGTTGTTATATCTTATCACACAATTTGCGTTGGATAGCGTTTTGGAACAGAAGCAGTTGCACGAGAACTTCTGGTGTTGAACGGTCGCACCGACAGCGTCCTTGTGGAGTATGTCATAGGCCTTGGAGAAGGGGATCCCACCAAGCAAATTAAAAAAAAGCTTCCCTCGCAGGCTCTCTATATGCCTTCAATCGCAGGATCAATTTGCGCTATCTAGAGCTTCCCAAAGCGCCCCCCCCCCCCACCCTTCCGTGCACCGTAAGCACGAAATTTCCGGGCCACCGACCCGGTTGAGAGATGCGTTAAGGCTAACGTCTGATATTTGGGTGGAAGCACCACTCAAACACTAAGCCAGGTCTTCAGCATTATGCTTTTGCCTTCGTAGCGCAGCAACTGAATTTTCAGAACAGAGATCCCCGACATCTTGCAAGTCTATTGGTTATCTAAGCTAGACTTCTTTCTACGTTGTTCTTTGAAGGTGACAAGGCGACATACGGACAGAATGATTGACGCACGAGAACTTGGGTACACTATGAAGTGGCCTACATAATCCTTCGATGGGTTCAAGAAGAGAGTTTTGCAGAGGAATGGGGGAAGGCCGTTAGCAGAAGAGCGAGCATTGGGATAACAGGTTGGACAACGACAATCAATTGCTGAACTTGGTCGGGAGCTTGAGCACTGTTCGCTTTGTCCCCACCTCAGCAAGATCCGTTGTCTCTCAAATAACCAGCCCCAGTTCCAGACCTGACAACACTTCTACCACTTCTTAGCGGAACTACCTGCCGGTACAGGGCACTACCACTCCATGTTGATGTTCCCGCTCTGCTAGCGCCTGCGCCCTGGCTGAATGCTTTGAGCTGAAAATCTGTCGCAAGGTCTTGCTACTCACGAAATCTGCGTTAATCGTAGCAGGCATGACGAGTGGTCGCGGTCGGTGAGGTTAGCTAACTGGGTAACACTCACTTTCGACCTGCCCTTCTTGAGCGGCTGTTTTTCAGGATATTATGATAATACCCCTGGAATCCTTCTTCAAAACAACACAGATATTGATAAAGCAACTCGTTTACTTCGCCGGGACATCTCGGATGCTCTTTCTAGCTGCAGAGAACTATTATTATAGGTTGTAGGGAAATGACTGAGACACTCCACCAAAAATTCTTTCTTGCATCCCTCCCAAACGGCTTGTGCCCAGGATGTGTGAGCATATGATAGCCTGGCCCCTGAACATTTACACCATAGGCATGCCAGGGCATAGCGTTGCGGCGTCGTTCAACCAGGAGCGAAAATGGACGGGCAACAACTTCAAGTGTTTTTCTTTTACGAGCTCCTGTTGATCGCCAGTGTGAGCAAGAGGAACGACTACACCATCATGGTATTTGTCCCAATGTTGGTCAGCCATGCAACTATGAACCGTCGGTTCTGTTATTTCGTTTCGGAAGATATGTCTCTTCAAAGACATTCACCATCTAGGCGACGTCGTAAGCTCAGGAGCAGGGCATCCTCCGCCGGAGTTGGTGGCTCGCCACGTGAACAGCAACATCGACTTTTGCAAGAGTCGGTTCAAGGCAATGACGGGTAAATATGGAGAAACGAGACGTCGATCTGTCGAAATGCACGTTTTTGTCAGCAAAAATCACCCTTATATGGTTTGTCGATTCGTCCTTATTAGGGAGAGCAGATAAGGACCACGATACCACACTCTCTATCCTTGCCGAACCATTCTCTCTCCATCCACACCTTGTTCGATCGCTCAGGCACTGCTCGGCCGAGCGACACTCCGCCAACTTTGAGGATTTTCGACCATTGACCGATGGATTCTTCAACCGGTGGTTTCCAGATTTCTTGACCTGTGGAGTCAAGTCTGCGCCTTAAAGGTGGCCCTAGGCGATGGGCATACATTGTGCTCACAAGAAGTCCTGGGGTTCCCTGACTGAAGACAAGAAGTTTAAAGAATGTAAAAAATCTGGAGTATCTCAATCATTCCCAGACAGATCCAATGTTCGACCATTCCCAGACAGCCTTATGATTTATACTCGTTGCTTTCATTTGGAAACTCAAACGCGTATGCAGTTAAAAGACGATAGTAAGGTGTAGGGAAAATGGGTGTGTAGGTAGACAAGACGTCCGAGTTTATGCCATCCGAGCTATCCACAATCTCTACACAGGCACTACAGGCTTCTCCAGAAATCTGAAAACATGGATAATCCTTTACAAAAATTCTGAGCGAAAGTTTGTTGACATAATGAATGGAAATAATCAGCTCGTAGGTTAGTTGCAAAAATGAATACTTGTTTTGAATACGGAGATTTCTCTTTTGATAGTGACATGGACTAGTGAAAACTGAAGTGAGAAATCGATTCAGCTGCAGTGGCATTCCCTCCCACTACTTTTCTAGGTATTTACGAAGAGGATCCAAATCGGTACGAAATGTAGGGAAAGTCTTATGATAAAATGCGCACCAATTCATGAATCCACCACAAGTATTCTGGCTCATATTCGTTCCCACAAAAGGGAAGTTGCTCTTTGAAATTCTCGGAGTGCACAAATCCTATACTATTGTTTTCCCGCATACTCCACGGTTTTGTCCAGGGTTTTTGCAGGTGAAAATTTTTTGCTTGTATCAAAACCTTGTAACCTGTTGGATAGATTTATCATTATGACTGTAACTAAACTATTGTCATAGATCGGTCTGTCATAGTCAAGGATAACTTCAAAAATCATTCCTACTTTGTTCCGTGCTATGGCGTGCTTAATTTGATCCCCAGGTCCCAGTATCGTTGCATTCAAGTCATCAATCGTGCTGTACAGTTCATTATTCTGGTAAACTTGACACTATCATGTCCCACATGTTCACACGTGGTTTACGGACTGGCAAACACGCAAGCCGGACCAGCCCGCTGCATCTATGCGCTGCTCCTAAAGTCATCGTCTCGCCGAATGAGACAGGTGAACGGCGGCATTGCGTGCTAAAAGACGGGAGAGCGGCGCCCGCACTCTTCGAAACTATAGAAGACGCTTTTCAGGACTTTTTGACGGTCCGATAAGTCCATGCTGTAGGCAACGAATACCAACTCTAACTTCTCTAAGCTTCTGAACGGGGCTGGAGTCATAAACGAACCGTCGCCTAGGTTGAATCTTGGGTATTTGGTTGGTTCCTCCCTTAAAGGCAGCACCCACGGAAATTTTGCCTTCATAGATTTTACTGAATTCCTAGGTTTAGCACTTCAGTGAAGACATACACAGTGATCAACTTTGACAAATCCTACGGAAAAGGCGGTTCTCGTCATCACCACTTCAGCCCTTTTGCAGAAGATGGCCGAGTTGCCCGGACTTAAATCGGATTGAGATGGGCATGAAAGCAAGTTTATCATAATGGAAGAGAGTGGTTGTAAACAAAGACACCCATTCATATCATACTTTATATATATTGCATCATACTTTATATATATTGCAGAAAATTTGTGACTCTGTGCGTGCGTGCACAACATTGAGGGGGTGCAAGTAGCGGTGAGCGGTGGAATCACAAGGGATAAGCCGGCATCCGAAAGTGAGGAAACCCTGGAGACGGGTCCAGCGATATGATAAGGGTGGGCCGGCGTCCAAAGTGGGGGAGGTGGGTCCGCCGGTATGATAAGGGTGCGCCGGCGTCCAAAGTGGAGGGAGGTGGGTCCAGCGATATGATAAGGGTGGGCCGGCGTCCAAAGTGGGGG
>JARK01001507.1:139765-167630 GCA_000688135.1 Ancylostoma ceylanicum | reverse complement strand
GGGGGAGGGGGGGGGGGGGACAAGGCAGCGCTTTCACAAAAGTGCTCGTGTGATATTACGGTTTCCCGAAGTGATCTCATTCTGGAGACGTTTAAACCTGATTGAGGCCGCGTCTGAGCGATGCTGAACATGTATGTAGTTCGATGCAAATCTCCTGATTTTTCTGCTATCATGGGTAGTCAGAGTATTTTCGAACAATTTTTATTTTTCCAGTACTTTCCGATCGTTACGTATCTTTTCTAATCCGATCGGATCAGACTCCGATGCAGTGCAGCTACAGCATATTTATACACCAGCCGATTTGTGGTTAATGAAATCTAGAAAGCGATTTCAAAATCGTGCTTCAAACTTTGCTGAAAAATGAATACCATCCAAACATATTAACTTGTAGTCACGCATCAGCGTGCGAAAAACCGAGATAATTGCGTGCTGAGGACATGGGCCTCCTGACTTGCAGTATTAGTTTAGTAGTTTTCTTACATTTCTGCTCTTGAGCTTACCTCATAGACTCCAATTCCATTGGACAATTATTATACAGCAATTATGATAATCAGCGAAATTAACTTACCTATGAAAGAAGAACAAGAAGAACGCGGATCCTCGTTCTTTTCGTTTTCTCTCGAAAAACAACCGTGGATGCTGTAACTCACTATTTATCATCGCTGATACTCTTCTAGTATTTATTTATTATTTAGTCAATCACGGGATATAAAATTTAGACATACGCTGGCAGATATAGATTGACACGGCGCAATCACGGCCGCAAAACACACAGGATGACGGGGAATTGCTTCTCTCCTCAAAATGTGCCACAACATAACCCCAAAACCTAAAAGATAAAACCAGCGAACCTACGGGCGGAGGTTAGCTGGCCAATTACCCCGAAGTTGGAAAGGATGTAGCACTTCTAGAGAAAAGAAACACTGTGAGTAGCAAGTAAATCATTGGATAATGAAAGCAAAAGCGGTTCTATAGGGATATGAGCAAAAAAAAAACACAGAGAAGAGAATCTTTCAGTCTAATTTCAACACGTATCCAACATATTTCGCAATCGTAGATGCTCGATTAGATGTTGCTGGAATGTAGCTGCTCTCCTGTACCTGAACAGTTTCGGATCCAGACTATTCCACAGTGACTGGACTCTGCAAGGAAACGATTTGTCATAGGCACTACAGTTGCTCCTGAACAGACGAACTTTGAAAGGGTGGCCTCTCGTGAAGTCTTTGAACGGGGAAATTTCAAAAAGATCAGAGATGGCTAGGTCTACTTCCCCGGTCGTTAGCTTATACATGAATGAGATATCTATAATCAGTCTACGATCTCTGAGGGAAAGAGCACTCAGTTTCTTAAGACGTACGTCGTAGGGGGTTCGGAACATGCCTTTTCTTGCGAAACATCGATAGGTGAACGATTTTTGAACACTTTCGATTTCGTCAATTTGAGAAACTCGTATTGGAGACCATATAGGCGAACAATATTCTAGCAGCGGTCTAACGTATGTTGTAAACAGCTTAAACAGGGTGGTTGGATTTCGTGTTTTAAAGGCTTTTAGAATGAAACTACTGCGACATTTCGCTTTGGCGACAACATCGGAGATATAGGTAGTGAAGTCTAACGTATCCGTATATATTAATCCCAGATCACGAATAGTTTTCGTCTCTTTAAGCATGGCACCATTAATTAAGAAAGGCACATCAGGATGATTTTTTCCTATTTTCATGATGAACGTCTTTTCAGTTGAAATATCCAGCTCCCAAACTTGCGACCATTCGGCTAAGGCATTAAGTGCTGTTCGAAGTTTAAGGGGGTCGCTTATGGTGTAGATCTTGCAATCATCGGCGAAAATTGCACAAAAGGAATCGGGAGGTAGTGCTAGGGGTAGGTCGTTTATGTACATCAGGAAAAGAAGAGGTCCTAGGCATGTTCCCTGAGGTACGCCACTGGGGGTAGGGTACGTTCGAGACCTATCACTATTGATCATAACGGACTCTTACTGGCGGTGGCTCACCTCAGAAATCGTTGATACTCGCTCTCATGAGCTGCCAAGAACAATGACATACTTGAGATGTCTTGAAACAATTGGGAACCGTTCGTAAAGAAAGGATGTTCGTGAAAGAATTTTGAAATTCTCAGTCGACTGCGGGAAATGGAATAAATACGAATGAAATAGTTCCAGTCATCGACCACTATCAAATAGATGCAAGGGGAAACAGAGGAAGAGCATTAGAACATTGGATGAGCATTAGATCATCAACTCTCACAGTACTTTTATATGGAAAAGTGATTGTTTTATTCTCTTGGTCTCTGTTGCCGAATGGAAATACATTTGGCGAGGGAGTTTGTTTGGCAATACATTTTACGGAATAAAATTTTGCTCGGGAATACATTTTACGGGAAAATGACCAAAGAATCTGACTCTGAAGCGAAAATCCTAGTCACTCTCAAGCGAAACTAGTTCCTATGGGCTATGTTCCAAATTTCGGCTTTTTTTTGGCAGCACTGTCCAGTTTCCCTCGTTCTTTCATGTATTTAGGTGTAAATGGGCGCACTGTAGGCGTTTTTCGAGGTTGTATTGGGTTTTCTGTCCTGTCAACAGGGCTTTAGCCACAAAATCGCATGATTGCGAGGCGACAGATGCCCAATTCCGCAAGGCCAAAACAGCGCTCTAGGCATCCTTGCTTGGGAAGGGCATTTTTCCTCATACCAACGCCTAGAAATTTGGCGTATAAACAAATGCACTCACTACCAAAACGCAGTCGAATACCTATAATTTTCGTTTTAAAGTGATTGGCGGTACAGAAAGCAAGAGAATGTGTTGGCAATACATTTTACGGGTGTTTGACGATACAAAAGGCAAGGTTGTGTGGCGATACATTTGGCGAGTCTCGCATGGCAACACATTTCGAGAGATTTGTTTGGCGATACATTCCCCGGGACTTCCTGCTTGGTAATACATTTGACGGACTTCGTTTGCCTGGCTAGTTAGCAAGCTCGTCTGCAAGGTTGCCAAACAAACCTCGCCAAATGTGTCGGCATTCAACATCAGAGGTCCATCATTCCGCCATAAATCATTTCAACTTTGTTTCGAGCCAGATGTACCTAATGCAGAAGCTGCTGATCAGTTTGTGCATCATCATCATTTAGGTATGGGCTGTATCAAATGGTATCATTGACGTATAAACACAACAATCTTTCCACGGAACGTCATTTCTACGAAGGAACAGCTGATGAATGCCGGGGATGATCAGGCTCATCCAGAAGTTGTGTTCAAAGCAGATGAACTTCTGGAAAGCAAATTCATCATACACTGTGAGTTTGTTTTATGCGTTTCTCAAAGGCACAGGCGCTCACGCCGACTAGAAAGCACTGGAATACCGGACGAGTTCTTGAATACTGGCAGGAAGGCTCCGAACGCTCCAAACCAGTGGGGATCTGTTGGGCCAGCAGGAATCCGATAGGCTTTTTTTCACATCGCACGATTCAGTTCAAGTGTCCTTAAAATTTATGGGATTCGCCAAGCAATTCAGGTGGCTTGCAGGTGTCAGCCGGGGTCATCGCTGGAGCAAGACAAATCCGAGAAAAAAAAACGATTTCTTGACAGTACCTCAAACGGAAGAAGAACGACAGTACTTATAATTCCATTCATGTTCTGTTCGATTCAGCACTCTTTTCCTCAATTGGCAGATTCGAACCCACCTCATCAGTGTTCATCGATGATTGGTAGACCACCACACTACTAGCAGAGCCAGTCGGCTAAATCCGTGCTGTTGCGCTTGGACCCTATCGTTCTACTAGTGACTCCGTTTCCTGTCACTCGACACATCAATGGTCACTTTAGCGGTATGCTCGGCCACTCGCAGAGTCTATAAAGGCTCATTGTCAGCATGGCGAAGGCACGGAAAGCTACACTGTATGTATATGCTGCTGGATTCAGTACCTTTTCAATTCGCCCCAGAAGTAATGTGAGCTATGTGAGCTATTAGTTATCCCTTCATAGTATGAGAAGATTTGCTATCCCACTTATGACCTCTCCATGAATCTACCACATATACGGGTGATAAAGGAGGCTGGCAATCAAAGAATAGTGGGAAGTCCACCATCGCAGCAATCGCACCCACTCAGCGCTGCTTTCTCCCATACCCCCTTTGTACTACGTTCGTCTTCACATCCACTTGCGCTGGCGAACACATCACATATCGATGGACTCGCAGTGCGAAGTTGCACCACTTCTGTACATAGTCGCACCCTTCAGTTGTCAGTGGACTCTTTTCGTGGAGTAGTCCCCACTATCTGGTACCAGAGCACTCCGCAAGCATTTTTGGACTCTTGCGCTGTATTGTTTGCATTCTTTCATTCAATTGTACTTAACGCTCTTCAATGGATTTTTTCTTATAACTACTAGCACCTAAAATGACAATTTACTTGCGCGCTTCTCAGCCGGTAAGCTTGGACTGCGCGCTCGGCCTGTAATTGCCCTACATTCATATTGATTCAGGTCACACAGCCGTTAACTTTGAATTGCGAGCTTAGATGAGCCATCCAATCGGTCACTCGAAATTGCAAGCGGCTTGGGCGACGGAATTGTTTGAGGATAGAACAGCAATTCCAAACACGGTACATACACGAAGAGTGTCAAATCAAAACAGAAGAATACAGACAGCCGCTTACGCTTTCCATACTTGACCTCTATAACCTCAATGGACATTCACTCGCAAATAGGCTACGACATAGGCTTCAGAGATATTGCATGTAAAGATCTGGCATAGTGTTGTCCTTGAAAACACATGAAAAACAAAAAAAAAAGCCGAACACATGCATCTAGTACAGTTCACCGTAATGGGGTTACCTCCAACGAAAGAACACGTTGTTTCCAGACCGAAGAACTGAGTTATCGGCGTTGGTTGAAATTTGTTTTGCTGCCATTATACTAGTATTTGGCATGATAGAGGCGTCCACATATTCTGAACGTGTTTGTGGTAGGTTCATGTGCAATATTTTCACTTGAGTAGGAAAGCCAATTAATCAGAAACGTCAAGAAGTCTTTATTTACTGAACATAATTATTTGTATCATTAGAATTAATGTTTTGGCAACTTCTATGAATGGTGGAAATGGGGAGGGATGTGTTCACCTATTCTGTCTTGGGTGACTATTACATTGACTTCGGCGAACAATTGAAGGCGTTTGTGATGCGTCAAATTACGAGATTGCGCCAATACTCTCGAAAATGTGCGCTAGGAACGCGACTCTAACAGAGCAACTGAATTGAGTGCCAAGCCCACCGGCATCCCCCTATTACTGCTGTCCTTCTCTCATTTGCTGCACAAGCTTTTCTCTCTTGAGAGCAGTTGAGGAAGGATGGCAGCAATTGGAAGGGGAAGGTGACAGCAGCTACGTGAGAAATGCTGCCAAGTGCTCCATGTATTACGTTGTGCACGCAGCGTCTCTGCTTCACAGTTATCAGAGCAAGCTAACCTTGATGATTGGGCAGCAGCAAGGTAGCACGTACGCATTTCTCCAGCAGACGATGGCAGCAAGCGAGGGAATGTTGGCAGCAGTGAGGGAGAGGCTTTGAACTTGACGTACCTCGAGTTCAAAGCCTCTCACTCACTGCTGTCAACATCTCCTCGCTTGCTGCCATCGTCCCACTGATTACTGGAGAAGAAAGCTAGGGCGATGATGACAGCACGAGAGCCTAGATTAGCAGGAAAATCTGGATGCAGAGTCACTTTTTTTGCAGTTAGTTAGTTATGGGAGGAGTTTCTGATTTTCTAAATTTCGAAGGTAGGCTCATATCGCGTATAGGAACGCTTTGACTGGAAAGAGTGCAACGAATATGGAAGTACTTATTACATTTTTCTTTACTTTCAACCTCTATTCAGGATGTTGTTTAGTTTGTACGGGTTTTTTGCTATTCTGCTTGTTCTTACAGTTTTACTTGGGAGTCATATTCAACTGGTAAGCACGATTTCTTTGTTATGCACTTTGGAGTTGTTTTTCTATAATATCAAAGTGGTAAAGTGGAAATGCGCGTTTTTGCATAGAACAAAATATTAGTGTGAGTCATGAGTTTTAGGAATTTTTCAAAAATTAGTAGCTCTTTGTACACAGAGAGACAAGGTGCTCACAGACAAGAAAGTGCCCCGTGGCCAAGACTTGCTAGCAGCACGATCATTTTCCTGGATCACTCGGTCATTTGCTCACTGAGATGACTGAAAGACAACATGTCTCTGTGCTCGTTTTCCATTACGTCGAGAGAGGATTCACAGCCGCCCAAGCTTGCAAGGAGATCAATGCAAAACAAATATCAGTATCCAACTCATACTACTAGTATAAAAGGTTTCGCTCCGAAAAGCATTCGCTGTTAGATAGGAAGCAATCAGGAAGGCCATCCATTTACGATGCCAAGTTGGAGGCACAGGAGATACTGAAAAATCCCCAGATGCGGTGCAGGAGCCTTGCAATGCATGTTGTGTGTTCGCAGTCAACTGCAGTTCGACTCCTGCACAAAATGAACCTGATACCCAAAAAGCCCTCATTAATCCCCCTGTTTTGTCCTTATACGATAATCCTGACCAATCCGCGCAGTGGGTGAAGCATCCTGAGAAGCCCCATCCCGTCCATTGCAGGATTATTCATGGAAAGAAGAGTGTGCTCACCGCTTTCTGGTGGTCGATGGACCTATCTTGTGGAAATTAGTTCCACAAGCAAAGTCTATTGATGCCGACTATGTGTGCCAAGAACTGGAGGAAATGGTCTTCAATGCAGAGCACTGTACCAGAAAACGTGATCAGATCTCGCTTCTGTGGGACAATTGCTGCCCGCACTTTGCAAAGAAGACACAGGAGAATTGGAACAGTCGGAATTGGAAGTTCTCCCACAGCCTGCATATAGCCCCGACCTTGCTCCTTTAGACTACCATTTGTTCAAAAGTCTTTAGCACTGGCTGAAGGGCAAATAGCTCAAAGGCGAGGATGACCTAAAGCTCGAGTTATCCGCCTTCTTCGAGTCAAAGAAGCACTCCTTCTATAGCTACGGCATCCGCAGTCTCGCTCATCGTTGGCAGGGAGTCATCGATCATCATAGTTCATACTTCCAATAAACATATGAGTTCTCGATTCGAAACAAATTAGTTTTGAAAATTCCTAAAACTTATGACTCACCCAAATATTTTCTTAATCGACTGCATGGCCAAGGGGATTAAGCGTACTCGGATAATTTCAAGAACTTCGTTAGCATTTATTCTCCTACAGCCGCCAGGACAGCAGCCCCACCTCGGAACTTCAATCCTATTCGATAAACGCGCGTGAATGCCGTTTCATTGAGGTCTTCCCTTCGTCGTAATTTATGCTGCAATAGGTTTTTTTTCTTTAGCAGATCTCCTCACAGAAAGCTTCAGGAATACGGGGAGGAAGGTGTGATTATAAACGGAATAAATTATACTTTCTGTTGCCGATTTTAAGAACGAATTGAATTAGTGCATGTCAAGTTTACATTCATAAATTCTTCTAGCTGGCCACTTCTCATTTCTCATGCTCTTGTAGCCGGTGGGATGTGTATATCGATATTTATTCTTTTGATGTGTTCGTCCTTGTTGTCGTATCCAGCTCAAGGAGTCACAACACAGTTCAGGTACACTGTACACATCTGAATTACTCAATACCAAATCTCTAAATGGGGCAAAACGCAAAACAAAAAAAGCAAAACGTGTGAGCAAAATCTGCGATGCAACACTAAGTTCTGCAAATTTCCTCCGGAGGAGCTCAGGAAACGGTAAATTGTCGTGGACGAGAGTAAGTAACACAAATTGGGAAATACTGGAAAAACTGTCGGCTGGGACCATCAGCTCAGTGACTCTCTTGTACGCAGGATCGCTTCCGTTCGGCACTTTTCCTAGTTTGAGATTTATTTATCGATGACTATCTGAAATGAAAGAAAGGACTTAGAAAATCCGTGAAGAAATATGTATAACACGATAAAGTTGTTGCTGCAACAGTTCTCTTTAGGATCACTGTGATTCTAGTGGTAACGTCAACGATTATAGCAATGGTGTTATTAGCGACATTTGCCGCTTCTTCGTTTGTTCGTGGTAGAGAGGTTTGTGAACTTTTTACTGTTTATTTGTTTCTAACATCGTGAAAAACAGAAATTAGATGCTGCAATATAATAGATTCAAGGTGGAGAACGACGAGTGACTTACTTTGGGAAAGACTTAAAAAAAACTTCTATACTTTGCAAGTCTGATATGCAGTGGTTCTTAAAGACAGTGTTGCACTTCGTGTTATAGGCGACATATCGTCAGCCTCCTTGCGACGTTGATTCCAGCAATGCACATAAAAAATCACAGAAGTGACGAAATTCCCATTTCGGTGGGTGTCGACTATAAAAGCTTCGCTCCCACCCGCTGATCTGCGCTGGGAAGTCCTATGTACCTACACTATATAGCCCAGAATTGGGCGCTGTCAAGTTACATCTTGGTTTTATTGATGGAGTTTTTTTTGGTCTTGGTTTTTTGCTTTTTTGAATTTGAAAACTATGCATGTCAAGGTCAGAACTAGCATGAGCTGCTCTTTCAACTCACACCGCAACGACCCATTCTTTCTATGGATACACTCATTCCCTGCCCTGAAGACAACGAAGCGTCATTTATACTAACTATGGATATGTATTTTGGTTTGCGTTGACCGCCGATGATAACTGTTCAGGCCTCACTTACACAACTCCTCTGTTATCGAAGTATTGGGTCGTTTACAGTTGAGGACGTGATTCGATTGAAGAGATTCTCTAGGAGTCGAGGGCTCGCTCGTTTATCTGCGGCAAATCGATGGGAATTCGACTTTGTTGCTAATTGAGCGGTCGTGAAGAACCCATGCAGCCAATTCCCATCATTTTCTGAGCTTTTTGAGAAGACGAATGATGGTGAAATGGTCCACGTTGAGGTAGTCCTTGGCCAGCATACTGATTGTCGAGCTTTCTGCCGTCGCTAGGCCGTAAATAAATACTTGCGTATGAGATGCGTCAGCGATGCGACTAGCCTATCCTCCATCATATAGACGCACGCGCGTCAAACGCGCGCATCTAGTACAAACTGCACTTATAATGGGCGTAGGCCCAGAACCATTCAACTTCAACACAACTGGTTAGATGAGTTGGTCCGAATACCGCTCGAGGTAAAAGAGGTGCGAGAAGACGAATAGGAAGCTTCAGGATCGCTTTGCATTCAAGTTTTTGTGGATTCTTCGTGGCAGATATCAGTGCCGGAGGCAAAACATGCTAGCCAGGGCTGATTGGGAAAAAAGTGGCAACTCCGCCACTTTGAACAGCAGGATGGAATAATAAAAATACTAAGAATACTCCCCCCCCCCTCTCCCCCTGTATCCGCCACTGGTAGGCATCCATCAATCGCCAAGGAGCTTTGGTAGCTAGTCATATGGCTATAACAGCGTCTATGTGATGAATCTCCGCCTTTTTTGAAGAGCCAGGGTTAGACATCAGCGGCAACAGAAGCAGTGGCTACAGAATCATTGACAATCTCTTTTAAATCAGATCTTTTCATCAGATTATCGTGACCAGCGGAACCTCTGAAAAGTGGGTCCCACCGCGAGTTCCACCACATCTGTGCACTTACGACGAAAATCGGCCGACCGTCTTGCCAGCTTCGCCTCCTCAACAGTGTCTGTGAGCTGAGCACATGATGAAAGGATAAGATCACGTGCTGGCCCACACGTCTGCGCTCTAGAAGAGTTTGCGGCGTTACAGGATTCATATAGGAGGACTAGAAGAAATTTGCGGCGTTACCAGGATTTGTATAGGAGGATTGCTCTCGCAACTTTACGAGCCGTGTCCACGAGCTGCCATACCGCCAGCAGCAAGACGTATTTATCAGATAGAGTGACGTCCATGGTGGTGGAATGCGATGCAAGGGGCGGCGGTGGAATGTATGAGTAATCTTCACTAGCTGAAAAGAGAGTATTACTTTTTCCATGAAAAAAACGTCAAATTTTGATAAAAAGGGATTAGCGAAAAACCACCAGAGTCATGCACCAATCCAAATACAACTTGGATGTTTCAGTTGTGGGCATTTGAAGTGAGTCATACAGACCATCTTCGTCGACTTTTAATTGACGCTTTGGAATCACTGGAAGAATATAGGCAAGAACACAGCTCATCAAGTGATGATTGAGAGTAGTCGCCGAATAGGATAATTAGCTTTAAATGTTTAATTTAACTATCTGTCATGTCACTTTTCATCGATGCTATGATTTCATATTAGACCATTGTTAATTACGGAGTCTCTGTGTTTAAAGGGATGCATTTCATGAATAAATGTGTGAAAGTCTTAAAAGTTCGGTGGCTTCTTTTCAGGAGCTTGATCGCTCATGTTCACGGGCTCACGGGCTTAGCTCCCAATCATTCCATTTGTCTCTGTGTCAAAGGCACCCACGGAAATTTCCATGTTTTTAAGAAAGTCCATTTAGAACTTTGGAGCCCTAGGAGTCGTTCTGACAATATCCGAAGAAGCGGCGTTGAGAACATCTC
Organism: Ancylostoma ceylanicum; assembly: GCA_000688135.1. NCBI lineage: Eukaryota > Metazoa > Nematoda > Chromadorea > Rhabditida > Ancylostomatidae > Ancylostoma > Ancylostoma ceylanicum. Next base: position 157,092 of record JARK01001507.1, on the reverse strand, counting down.
CGCTTCCAAGGTGAGTCAACGAGATCAGTACTGAGGCCTTTCGATCAATTTGTGGCCAAAGCGGGTACTGACAGGTAATTTGCAATGATAGTCTATTAGCTCAGAGAGGGACAATGGAGTGACTTTGTGCACTTACGACCGCAGCACCATGTTGACTAAACGATCACTGGTTCCATCGATGAGAGAACGCCGTGGGACGTACTTGAAAAATTCTGAAAGGAGACGGTAGAGAAACACCAAAATGGAAGAGATCATACCACATATATACAGTCCATTCAACCTGCAGTCGGTACTGGTAGAAGGACCGTGGTCTTATAGGGTCAGGGCCATTCTCAATCAATATCAAGCATGCTCGATGTTCTTCGTCCTCTTCACTACGTCCTCGATGCTCTTATAGGCTCACCAAGCCGCTCGCTTCCTCCTGCCCAGCTTTGGAGCGAGATCGTTCATCATGTTGACTCCCCGAAATAGATATACGTAACTGGGGCATTCGAAGATGGTCGTTGCGTTGAGCGAGAGTGGGGCATCCGGGACCCATCCGTTTCTCATGAACGTCGTCTTCGTTAGGTTCAGTTGGAGACCGATCTTTCCACACGCGTCGTCGAAGTCGGCCAGCATACGCTCCGCTTGACTGATGCTAGGTGTTATAAGAACGATGTCATCAGCGAAGCGAAGATGGTGTAGCAGCCGGCCGTCAACTCGCACTCCCATATTGTCCCATTCTAATCTTCGCATGACGTCCTCGAGGGTGGCGGTGAATAGTTTCGGCGACACAGTGTCGCTTTGTCGAACCCCTCTCCTGACGTCGATGGTGATGTCGTCGTAGAATGGCGAGATTCTGGTCGTGAAGTTGCTATAGAGCTCACGAAATATCCTGATGTATTGAGTCGGTACACCCTGGTTGACCAGGGCTTCCAAGAGGTAAATGGTGCGGTTGTGGAGGTAAATGGTGTGGTTGTGCGCTATCGAGCATGCTCGATAGCGCACAACCGAACCATTCACCTCCAGTCCGTGAATGCACCAGTCAGTACCGACTCCTTTCTGAATGCCCTATACAGTGAACTGCAAACGGCCGTAGACAAGGTGCAGGACAGCAGCGCGGCGTTCTTGGGCAGAGACACATGCTCCAGTATGCAGAGCCCCTGTGCCTCTGCACAAGAATGCCGCGCCACGGTTGCACCGCTTGTCCGTTGGAAGTTTACTGTACATATTAATACTGGATTAGATGTAAAAATGCAGGCCGATACCACTACGGTCGTAGTTGCATACGGAGTTTTCCCATCGGCCCTTCTTGAGCTAACAAACTATATCCCTTTTTGCTATTGAAAGATCTCTAGCTTTCTAGCCTTTCTTCGTTCGCGCCAGAACACTGCATCGAGGACAGGCACAGTACTTCAAAGGCAGCGCTCACGGAGATCCTTGTGTTGGAGGCTTGGGCAGCCCCCCACTTTCGACTTTTTGGTATCCTTCCGCTGTCAGGACCCCTTCAATCTAACCAGACCGGTAAGTCGAGAGTATCCTTAAAAGATCCGGAGAAAAGACTAGAGTTCCAAAGCTTCCAGTAAATTTCCGCTAGATTGTAAGCGGTTCACGTACTCGACTGCCCCAGAGTAAGATGAAACACTCAAATCGGAAACCATGTGGATTACACGTTTGAGCAAGTCGTACTCATGAAGATCATGTTACTCAGAGCGTGCAGCCATAACGTGCCAGTTCTGCATTAGTACCTATTGACAACGGCTTTCGATTCGAAAAGATCACCCCATGTATGGATCTGTGGGTTCCACGTACATAGTTTATTAATGAGCCACTGTGTCGCAAACATGAAGCAATGGCACAGTGACGCAGTTTCGCTAGATTGTAAGCGGTTCCTGCATGCACAGCGTGAGTCCTGATAGGTCCTACCAGTCCTCTCCATTCTTACTCACAAGGGAAGGATACTTGGTAGCCGTGGGCATTTGTGATGCGATGTGTACTACCACATGCAGTTTTTTAGGCTGATCCCGAATCTATAGCCCAAATTTGCAGCGGGGTTCCGAATATACAGGGTGGCGAAAAAATATGTGCGCCATAAAAAGCGTTCAAATTTTATTTTTTTTTGCCAATAAACATTCAAGGTAATATATTTTATAAAATAACAGAGCACAAAATTTTATAATTACAAGGAATTTTCGAAGTGTACGCCATCGGCTTTGATGCAGGCGTCAATTCGTTTCTTCATGGTGCGGCGCAGGTAGTTAACGTCTAGGTTGTTCCAAATTTTGATCAATTCTCTTCGCAAATTATCAGGTTCTTCACATTTCGACTTCGAATTTGCTCTTCCGTAAACCGCCGAACAGAAAAGTCCAATGGATTCAGATTCGAGCTATTGGTAGACCAAAAAGAAGTGGCCACCCTATAGTGAGTTACACCTATCAGAGTAAGACTGCTATATCCGCAGCACACTAGCAAAGCCCTTGTTTCCTTCAAAAGCATTCAGTAGTTTGAAGACTCTAAAGCAGCTACCAAGGATAGCCTGGGACCCATACATGAGTTCTCTATACTACATCTGCGCGGAAAGAGGTGTGTAACCCACTACACAGAGCCCCGCAGGAAATCTGGGCTACGGATTTGAGATCAGAGTTAAAAACTGCATATAATAGTACACATCGCATCACGAATGGCCACGCCACCAAGTATCCTTTCCTTTCCAGTCAGGACTTACGTGATACACGTGAAATGCTTGGGTGGAGCTGCTTCGCGGTTGCTGAGCGGCTCTTCCAAACGCACCACGATTGAATCACGGTCAACGCAGCAACAAAAATGCCCAGAAGCGCAATTCCGCAGAAAAAATGTTTATCACATAGAACTATACTCTGAATATAACACATCAATCACAAGGCACGAGCGAGTCACCCATGTAGCAGGACTATTGCTGTCTGACGATGCAGCTCCCAAGCGACGAGTTCGTTCGGATCGCATCGTGCAGACGGTGATACGCCCATACAAAGTAGCTAGACAACAACAACGTGTGAGCAAATGTTCTGAATGCAGACGCAGTCGAATTATTGCAGTTTCACTGGAACAAAAATAGCAATTTGACGTCAGAATACAAGAATAACAAGGTTGATATTCAGAATAGGCTTAACGCTTCACCCAATTTTAATGGCACATGAGAGCGGCACTGGAGAGTTAGAGCTAACTAGGCTTCTTAATTAATTAGATAGGATAATCTGTGAACATTTGGATGAATGGGAGGAAAACTTGGAAACAAAGAAGCATTACAAATAGACCACGTGGAAATAGCACACAGACACATGAGTCGCAGAGACGTTCCCGTTCTTCTGTGGTTCTAACCATTCAACCGTTTCTTCGAGCCGAATATCGAATTTTTGATGCGGGCACCGAAGCCTCCTTTGCTCGGGGTGGCTGAAACGATCAACTCAGGCAGGTAGCATGTTTAGCATAGCAGGCAAGTGACTCACATTCCCTTGTGGGCAGACTTGGGCCATCGATGACCATTTTCTTCCAGGGCTCAGTGCTGAGGCTGTTACTCTTCATGAGATTGCCCGACTTGATTGACGTCTCGTTAGCGACCTGCTTCCGTAAACGATTCAGGTAATGTAATCATAGAACCAAAAGCTGTCTCAACGCACCTTGTTGAGGGAAACAAGGCTCGCCGCGCTTCCTGGCGGCCGACTGCCGCCACCGCCGATTTTCCTCAGGAATGAGCCTATTTTGGTGGGCTTCCAGCCATGCGGTGGCAGCTGATGCGACGACATCGAGGCGACATCCATCTCGCTGCCTCGCGAGAATCGCCGGTCGTCGAACTGAAGAATGCCAGGTTTTGCGTTGCGTAACTTCTCTTTCGCCGGAACAGGGCTGCAAGTGCCACGGACTGTTCCGATGTTGTCATAGAACCCGTCGTCATCGTCGTCGTCAGCGATAGATGCGGCTCTTGAAGAAATGGACTGGTGACCGATGATTGAGCTACGTCGTGCTGTCATCTGAAAAGAACGATTCTTAGACGCTGAGTAGACGTGAATAGAATAAATTTCTAGTGAACGAAATGCCGCTTACGTGATTTTGCTGATAAGCTGGGGCACCCACTCCGGAGCTGTTTGAGGAGTAGTAGCCGCCGTTTTGGGAAGAGGTTGAGGACCCTAAAACAGCAATTAAAAGCGAGGTGGAGGGTACTAAAGGCACTGTCTCATTTCAGAATAGTTTTCATTGTCGTTACACGGAAAGAATCCTCAGAAGATGCCAATCACAACACCAGCGCATGAAATGAGGGATACCCATTAGGACATCTGCTGACGAGTTCCGGGGAAGGCCATATTCTTATCTGTTCTCCGTACAGTGAAAGGAACGAAACGGAAAGTAGGTATTTTGTGTTTTGTTTTTTTTTTCTTATCGAAGCAAAAAAGCTGTGATGTTTCACAAAGCTGTGATGGTGACACCGATCGTTGGCACTTGGCACCACCTTGTGGCAAATGTCTCAATAGGCATCACGAATTCTCCACAAAACAAGTGGTTCAGAATTTTTGCTTTTCTTTTTTTCTTTTTCCATGCGGTAAAGCAGCTGCTGTGATATTTCTGTTGTAACCTGTATTGTATCTTTTTCATAAGTCATGATTGTATCCTTGCCTCAACATTTAAAATCCGGCTGGCGTGTATCTCTCTTATCATCACGTATAAAAGGCCGAATCGCATGGTCAGTTTCATTCAATCATTCGATTTCTTCTGACCACTGCGACCTGCTCCTTCGGCCGCCACGTCGTCAATCGCACTTCACCCTCACGCGCCTCTGATTCCGCTCTCATTCTTGTCCAGTGGTGCGGCCAACGTGTTATTGAGTTAATAAAACTTACACGTCGGGACATCTCTACGACATCTGCCAAAGCAACACACACCCGATAGAGAAAACCCACTATGCTTATTTGCTCCCTTTGCAGAAGTGCTATGGCAAGCTTCCCTTCCTGTCGGTATTTTCGATTTTTTTGGTGTTTATTCTACCAAACTTGACCCATTTCTCGTAAATCGTAAATCGTAAAAAATCTGGTCGTAAATCATAATTCGTAAATCGTAATTAGGCACATCCTTGCTCAAAAACAGGCTTTTCTGCACTTGTTTAGGGACCACATATACCGTTCCAATCAGCATTTTCTGAATGTTCCTTTCGTGTAAAAAAATTAAAAAACGAAAACGATCCTGAGATGAGATAAAGAAACTGTATCTGAGAGAAATTGGTCCAGTATAAGTTTAAGTAAACTAACAAAATTTGATGGGTTACCTAATAATTATCGCGACGCGAATTTTGAAACCCCTTGAAAATTACTGATAAGACTTGTTCGACCCGTGGGCACGAAAGAAGGCCAATTTTAGTTTATTACAAGTTCCTGAACCACTAAGTGTGGAAAAACCGAGAATTCTAACTGATTAATCGCTAAATTCTAAACATATTTTAGGTGATTACATTGTTGTCCGATCAGTTTTCGTTTCGTGCATAAATCTGATGAGAAAATAAAACAAAAGAGTAAGTTCTTCCTTCAGTAAATTTCCGCAACACTTCTGATAATTTTGAACAAAGCTGTTTACTTTCTAGTGTTCACCAAACTGGGTAATTTTTCTAGCTGGTGATATCCCATCCAATGGGACAAATAAAGTGAGAGGAGTGATGGAAAATCAATTTACAAAAAATAGAGCACTAAAAATAAAATATCCTATCTTCCTTACCATTTCTACCAGGTGGATGAGAAGGCGGCTGTGTAGTCGGATAGGGAGGCGTGAATTCGGTGGCGAAGCTATGCGGTGAATGGCGAACAGCGTTGGTATGCGGCTGTCGTGGAGGAGTTACCCGCTAAAAATGCAGTTTGAAGAATTCAGGAACGACACATGCTTTGAGTACATTCATGGAAATTCAGGATACCTTGATTGGGCGGGTGGTGAACTCGTTGATCTCGTGGTATGTGTCTTCATCCCTGGGTCTAATGAATGGAGCTGGAGCTTGGTTCCATCTAGCTTGGGCTGGTGCTGAAACGAATAGTCCTGGACGGTGCCCGGGTATCTCCACGACATGGAAGAACTCATAAACCTACACCAAACAAAATCACTAAACTAAGAGAAAACCGCGACTGAACACGGAATTAAGCTGCTGATGGTGCTCTAGTTACGTCCCTAGGGACTGGGTAGAATACGTTAACACGATGCGCAATGCCAACTATGTTTAGTCTGTGCCACGTGCCTCATACTGCAAGCGGGTAAGCTGGACAAAAAGTCGGACAGAACGACGACGGAACTGAGGATCGAGTGCACTACGAGCGAATCTGAGTGTGAACCTTGTTGTTCAGTGGGGCAGGTCAGAGTGTGGCAGATCACATGTGGCGAAGATTGTACATACTCGTATTTGGAGAGGAAAGAGCTCGTGGGCACAGATCAGAGTTGTTCTGAAAGCGGAGCATTGCGTAAGCACCGACCGGCACTGTCTCGACCACTACGTCTCTATGCGCTACAGTACCTGCTCAGTCTACTGCACTTCTACGGAAGCAACCAAAATGTTAACAAGATCCGGAGGACATGGATACTAGGCGAATCAATCAATAACATTCAGAAATCGCTGAGGTTAACGATGAAACTAGAGATGAGCACTCAGGCATTCGCCGAATTGAAGCCCCATGTCATTGAGGCCCGAATTGCTAAAATGGGCGGGGTTGGTGGGCCATTTGAATTGTGGTCCGGTTTCCAGCCGCTTTTCCGGATGCTTGTTCGGAGCCTATAGAAAAAGTGAATAGCAATCCAATAGCGACCGAATAGGAACCAAACAGCAAATCGAATGACACCCCAACCCGGTCATTTTAGCAGTTCAAGCCTCAATGACATGAAGCTCCAATTCGACGAACGTCTGAGTTCCTTTCTTTCATTGATAAGTATGCAGCAGAAACGCAGGCCGAACAGCGTAGTATGTCGGAGCGTAGTATACAAATTTTAGCAGCATCTCCTCGCAATTGCTGCCATCCTCCCCTCAACTTCTACCACCCTTCCTCGTTTACTGCTAAGAATTAGGAAAGCTTGAGCAGCAACTGAGGGGAGGATGGCAGCAATTGAGATTGAACGCCACTAGGCTTTTAAACTATGTACTCAACTGTTCAGGCTGCATTTCTGCCGCATGTTTATCAGAGTTTTACTTTATGCCTCTAGAAACTGTCACATTTTGTTCTTTTCTCAGACCCGACCGACCCTGCTCCTGCCTGTCCTCTGCCACGACGAGCAGATGTGCGGATTTCTCAGAAACCTATGGCCGCCTTCAGTGTAAATCTCATAATGACGTAAACAATGTGGCTCGATTGACGTAGTTAACGCACGTATCGAGGCATCTGGATGAACGCTTACCAGTGGATTTCTCCTATCCAAGGACATGCTAGGTATGTGATATGAGAGCAGACTGTTAACTGTTTGAGTAGTGCTCGTCACTGAGATAATTTGAATGAGAATACTATAGAAAAACTCATTTCCTAATCGTTTTTCCTATGCTTAGAATGCAGCTAGGTCCAACGCATCTCAGGATTAAAGAGAAGAGCTCTATATTCATTTGGAAGTGAACTTTGTGTCTCGGACAGATTGGGAAAATAGTAGTGAACTGCCATAGAACCGTTGGTTTAGGCTGTAATCAACCTACTGACTTAATCCCAGCCGTTCACCGCTCAGTCGCCCCTTAGATTTATGATTTAGTTTGTGAGATCATTAATCCTTGATGGTATAATGTTTCTAGGATGGTGATCTAATAATCTTCCCGAGTCATTTTTTGAATGAAAAATTATTTTGAATTTTTTTTTCAAAATTCGGAGCACATAATGAAGCCGGAACTTTGGAAAATGAGGAGACCGTGAAAAAAGACGCGGTCGTCAATGGGTTAGACTCCGCGCGAAGTACATATGGGTGTGTATCATCGTGAGGGAAAAGGAGCGTAGCCAAGCGACTGTGATTGGCGCACTCGGGCCGCCCGTCACGTCCAGCTGTCTCAACTTGAACGGCACCAATCTCGTAATATGGTCTACATACATATTTGTGCTCAGCAAGAGTTCGAACAGATGGGCGTGACAGGCGGCCCAAATGAGCCAATCGAATCGCCTGGATACACCCTTTTTTCCCTCACGATGATACTTACACACCCAGAACATATAAATACATACACCCTGCGTCACCCAACAAAAGTATCACTTCTGATGCGTAACGATTATCGGTGGCCTACACCCAGTGTTGCCCCATCCACGATCGATACGTATCGAAACCGGTGTTTCTAATTGTAAGTACAGCGACGCACACCGCCTATACGGAGTATAGTAGCAGCCTTAGCAGTAAGAGAAGTGGCCATAATTCCGTCACCGCTCTGAGCTACAGATTTTTTCAACAATGAAATGAAAGGAAGTGTGAAGGATAAAGTATCGGATTTGAGGGCTCACCGGAGGAAAAGCATGCAATTCAGAAGGAAAATTGTATATATATTCAGCTCCAAATGTCCGTAGACAAGAGTTGGGGCCGCGACGCGGGTCTCTCGCTGTCTGCTGCACGGATTCAGCGTGGCATGCAGGGCAGAGACGCGGAGGAAAACCGCGCCGCGGTCCCAACTCTTGTCTGCGGACATTTGGAGTTGACTATATAGTGCACAGTCATTCCTATAGAAGCGTGTGGATATTAAAAGTGTCCGCAAGAAGCGAAAGAAGTGAAGAATTGAGAAAAAAAGATAAGGAAAGAAAATGAGAGATAGGAGGATTCATGCACGATGTCTGCAGAATTTAACCAGTAAGTTTTCTCCCGTTGGCTCATTTCTACCCTTACCTGCGTTCCTTTCGAACATATTGTGCATAGCTTCTACACGACTAGGATTGATTTTCTCCTGATTGATGGTCTCGAACGGATTCGACTGGTTCGTCGAGTGAGGTGTGGCGTAGAGGGCGTGGCCTGGAAACACTACCAATTTTACCAGAACTTTTCCCCTTTATATGACCCTCCTCGACTAACTAGGTTGGGGCGCGGGTTTCTTCCGCTGCTGCTGCTGCTGCTGCTGCGTGGAGTGGAACTCGTTGACCACGTTGTTCAACATATTCGTCACCTCATCCAACGACTTCTGCTGCCGTTGTGGCGCCTTCCGCACCACCGGATGCGTGGTGTACGCGGGCGGCGGCGCAGTGCGCTGCGGTGGTTGCTGCGCGACTTGCTGCGGCGGCTGATGTTGCGCTTGCGACAGGCGGTTATTGCCCAATGGTGTCGAATGCGTCTGATGCACCGGTTGGTGTGTGCTGACCGCCGTATGGAACAATGGCTTGGGTTGTTGGTATCTGCAAGCGGATACTGTAATTAATAGAAGTTCAGGTTAGCAGTTGTGGCTGTGTGCACTTACGGCTGCGTCTTCTTCTCACTCATCCGTCTTGTTGGTTGTTCGTATGCTACGCTGGCGGATGCGTACGAGTTGTCATGGGCGAACGAGGTGGGAAAGGAGCGTCGCTTGTCTTGCGTTGACATTGGCTGAAATTGAGAATTATGCAACTTTTACCCATATAAGGAAACCTGGATACACTGCAACCCAAACAGTTACCTGATCAGTGTTGAGCTCCAGCTCTGCACATAGTTGATCGATTGCCAAGGTGGGATCCTTAGGAGGAGTCACCTGGTGATACTTGCCGCGTATTATGAGACCAGCATCAGGCAGTGACCTGCGAGTTACTGCCAGTCAAAACGGGTTACTGTAAACATTACAGTAACCAATCTACCTTAAGGACCCTCTCATGTTGCCTCGGTTCGAGAAGCCTGACACGGTTTGAAAGGCAGAAGGCGACGGTCGTAGCGCATCGTCGGATTTGACGCTTCCCTGATTTTGGAAGGGTTCCTAAAACAGACTGGTGGATTACTCATCAAAATCTCTTCTCCGCACAAAAAATCAGGGCTGTGGGTAAGTACAAACCTGCGACCCGGATCGCCATGTGTTGGTGTTAGCGTAGTCCTTTCGATCAGGCACATGATCAAACGACGACACACGTGGTATGCTGGGCACCTCCAGCTCGACAGGGAAATTTCGTAAACTGGAATGTTAGCGAAGACCTTAGCGATCAAAACACAGAAAGTATAAAAAATATAAACTGCGATAATTTTGAAAAAAGGACTAGAAAACAACAAATCAGTAAAGTCGACTGGGAAGCAACTCACCCGCTCGTCTTCCCCGGTGGCGCATAGACCGGCTGAGGACGACAGGGCTGCGGCCTTATAGGCGCCGGTTTTTCTAATGAGTTGGTTTTGGCGACACTAAAAAGTGCAATTTATATAGTAGAAAATGTCGCAGAATATATCTTTTAGTTAACATATGCAGTTTGCGCGCGTGAGAACTGGTCTCTGAACATAGTCTATTGTTGGTAAAGTTAGAAATGCGCAGCAATTGCTTTTGGCACTACGAAAACTGTTCCCCAAGCGCGAGTAAGAACTGTATGTTACTCTTAGCGGTTCCGTATTAGTGATTTTGATATCATTCCTCAATTGATCGTCCCTCTTTTCAAAATTTCTGAATTGAACGTTCCGCTATTCAAAAATTGTAAATCAAAGATAAAAAATAGTTTAGTTTAAAGATAGTTTTTTTTTTGAAATAGTTTCAAAAATAGTATAGTGATTAGCAAATTCATCATTATTCAAAAATTGTGAATTGAACGTCTCATTATTCAAGGATAGTTAATCAAGGATAAAATAATTTAGTTTGAGAATAGTTTTTAAAAATAGTTTCGAAAATAGTAAAGTGATTAGTAAACTGACCATTATTCGAAAATTGTGAATTAAACGTTCCATTATTCAAAATTAGCCAATCAAACTATTAGGTGAATTATCATAGAAGCATTAAATAGTTCAATACCTATATTTTCCACAGGAGATCTAATAAAGAATTCAACAACAGAGGTGGTCAAGACATACGCCGCGACGCGACCGCCCCGCACGCGTATGCTTTTTAGGTTCAGGTTGGTGCTTTAAATTCGACGCATTGAATGACATCGGTGGCCACCTCTTCATAGTCTGTCGGCTCCGATAGCATTCATATGTCCCACTGAAGCTTGAAAAGTCGTCCGTTTTTTTTTTTTGCAGCACTGCTCCTGCCAATGAAAGCTGAATCCGCGACGCGCGTATAAATCGACCAATCACAGCCCAGCTACGTACCTGCTGTCACAAAGTCCATTTTTACTACAATTTTTTATCAGTATTCATTTTATGTGTATGTCAAGATGAATTTTATTAGTAATTTTTTTTTTAAATTTCGGCCTTATGACACCTTTTTTTGAACACAAATTCCATTTTTCTCCCAACGTTTCCGTTTCCAAGCTCGTCTGCGCGTCTCGAACTTCCAATGTCTTTAGCTACTACTGTTCCATTCTGCTTCCAAGAGATGCATTGCATTTGAGTACACCAAAACAACACGAATCCTACATAGCATCCCCGCTCACCCGTTACTTCTCCGCGGTTTCTCCCTCTTTCCGGCAAGGTTGATGGCCGCAACTTCGGCCGAGCAGCTGCCCAACGAGTGCTCGTCGGCGTCGTTGTAATACGAACACTAAAATCGTCATTATTAGTCGGTTCCCGACGGCAATAGCAATTATAATCCGGGAATTCTTCGAATTCTGGATGATACGAAGAGTGTAACGAGGATTTTATGACATCTGGATGAGAAATCAAAGAGTACAAAAAGATGGATGTCTCTATAAGATGAGGAGTGCAAGTAGGGGGATCTACATATGTATGAATACGAAGGAAATCACGGATATGCACAATGAAGAACTTTACATTTCTCACGTATTCTAGTAAAAGTACTTCGCAGTTCTTTTTTCCGAGTTTTTTTTTTGCGATGATTTTTGAAAAAAAAATTCGGAAGGAAAAGTGGTGAATCACCTTTCTGCGTACACAAAAAAATCTTAGCAACATATCGAAAAATCGGCTATATTAACCACTAGTTCTTTTTTCCAAGAGGAACGTCTACAATTATGGATTAACAAGAGAGCAGATGTCAAGTTCCTGCGATGATAGTCGGTTTCGTTGTATAACAGCAAAAACCAGGAATATTCTGATAATTTATAGTCTGAATATTGATCTGATAATCTGAATATTCAATTTCCCAGAAAAAAAAATAGGAGCATGATTTGTTGGCTAGATCACAAAATAACCTAGTTCTGAATCCAGGAACAGAAGGTCCCAGTAGTTCGAAAAGATGTAAAAGTGAGTTTGAAAAATGGTCTAGCGGGAGCATGCCTATATTTTTTTAAGACGTACCGGTTCCGGCAAGATCATGATCGGCGCCGGCGGTTGATGAGCCAACGACATCAAGTCGTCTTGTAGCCATCTCCTGAAACAGACAAATCTCCAGGAAGTCACGCAGTACAATGACAGCAGCTTGTAACTCACGGGATATGATCAACTACCAAAATCAATACGATCTCCATTGGCGAAAACAAGTGCTATATAAAGTACTATGGATTTTAACCTGGACCTAACTCTCGGATATCTTTTTCTAGATCTCTCTCGACATTTCGTCATTTGTCACTCACATAATCGCTCATATCTTCTCGTATTTCTCGTGTCTTAATTGTATTGAGATAAAGTTTTCCTAACTTGACTGTGGTGCTGTTATGGAACGAGGGTTTACGCCCCAGCATCTCATTTCTTGTGGTTTATTCTTCTTCAAAACTACTATGTTTCTGACCAGCTACCGCCCAGCTCACCTTGTGAAATCCAGCTTGTCGGTCTTTTTGGGAAGAACGATGGTCTCAGTGACGTCAACTTCTGCCGAATCGGGATCAGCTGGTGCGGGAGGCGGTGGCAAGACGATCTCAACCGGGGAAGGGGGCTAAAAGCAGAGCCATGACGGCTTGGCCGGCACTGAGAGAAGTTGAAAAGTTTTTGTGCGGTCACAGTGTGAGGGCGATTAGCAACGTGCGAGAGAAAATCTGCTTATTCTTCTCGATTTTTTCTATGCACTTTTGGCATAGCCGCCGTAATCAGCAGCAGGTGCCACTGCTGCTGATGCAACGACCGTCGGATCCGATTGCGAGCTTCTAGGATTGATCGCTAGGTGCATACCTGAGCGGGTTTCACTTGTCGTAGATTGCGGTTCGGAGCGCTTGTCGACGGCTTGGATGAGGCTGGATGGATAACAGTGGGGCGCCTGAAAAATGAGTGGTGTCTAAAACCGTCACACAGGTAATTTGAGATGATTCACGGTTAGAGGAGAGTTCAGAAAGTTATCATTGCCAACTAAGAGCCCCGCCTCTCTTATCAATAAGGCTCTAATCAATTCCTGCGTCCGAGGAGATTTAGACCTAATCTACACAAATGGAAACATCCTAATGATAAAATAAGAAAACAAAACAGAACACGGTCCAGCTTTCCCCAGGGATGACTCGTGGATCCTGATCTAACCTCTTTCTTCATTTTTAAGAGAATTTACACTAGAAAACTACCAAACAAGCTTTGCATTACTTCAGTCAAGTGTATTCAAACGAGTGGCTCGGAACGTCCAACAGCAATTATCTGCGACTTTTTTTGGGTATTTTTTCGGATATTTTTCTGCAAATCAGGATGCAGTTGCAGGAGTAGTGCCAGTTCCGCTGTACAGCATAAACAATTGGGACTGCCGTTCGTTCGCAACTGCTTACGAGTGTTCTCGCTTCGGAGCCTCTTCAAGCGATGACGAGCTATTCTGGGGCCGCATGCATCATTTAGATTACCCAGGGTAAGCGTGTTCACACCACACAAATTCACCGCAATATTATTCTTACTATTCAATCTGTTACCGATCGTCACCACGAGCATCAACTAGTTTACCCTGGGTTATCTCGATGATGCATCCAGACCCTGTTGTCCCTATATTGCCCTATGAGGATGTTTGACGACAAAGGAATCCAACACTTCAAACACTTCAAGGAGAATACACGCTCAACGAGGCCGTGGGAAGCACATTCGTGGTACAGTAAGCGTAACCGAACGCCGATCAGGACCTGAATGCACCATTGATATTACCCAAGGTAAACGTGTTGGCGCCCGCGCTAACTATGCGTAAATTTGCGTGGTGTGAACATGTTTACCCTGGGTAGTCTAAATGATGTATGCTGCCCCGGCTCAACTAATTTTCTGTTATGGATTGCCATAGTTATTTTTTTATCTATTTCATACACCAACTAAACTTGGTGCGCCAAAGTAAGATCCAGGTAAACTCACAAAAACAGCAGAAACAAAGAATTGGAAGCTGCTTGATGCAAAGCATGGGTAATCCTACGAGCATGATAACTACTCCTTGAGAATATAACTACTGGCCCTACTGAAATATAGAGACAACAAAAAGGTTTCTGAGTTTGAAGATTAAGGGGAATTTGCTATACAACTAAGCAGCTAAAGATAACATATGAGTACTGCCAGCAATTAGCAAATGAATAAATAAAAACATGTACTCCTTAGGTACCAAATCACGAGAAGCTTCGAAAATATTCGTAACAACTATAGTAGCTATCCAGAGACAAAAAACTCGTACAAGCCCACATCGATGGATGATAAAGAACGCGAGAGCGGCGGCCAGTATGTAGGACAAACAATCGCGCATATGACGAAGAACGCATGTATTGCCGAGTCAGAAGCACCGATGAGCAAGACAATAAAACGGCGAACGCACATGTGACCGATTGATTCGATCCTCCCGGATTTCATCCAGTCACAAGTTTCGGACCACTTCAAATAAACAAAGGCTAGCAGTGTCGAAGAACCGTTTCAGTGGAAATTTCTCAAAATTTTTTCATGGCGAAAAAAAAAAGATTGCTTCGCAAATTTTTTCACAAGGAGGATTCGCCTACATGAGTTATTTACTACTATAATAGATTGCGGCCATTATTTTCTAGACAACGTAATAAATGGTTTAAGTAAGGGACAACCTGATAAGCTGCTTGATCATTCCGCGATGGGCAGAAATTCCTTTACGTGACAGATCCTACGACAGATTGGCTGCGACAAGCGGAAAGCAGCTACGAAGAAGAACGTATATCACCGCAGTCAGGGCGGGCGCCAGATATCAAGATTTTTGGTGCAACTACACAACAACCACTGTTCACTAATCAGCTATCAAAAATCACTCACTTCTGAGGAACCATCGATATAAGGCACCGCTCCAGCGGTTGAATGACCATTTAGATTACCCAGGTGAAAGAGTGGTGACGCCCGTGTTAACGATGGTTGAATTTGAGGGTGTTAACACGATGGCCTTGAGTAATCTCCATGGCCGATATGCATCACCGAGATTACCCGGGGTGAACGTGCTAACGCCCGCTTCGACGGTGGGTAATTTTGGAGGTGTTAACGCGGTTACCCTGGGTAATCTCGATGATGCATGCCTGAGCATGACGCATGTTGCCTCTGCATTCATAAGATTAACCCTGGGACATGCTCTAAAGCAGAATCTAAGAGTCAACTAGCTGCAGAACAATAAGAATGCACCTTTTTGTCCTGTAAACAGATAAGAGCGGACACATACCGGAACAGCTTACTGTCATTCCGCACGTCCACAACGGCAGATGACAGCAAAATAACAGCGCCTCAGAGTTCTATGTACAATGCCGAGAACGAGAGAGCGAACTCAGGCAATATTCAGTGAAAATGTTTAGTATCAAATTAAATGAAATTCCAGAGGCTGCATCATCGAGATTACCTATTGTAAATGTGTCAACCTCCCAAATTTACTCATTGTTAACCTAAACGTTTACCCTGGGTAGATGATTGAAACATTAAATTTGTATGCATATCATAGATTTGTATGCCCATCTATAATCTTAATGATGCATATAGCCTCAGAAATGTTCTTTAAATAAGGTAATATTTAGAAAATTCATCCATGTTGCTAAGAGGCAGATAAAATAAGAGGCTGCATGCGTCATTGAGATTACTCGGGGTAAGCGCATTAACATTACACAAATTCACCCTCCATTAACGCAGACATCAACACGTTTGCCCTGGGTAATCTCAGTGATGAACCTAGATCCAGGTCACCTGCACCTAAGATCGAATGGATGAGTTAGAGCAACTGCTGTCTATCAAATAATCATCACTCGAAAGCGTCTGGAAAAAGTACTGCAAAAAATCCAGAAGTAAACAGTTCAGCTTTTTTCGAAATAAAAAAAGATTCAGGAAGTCCTGTAGCGTTTACTGGCATTAAGGAGGAAACGTTGCCGGCGCCGAGGAGATTTATACATGAGGTGCTAATTTCATGCAGCTTTATGAGTGCATGAGTAACCTTACAGCACAATTTAACTTTCATATAAGGATAGTACACGAAATGAAATTTAAAAATTAACATATACATCCAAAAAATTGAACTATAATTACTTTAGAAGTGAAATGGTGCTACGACTAAACGCTGATCAGCAGTGTTTGAATTTTCGATTGCGGTTAAGAATTGGAAATGTGCTCCTGGAAGTGAAATTGGATAGAATTGAACTTGCAGCAGGCCAAGATCCTGGTAATGGACCGATGTAGCCGGAAAAGTTTAGAAAATCTTGCAAAGTCCTGTGGCACCCTACAGCAGCGTCAAATAGGTGTGCGAGGTAAGGAGGATAAGTGAGCAAGTGATTTCTCCTGGAACAAAAGTTCTGACATATTCTGGCGACCTTACAGGGAGAAAAACTTCTTACAAGTGCAAAATTTATGGTTCTTAATGAAGGAGAACATAGCAAAGACCCACAGAAGATGACTTGAGAAAGCACTGAGAAAAAGACAGTGAGCTTCGGAGACGAATGACACGAGCTGAAATGTCGCGCTGCTGTATTCCCCGTCTGGGCACCTCTAACAATACATTGTGATATTCGCTTCCTTTACAATGACATGTGGCGCGTTATCTTGCAATATATTGACAGAGGATAATCGATCAAGCAGTGTGCGGTCTCTGCTTCTGCTTCTTCCTCGAAGGGTAGCGAAAAGACGGGAGGAGCGAGAAAATGTGCCGATATCTCGGTGAGGGGGTAGCACAGCTACATTTATTCCGGAACTATTCTGGGAAATTAGTCGAACAATGGATCCTAGGTCCAAAATTCCAAAATAAATAATCGATTTTTTCGGATTCAGTTGAAATTGAAAGATCCCAGAATTCTCAACATGCCATAGCCTACTGATAAGCAATGGTTTTTCTCAGTCAAAGGCTAAGTGTTCAAAAGAAGATGTAGCTCCATGTTCAGGACAAGATCGAATAAAACAAACACACTGGAGCGTCAGCCCAAAAGAATAGGATGTGATTATTTGCTCACACATCAACATTTACCTTCACTTTTTTTTTTACCACCAGGGGGGGGGGG
>JARK01001507.1:112489-139611 GCA_000688135.1 Ancylostoma ceylanicum | reverse complement strand
GGGGGGGGGGGGGGGAACGAGCGTATTATGGATGCCATTTCGAGGGTGTAAACGTTCCAATCTTCCTCCTTCAGGAACAAAATGATGATCTATTGGGCTTAATTCATGAAATGTTAACCACACAAACCAAGGTCAGTTAGCGTAATAGGTGGTTATCCTATGGACAACCCAATGTTAGGAGACGAAAACCGTCAGAGTTAGTTTGCTGGTCTGGGCTAGGATTCATGAACGCAAAACAGCGAAACCAGGCTAGCAAACCAACTTTTGCATCCTGCGTCTCTCAACGTTACGTAGTTTATGTATAGGATAACCTGTGGCTCTAACCATTGTTGGTTTGCGTGGTTAACTTTTCATGAATCCCAGCCCTGGTGTGGCCCCTCAAACATCAAAGCGAGGACTAGCAGGGGTGGCAGATAATTTTCAGAAAATCTATGGAGAAAAATCTCTCGGTTAGAGATCGGATTAGAGTAAATGATCGCTTCTAATCGACCAGGAGCAGCAGGCGTCATTGGGATTACCCAGGGTAAACTTATCAACACCACACAAATTTACCCATCGCTAGCATGGGGGCCTACGCACTCGTAAACTACATAAATACGCTCTAGCGGATATGTTACAGTGGTTTCGAGAATCTGCTATCCAATAAAAACATATCCGTGGATATGCAGATCCACTCGTTTCACTGCGGGTTATCTTTATCCGATCGATTTCCACATGATAACGATTGATGATCTACTCCTTCATTTCGCGTTGACTCTCGCCGAGACACCGCACTTGCGCCAAGAAATGAGCACATAAATGGATAAGTTATATTGGACAGCAAAGTGGGTAAAAACGAATGGGAATGGATATATACCCGCTATGTTTCCCCTCCTACGGTCAAATATATTGGATACGGCTCCAGGACCACATCCACTTTTCCCTAGTATCAAACAATGAAACTTCCTCATGGCTGCGCACTTGACGTTGACAAGTATACCTATAGCTGTAGTCCCCGGTGAAACTCCGAGATATGCGCTAGAATAACAACTCATTAGAGTCACCTCGCTATGAAAACAAAAACATGGCCATTATTCTGATGTTTGTATAAAGCGAACGAATGATGAGGACAGGTGAGAAGTGCGAGCAGCGGGTTGAATGCGTGCGGCTCGCCGGCGGCTCGTCAGCAGCCAGCCGGCGGGCGCCCGGCCGCGACTGTTCGGGTCAGGTGCGAAGTGCGCGGCGGACGACAGCGATAAATACTTGAGACTTCATCACACGGGACAAACAGATTTAGAACCTATGAGTCATGCGTGGCCAGGAATCCCACGAAATCCGTGGAACCCGCTTCGGAGAAACTGAACATTTAAAGTGAGAGTTATAGTCAGCGACGGACGAAACGAACGCGCCGCCGGGGTTGGCGGCTTTCGCGAAATGCAATCCGATCCATATTTTACACTGTGAGGGTGCAGTCTGCCGGCGCTGACCAATACGCAATTCCCAACGCATCAAATAGTGCACCAATCGTAGAGATGCAGACGCCGCCGTAGAGCAGACGGTAACGTTGAGCGAAATTTTGAGCGGTATGGCATTGATTTTGTGAAGAAAAAGCCTGCAGCAAAGGTGTGGAGGAAAGGTGTGGGAAAATTGCAACGGATGGGAGGAGGAGAGCTGTGACAGTCTCAGCTCAAGGTCTACAGCGAACTACAAGAGATATCGTCATGTTTCTCCGAAGGGGCGGAGCTTGTAGCCGAAATGTTATGCCAGTTGTTTATAAAACTGAACAAAGGTATGTTGAAAGAGAGGGAGAGAGAGGCGAATTCTTGATGCGTTACAATCGAGCCGTCGTCTGTTACGATGTACTTGTCACTCAGTTATCCATAGGGCATTGCGTGTATTTTTACTCTGTTACACGAATATTCGACGAGGTTGCACTCAAGGTAAGTAGAATTCGATGAAAAAATTTGGGTCCGCGATCAGGCTGTGTCAGCTGGTGCCTGGATGGCCGTAACTGTCTTCTAGGCCGTTCGAAACTCTAGATTACCAGTTTTTAAAGCGAGTGTAATCACAAGGAAGCACGAGCGTCAGTGAACTCCACCTTCGCAATTCCCGTTATTCCGATGATGTGATGAAGTTATTTCAGTGCAGGAAAAGCAAAGATTTGCAGTCTTCGCTGTGCTGTCCCGGTGAGCGGTCGACCGTCCCGCATCTATGTAACGCTACCAGTACGGAAAGAAGACTCCGACCCAATCCGCAATGGACCAGCGTGGTTCGTATGCCTACATCTCCAGCGGATCGCTTACATCTCCAACAATGTCAAAGTTGAGGGAACGGATGCATGGAGATATAAAGCGGACCACCCGACTCTCCGCAAGTGCAGTGCCATATTAATCGTTCCGTTACGATACAGAGATTGAATAAAGTAAATAAAGTAAAAAGCAAAAATTAACTACGCAGTATCCATAAGTCATCTATAGGGCTGATTCAAGTCGAACATATGCGTACGCTAAGTGTGTATCAGATGCACTTTAACACATTCGTGACGATATGCTCAACCAGTAGACCCACATGGTGCGACGCGTGGGATCACGTGCACAGCCGGTTGGGCACGAACGCTTGGCACACCATGCCGAGAGCGTAGGGTTCGCTAAAAAGCGTCGCGATGGGATTCTTTTGGACGAGTTTTCATGGTTGACCAAAATGAGTTACGTATTCCAGGGAAAAAAAAGGAGCAAGCTAATCTACGCACTACTAATTTGAGCAGGGTGCAAAGATTATCGTACGGGCGCTAAGAGTCAAATATTCTGGAAACGTGACGAATATCCTAGTGTGAAGATTGGTTGGCTTTGCACATGGGCTAGTCGTAGCGTTCGGAACTTTCGGAACCATGATTTTAAACGCTGGACTCATTTCTACAATGCTTCTCCAGAAAAATGGTGAAAAAGTTTCTTAGAGGCACTGTCCAACCTCGGAATAGTTCCTGAGATTTGCCCAAGAAAAAAATCAACAGGATCTGCTGATCATAATGATATGTGCAAAATTGCCGAAAAACCGCTTTCAAGCCCAAATCCTTGGGGAGCTTGTGGGCGGGCTCGAGAAGGCTGGTACGGGAGGGCGATGTTCCTGAACGAGGACGAGGTTCCCAGTGAATTCCAGGAAGCTCACCTTCTACGAAAGTTCACACCCCTTGTGAGAGTTCCTCATCATCCGCTACCTGAGAAGACACGGCACTCCATTCGCGACCAGAGCTAGGATCCATGAACGAATAACCAGGCGAAACCAGGTTTGCAAACCAATTTTGTCGTCCAGGGTTTCCTAACATCACATAGTCTATAGTATTAGCAATCGTGCTAACCATCGCTGGTTTACCTGGAAAGCGTTTCATGAATCCCAGCACAGAGTGCATTGCGCGGGAAACCCGTGGTCCTATATCGGCTCCGCCCACAAGCCCCCCCCCCTCCCAAATTTGGGGCTCAAAAACGGGTTTTTCGGCAGTTTTGCATGGAACCACGTATACCCTTCTGATCATATGCTCCTCGAGATTCTCACCATGCAGAGGTGTCAAAAACTATGCCGGGGTGGGACGGTACCTCCAAGTTGTTGCAGACCGCATATCTATCTATATTTGAGTTAAGTTAGGACTACCTAGGTTAATATATAGCCCAAAAATAATCAAAAGATGTTTAAATTTAAGATAACGATGAATGGGTTCTAAACGAAAAGATTGACCTGATTGTTAGGTTGGTCCGAAGGCCCTGCATCAAAATTTACGCTTTTTCAAACAATCATCACATTATTGCTCATGGATGGAACCTGGTCTGCCAATTTTCATAGTTGAGAAGTAGTAGAACATTCTACGAATTTAAATTCATGGCCAAGAAATTCTGGATTGAAAAGTAAATAATGGTGCAAGGATTCCGGACCAGCCTAATATTACATCAGTAAATCTTTCAACGAGGAAGTGCAAGATTTTTTCGATTTTTTTCGCCTTCAAACTCCCAGTTCTTAATTCACTGAGCGAAACACAGAAAGGGGGCAGCTGTTTCTAAACACCAAACCAAAGTTCCTGGAAGGAAAACGAATAAAACGGCGGCTAAGCCCCACCGAATGTTGTCCGGTGGCGAAGTCACCGTCGAGTGTTGTGGCGCGGCAGCGGCGACGCTGCGGTCCTTGATCTTATCCTCGACGCCCTGAAAATTGAACCTCTCAAAGATCGCCCAAGTCGGAAATACACGCCACACAGCTGCTTCTGTGCTTTTCCAAGCAGCTCTCATTTATTTTCGTGCAAACCGCCGCTTCTACCACTACAAATGACGCGTCGGCAGCAGCAATCTCTCATAAATCTTCCGTCTTCCACTCTTATCGCCGCTCTGCTTCAGTTCTGCTCCGATCGCTCTTTCGCACGTTGTAAACAGCCAGTAACAAAAAAGCATGTATAAAGTGAAGCAGTGTCGATAGCACTGCGAGGCACGCAAAAAAAAGGTTTCGAAGAATGTCTGGGTGAAGCAGCAGCAATTTTTGTGACAGAGAAATGACGCGGCTCACCGGATCGACCTCCTTCTTGAGATCCTCGAATATCTGATCGAGGTAGTCAATGGCCTCCTTGAACTTGTTGCGATGTTGACTGTGTTTGTGTCGGGCTTGATCTATCACCTGATCCAGCTGCTTTGTCGCACTGTCCAAGGCGCCGCTGAACATGTCAGGATAATTTGGGGTCAACGAGACGTTGAGACTCTACTATCCAAACTCCAAACTCAACTCTTGCTCGCTCAGCTTCGCTCAGGCTCACTTGGTACTGGTCAAAAAGCTTAGGAACTCTCTCAAAGCCTCTGGATTTTCCACTTTTCCCTCAATGTTTTGTATAGCTGCTGCTACTCACTTTCTGCAGCACTTTCGCCACTTCAGAAATGCGAGGAACTGGTGCGAAATTTGAGTAGACTCAAGTACGTACTCCAAAAAGAACACTTTCCCAGGCTCTGCAATTTTCCAAGCCAAAAGGAAACCCACTCCGAATGTCAACATTAAACTGTTTTTCGAGGAAGCGCTGACGATACGAGCGAAAAATGTCCAGGTAATTATGCTTTAGTTTTTTTTATTATAAATTTCTTAAAATTATATTCTTTATCTTTGTTTCCGTCTAGTGGAAGGAACGAAACGGAGCTTAGATAGTTTTTTCCTTTTTTCTTTTATGTAAGTGGCGTAGAAACGGCAGTAGTCCATTTGAATATGCCGCAGGCATGATGCGGCAAGTAATCAATAGTGTAGGACACTGTCGCTAGGTTGGCCCGAAAGTCTTGAACTAAATTTTACACTTTTTCAAAGAACCGTTTTTTTTTTCACTGCACTCACTGGTGCACCACAAAAAACCCGAAAAAAGTTGTAAAATGTTCCGCTTTCATGTCATTAATGAATCGAAGATTAATAAGGGTGGCCCGTTTCATGACGGGTAAGCAAGTTGCCCTTATGCTATGCTACAATTGGTAAAAAAAAAAAGTCCTCAACCAAGACAATGACATCTGCCAATTGCTATACATAGTTTAGAGAGTAGTGGAACAGTCTACCACATTCTATTGCCGAAGAATTTCAATTTAAGACGAAGAAATTCTGGATCGAAAAGTAAATGCTGGTGCAAGAGTTTCGGACCAACCTCAGATCTTCTACTATAGTTTCATAATGAAGTTTCATCAGAATATGAGTGCTAGGCATAGACTTTTGTAATAGTAAATTTTATCTTTCGTAAGTAATGAACAATCGTAAAAAATGAATGAAAACTTAAACAGTAAACGCTCACATTGAGTGTGCTGCGGAGGAAGTGAGGCATTAGAATCTTAGCATGGAAAAAGCAGGAAATTTAGTGCGGTATCCCAAATATCATAATTTTTACTCCTTTTGCACATTCATTTCATAGTGGGCTATATCACAATGCATCGAATATATTCGAATTTGAAAATTCGATTTCGAATAAGTTGAAATTAGAGGCGTCAGGAAAAGAGGGAGAGGTACAACCCTCGAAGAATTGTAGGGAGAGGTTAAAAGCCTTGTGTTCTTTCAACAATCGAATTTCTTGGGTCAGATTCTGCATTGAAAATTACATTAATTGAGTAACTCGATTTTTATTCGGTCGATAGTATACAAAGAGCTTGTCAAAGCAGGCATTTTTCGTTTTTTTTTTCTTAAATTTATGTCAGCTTTGGTGACCTCATAGATCCAAATCCTGGCTATTCCAGGTTTTCTGTTGGTATTTCAATTTTAACTTATGCATCTCTTATCGGAAATGCAAAGTACAGAAATCGGAAAAACTTCTGAAGGAATAACAAAAGTAATTGCAAACTATACTGTGATGATTCCTCACCCGGATTTTTCACCGGAAAATTTTTTGGGAATTCTAGCTCTGAGCCGTGCCACAAATCTCTACCTGTGTGCAGTTACCGTGGCAAAAGCCCCTTTTTTTGGAGAATTAGGGAGAAAGAATTTTAGAAATTGTTGACATTTTTTTTGAAAAAGTGGACTCGGGGCAGTAGAATTTCATTGACTGTTGATATCTCCTGCTGTCCTGGAAGAGTCTAAACTTTCGCGGAAAACAGCTATGCGATCCTAAATCTCTACCTGAAGTGACCGACTATAAACGCATCTATAACTCCGTCACCAAGCATTCCTCTCATAACAGATTCAGCCACATGGAAAACACATGGAATCGCAAAGCTTTAACTGGGTGGTCTGGCAAAGTTCGAGTTTGTCTCGAAACATCTGCAAAAATCAAAGAACGTTTCAGCAGGCTGCTAGACATCTCACATATGTTTTCACAGTCTGCACTTTCGACACCACCCAACTGCTGGGGATCCTTTTTCAGCGACAGCCTTACATTTTTTCTTTTTCTTTTCTCTTTTCTTACAAGTTCGTGAAAATTTCAACAATGCAAATGTTGGCGTAGTTTAAAGTTGTTTTTCTGCAATGGCAGAATTATCGATTGTTTTAGGGGTATGACTAACAAAATAAGCATTCACTCTCCAACAAGATCAACCGTCAGTTGCTCAAGAGCAGAGAAAGCATGGAGTAGAAAACTACCGATGGTTTTGGAGGGAATACAACGTATTTCTGGAACAGGAGTAACGTAAATCAAGATTAGCCGTTTAGAAAAATGACACTGCAGAAGTGAACTTTGTTGGTATCCTGGTAGAAAATCTACATGGATGTATAAACATAAACAAGGTGTGAATACGTTTGTCTTGCTCGATAAAGATCTCACAAGTCTTTAAGAAGAGAAACGAAAACTTGAAATTGGAAGAATAAGCTACAAGGCGTTTTGGCTAACATATAACGTAGGTTGGTCCGGAAGTCCTGCACCAATTTTACCTTTTTTTCAAACAATCATCATATTATTGTTCATGGCTAGAAACTGGTCTATAGTTGGCAAGTAGTAGAACATCCTACCACGTTATACTGCCGCAGAATTTCAATTTAGGACCTAGAAATTATGGATTGAAAAGTAAATGGTGGTGATAGACATCGGACCAACATAATAGAAGAGCAGCAAAGACATACGAGACTCCCATTCCAGAAAACGCTCGAACAAGACAGAGCGAAATAGCCCTCCAGAAAACACAAGGGGGCTCTGTAGGTCTTTTCTTTCTGGGATATTTCCATGTTCAAAGCGAATACTGGATTACTGACTAGCTTTTATCCGCTCCAACGTAAGCTCACAACTCACAAATAAGTTCAGCATGAGGATGATATTGCAAAGTCTTGGTATACGCCTTGATCGACCAAGGATTGCGCTTCCAAACAGAATTAAAGGTGAATATATGTAATGGCTACTGAAAAGTATCCGCTAAAGGAAGAAAAAGCTTTCACGAACGTAGATGAAAAACAGTGTTTTCTCAGTTCTGCCGGATTTCACTCCAATTCAATCTCACAGCAAATTCACATATCACTGATAACTTCAAGAATACCACTTCAAAAACAATTCTAGGTTTTCTACAGCTTCCAATTGTGAGCTGTAGATAATTAAAATCCCCAAAACAAGTTGTCTGATCGCATCTGGAACTTACTCAACCCAAAGCTCGTCGATAATTTGCAAATCCAACGGCCGACCACTTTGCAACTTGTAGACAAGCTTTGGACCAACAACTTGTCGACAAGAAAAGGCGAAAGCAAATTGCCATCAAGCTTCGAGGCGAGCAATTTCCTTATGTGATCGGACAACTCGTTCTGGAGATTCTGAGGAGATCAGCATTCACTTCATTTTGAATTTATTTCTTTCAGTTGAGTTCACTCCAATTTCACAGAAAAAACGCTTGGTAAAAAATATTGATGCATTTATACGTATTTGACCGCATAGGACATGAATTTCTACTTCGATAGAAAGTAGCGTAGAAGCGCATCCCTGCAGCTGAGAAGATGAACAAATTCTTGCGGAGATCAGATCCAGAAAACTCAAATCCTCACCTATACTTCCTCGGGTACACATATGGCCTTGAATAAATAGGAGAATACAATGAATCTGAGGAATAATTTGGTGAAGATGTTTGCTGAGACAAACTGACTGCTCCATTGCTATAAACAGAAGGTGGATCAAAGTTTGCAAGACAAAACAGAACGGTGAAGCTCCATAGGTTTTTATAGCACCAAAAAAAACGCTGAGGAGCAACATGATGCTTAGTTCAGGACAATGGGCGCTGATTACAGTAACCTTTTCAGGCGTCGATTGAATTGTGCTTGTTGTGTAGTCGATGTAATGTACAGAATATCACGACTGCTTCATAACGGTATCAATTACTATAATAATTCTATACTATGTTCCATTAATTTATACTGGTTAGTAAATAAATAAATAAGTAAATAAATAAGTGATTAAATAAATATCATAACCATTTACCATGATAGTATTGATATTATTGTGGGTACTACTCTCAACAACCATCAAATGCTTGTTTTTAAACCGGCAGTCGTGAAATCTGGTGCTCTATATCGACTGCACACTGCTTACAATTTAATCGACGACTAGAGGAGATTACTGTAACCCGCCCCAATTGTCCTGAATCCTTCATTCTGCTGTGGATCGAACCTCGACGTACGCCGCGGTGGCGCCGGCGCTTGGCACATGCGATTCGTCGTCGAGTAATACGTATAGCAAAGGTAGAGGATACTTATGACCGCTAGCGGTAGACAGACAAAGTCGATGTCAAGCATGAACGCTTAGGAGTGGTTTCGGTCGTGCATCGAGGAATGGCGCTCCTGAAACGCGACGTGGTCCTGACAAGAAACGAGAAAGCGAAGGCGATGGTAGGAATAGTGTCGACGATGTCAAATATGTATCCAGGAATCCATAGCAATAGAGCTTATGGGGGATTGCTGTGGATTGTTTGCCCGGCCATGAAACGCTGCCCTTTGCAGCGACCAGTGAACAGAGGTTGAGTTCAGTGATGAATCTGTCAGACGTGAGGGATGGCTGGGATTTCACAAGCAATAACAACACTTTAGAGCAGTAAACGATCCAGAAAAAAGCTGATAGTGCGCATTATGAGAGCGTATAATATTCACTATCGATTCGGATAGTGTAACGTAAGGTGGCATGAGCATTGTGTAGTGCTTGTGGGCGGACTGGCAGGCGATCATTCGCCGAGAAAAACTTCAGCTGGCTGGCGTCGGCGCCCGTGGCGGCGGATAAGTCATGCGGTTCTTACAGATTACGGCCGCTACCTGCCCGACGACAGCCGTTCCCATCCACACCGACACGATCGCCGTCAACCAGTAGCCTCAGGTGTAAAACGCTCACACCACGCTGGAGATGATCAAAGGTTGGAGTGGAATGACGCCATGTGCCAGCAACACGGGGGGATTAATGGGCCATTCTCCCCATAAAAGGTGAATGAGCCGATGACCTCGAGATGTATGAAACCTGAAGTCGAGGGCCAAAAAAGAAAACTAGGTTTATAGTCAGGGTCAAGCATGACAATGGGAGAAAGGGTGCGGGCGCTTAGTTACCCGAGGCATCTGTCACAAAGAGCAGAGACAGTTACTGCCGGCACTAGGAGGTCTCGGTAATGGACGAAAATATAAAATATTTTACGAAATGCTATTACAAACGATTTTATCTTGAGAAAATGCCTAAATTAACTTTACTGAAGTCGTTTAAGCGTATTCTTGTTTTATAAGGAGTATTTCCCTTAATCATGATTATCTTCGAAGATAAATCGCTCAAAACTTGATCTCCATCCTGACCTTCCGTTGGTTTTTGATTTCACCAATTTCTATCTAATGAGAAGAAGTTAAAGTTTTCTGAGAATCCAGAAACAGTTCTGATACGCTCCGGCTGCACCTAACGTCATGGGTAACTAAGTGCCGCCTCCCTGGGAGAAACCTCAATACGACCCCGTCCCCCCTCACCAATTCCTTCGTCCGACTTCAAGCTTTTCACAGTCCCCCCCCCCCTCCTCCTGCTCCCGCATCTTTTCTCTATACACCCGAGCAGATTCAGAGAAGAAGACACAAAAGAAACGCATTAAAAGCAGAAAATTATAGCTAAAACAACAACAGAACCCCCTCCTCCTCCATACGACCCCCCATCATGCGAAACTCCCATCGAACGCTCGATTCTGTTTATAATCCGTTCCAAAAACAGTGATAGAGCATTTGTGCCCATGATCTGCATTTCTCGCCTGCCTCTCCGAATACGGCACTATTTCTCGCATTCTCTCTTTCTCTAATATCTTCACTACTATGTTCCTCTGTGAAACACATCAACAGTTCAAATATTGGAAGGGATATGTATTTTACTTACCTAGTGAGCTTTACCTACTGATCTGTGCATATTTATGGTTAAGTATAGTTTTGGTTTTCTTTAAAACATGGTCAGGTTGCCGCACACATCACTGAGATTACCCAGGGTAAGCGTACTAACAACCCCAAAATTACGCAGTGTTACCAAGGGCTTCAACACGCCTACCCTAGGTAATCTCATTAAATGCATGTAGGCCCTGTAATCTCTACTAGATTCACAGTCCCTTGAATTACAGGAAATGTAAAAATCATCCAAGGAAATGGAAGAAACTCGGCAGATCGGGTGTGGAGCGTTATACCTGGACAAGGCGGCGCGGAGAAGCTCTGCGATTGGTCAGTTCATGCAAGTGGCCAATCGTAAGACTCGATCACCCCACCTTTTCCAGGTATAACGTTCCACACCCGGGGATATCGGCCATTGTGATTTATGGGCAAGTGCTAGTGGACAGGCCAAGGTTGTACAAGTGTCCAGGTTTGCGAGAATTCTGCCCGAGCACGTTCTATGACGATCCCTCAGACTTCCATCTCTCGAAAAGCCAGCCGCTTTCCGAGAACGAACAAAATAAACTACAAGAATTGGCATGCTCCAATAATTTCTTCTTCTCGTAATGCTAGCCACAAAAATAAATGGCAGGGTAAAGGTGCCAAATCCTAGCTTGGGTAATTAAACCTGCTGTTGACCTGAGGAGCAGATTGCCTTTGAAAAACCTTTCATTGACATTAATTCTCAGCACAACAACTGGCTGTTGCTTACAAAGTAGATAATTGGTTTTCTTTTGTCAGCAAAGCATCAGCAGATCCGTACCAGCTAGTATCCCAAATCTATCAAGCCCGCAATTTCGCCTCATGGCATCTGAATAAAGGGAAAAAACCCTGCATTCAAGCTGCTAACATAAGAGAAACAGAATTTGGTGGTTGCAGGGTCGGAAGCTTTGCAAGAGCCTATCCCAGTACCGTCACCTAGCTCCTTCTTGACCAGGGTAGTAAGCCCCTACAATTTTTTGACTACAGACTCGACGGTGGAAAAAAGACCCAACACATGGCACAATAGTTATGGCACCTACTACCTCAGCGTACATCCAAAGGGTTACCGTCCGTGAATTGCGAATTTGTTGGGACAGTGAACAGAAATCCTAGGGTGGATTGAACAGAAGTTCTTACGCCACTCGCTCTCGTGGAAGAATTGACGTGCATAACGATTGCAAACACACAAGAAAACAAAACGACGGCGCCATTGACTTGATGAGCCGTTGCATGAAGAAACGCTGCGTGTGGCAAGGACGACAAAAAAGCCGTGCGGCGGAAGAATAAAGACAATTCCGCGGAGAGATCATCTTTAGACAGTGGGGAAGCGCTAGCAGTGGAGAAAACAACGGAAAGCGCAACTGCATGCGTCCGTTAGGCGTGCGACTATATAATAAGAGATGCGCCCAGACGCAACGCAACTCTGACGCAGGTGATACGCACGCGTTTACAATCGTTCGAGGCGATTGCTCGACAAACTCGGGTGAGCCTAAGATATCCAGAACGATGATTGAATAGCAATTTATACTAGGTGCGTGCGTTCGTCACGCGTCTATCGCACGCATCCCTTTGCGGAAGACTTTCTATGAAGGCCAGTCAGCGCGGCATGCGCATTCTCGAAGGAAATAATGCTCGGCTGCTGCGAACCTGCAAACGCAAGAGTCTGAGCTGCGTCACGGCTGCGACTGGGCCCATTCTCCACCATATATGAACGCACGCGTGTCAAGCACACGCACTTAGTATAAACGACCCTTCAGGAAGCAATCACTGATGATAAACTGCCAGGACATACGTGAAATCACATCTCATCACGGAAACTCGTCCACACGTTGTCGGTGAAATATTACGGCAATTCATACTAACCAGACGCATGCTTTCCCTTGCAGAAAATTCTCCACGAAGACCGGCTGAAACGGCATGCAATCCTCAATGGAAAAAAGGCGCGGCCGGACGCGCTCGCAGTTGCAAATGCGTGCATCTGAGCTGCGTAAGCGATGCGACTGGCCCAATCGTTGATCATATGGACGCATACGCGTCAAACGCACGCATGTAGTAGAAACTACGGCGAAAATGGAGTTGGGTGGGGGGGGGCACCTCACAAAAGTCGATAACTTGGCCTGTCCTACACGTTCTGACTCGCTAGCTGACATGTTCAGAACGCTCTGACTTGTTAGCTATCGTAACGTACAATAGTTACCTGAAATGCAAACACGTCAGAACGTGTTGGACAGGTCATATTATCGACCAATACCAACTACATTTTCACCATAAATTACCCTATTCTTTCTCTTCGCGTCTATCTGACGCGCGCCTGACACACGCACGCATCTGGTATAAACTGTCCAGAGGACGGTCTGCAGGACCAACCTTTCAGATGGATAACGGTACTTGAAATAAGAGGAATTTACCATAACATAACAGCACCTGTGAGGGAATATGGGGAACTGAGAGAGCACAGACATTGTCAGAACAAGATAAGTCACGTCTTCCCCTGTTTGGAAATGAAAGACAAGACTAGACATGTTTCAGTTGACGTCATCGTAGGTAAGGCCGGAGGAGTCGCGTGGTATTCAGTTGATCACAGCAGCGATAAGTACAGTTTTGATAGAATCGAACAAAATTCATTTTTTTTTGCAAATTTTCAATTACTCAAGAATTCTGTTTGTCCCAAAATACGAAAATCTGAATGTTCAAAGCTCGATGATCCTCAAAAATTTGGAGATTCGAGAGTTCATGATTTAAAAAAAAGGAGTATTCGAAAATTCAAGAAACATTTGCGACTGAAGATCTATTGGCAGGCGGGGAACAGCAGGTAACTGGGTCCTAAAGTAGAAAAAAAGCGGATGTTACCCACAAATTGGACTACAATGACCGGGTAAAAACAACTAGTATGAACGAACAATGAATGAAGACGTTACTGAGTCAAAAAATGAGGGGAAGGGACTAAAAGCTTCTGTGAGTTCAGAGACATTTGCACGTGTGAACTAAAATGAAGCCAACTTAGACTGGATGCGGGAAGGCCCAGTCTCAGCCCTGACGCGGCTTAGACGCAGGCGCGACGCACGCGTTTGCGGTTGCGCGGTGTTTTTGTTCAGAATGTACCTCATTAGTATGAGAATATTCGATTAAACTAATGTTGAATAAAACACGTTAGGATGAGAACAACCGACCTTCATGGGAAATCTTTCGCAAATATGTGTGTGCGTATGACGCGCGACTGACGCATGCATCTACATATGGGGTTAGGTTTTTAAGGTTGGTCCGAAAGCCTTGCACGGAATTTTACACTTTTTTCAAGCAATCATAACACTGTTGCTCATGGATGAAACCTGATTTGCCAATTTCTATAGTTGAGAACTAGTAGAACATTCTATTCTAACATTCTCACCCATCATTCCAAAATCTACCTTCTGTTACCAAAGAATTTCAAAAGGAATAAATTCCGGATCAAAAATAAATGTTGCTGCGAAACTTTAGCACCAACCATGTGGTATTTATCCTATGTATTAGCATTCTCTTGTTGGGAAATTATTGGAATACAAATGAAAAATGATCAGGAGCGATCGCACAGTAGTGACGATAGCCAAATCCAGAATACCCTAGATCAACAAATGGAACACTTCTGACAAGAGCCGGGGAGGCTTCGGGGCCTGAAGAGGGGCTGATCACTGACCCAATGAGGAGTGTCCAGAAAAAATTCTTTCTTTTGTGGAGGGAGAAGGAGAGAGAGAGAGAATAACCTTCAGAGGAAGAGAATCATTCCTACTCCATTCGCACAGAAAAGCCCCAGGAGATGTTTAGATCAGCAAGAAAATGACTAACGCCAGAACCGATTAAGATCTGGGCACGTGTTCCGGTCCCAAACGTTTTTGTAGCCGAGCAGTTATGACAAAATGGATGACTTGATGGACAGAACTGACGGGTCGAAAGTGCCGCACCGGAAGCGCAGTCGAACAGATTACGAAAGACTCCTTTGACGAGCGGGGGTAATTCCAAGGTGACATGGGGATCCATCGAAAACAGCCTGCAAAGCAAGCCACAAACCCAACCAATTTAGCTGAAGACAGAACAGGAGGCTCCTAAAGCACTACAAGGACAACCCTACAGATGCCGACGTAACAGTACAATGTGCTCAGAAGGATCCACCGAGGGCAAGTCGCTGTCTGCAGTGGCAGAGAGAACGTGCGAACCTGTGAGAAACCCTGCAGTGCAGTTCGGCCTAAAAACAGATGGGATGATGGCTCTGCCGCGAACGGCGAACAAACAGTACTCGGATAAAGTCGAGATGTTCTAGTCAGGTACTCAAAGACTGCTGAAGCAAGGCAGAACCTTTATGCAAGGATGACAGCACCAGCAGTTCTACACTCAAGCAGTTGAAAGGCAAAAAAAAGCTGAAATGCGGCGCTGCTTCCTAGAAAATAAGAATTTCGTGAATTACAGAGAAAGCAAGGCGCTTGGGTTATTTCCAGGAGAACTTCTGGATACAGTGCGCTGCATTCCATCCATACCTTCTCATATGTACAGTGTCACAGATTCACAAAATTCGAATCTTTCTGACGAACTTATCTGACGACTTTATTCATGTGGGAAGTTAGAAAAAGATGATATAGTAAGAAAGGAACTGCTAACTACTGGCAGTATGATTGGACAAGGCCAAGCAGGTGTCAAATAATCTGCACTTTATCCATTGGCAGGAAATGACCGTGATCAAGGAAAAAATCCGTTGACTTTTTTTATGAAGTGCCTTAGTTTTGTCCAAAGTAGCTAGATTCAGCCACATATGCATGCAGCACTTATATGGTTGATAAACAGCAAACTTATATTTGAAGCACTGCACAATATACGAGCGAGCTACTATAGAGTCCTGTGCTCGTAGCTCCTGTTACACTATTGAGCTCGCTTCAGTGGATGAGTGTTTTGTGACTATAGCCACTCGCACCTCTCGCTAATGACTAGGAGCTCAAAAAACAAGAAAGAGCAGTGGAGTATCGAACTGAAGATTGACAAGTCTTCAATAAATAAATACAACAAACGGACGTGGCCTATAGTGGAGAGTTCCAGAAAATTGCAATCAACAGGTGTACCTGGACAAAATCTAGCCCAACATTATTTCACTGAGAAATAATGGGAGCAGAGGAATTTAAAATGTGCTGGGTGAAAAGTAAGACCTTCTCAGGGATCTCGGTGATTAATCATCACATGTAATATCCCTCCAAATATTTGCAAAAATGAACAAAAAAAAAGCAAACCACGCGCTAACAAGTGCATAATTCTTACAAAAATGAATCCTTTCAATTTTTTTTTCTGGATCAGCACGCATCATTGGGGCTACCTACGTAGGGCAAACGTGCTAACAACACACAAATTCACCCATTGTTAATATGGACGTGAATACGTTTACCCTGGGTAATCTCAGATACGCATCCAGATCCTAACCAGTCAGACTATGCATGTCGCTGCAGATTTAATTGGGCGTGATTTCTCCACTATCGAGCTTTCTGCGCCTCGAAAGATATCAGTGAAGAAACCAGAATTGTCAAAAATCCTAAATTCTAATAAGAAGACTAAGTCCAATACGTTTCAGCAACTTGTATAAAAAATTTCTGTAAATTTCAGCAATCTTGCGCATTGGAGGCGTTGCAAAACTACAAGGGATAAGTACTGCCACGTTGGCTAACTTCCAAGAATACGGTTGTACTTCAGGTAAAATGTTGCATGGGCATCTACATACCACAAGGAATAGCTATGACTTTTTGGACAGGTGATGGATAGATGGATGTTTTTGCTGACGATAGGATACAACAGTGAAGAACTTGTAAATCATTAGATTTGTCGTAATGCTCATGATTCAAGAATATTAGAAATCTTGAGTAGCTTCTGAGAAGTTTTTTTTTCGAGAGAGTCAGGAGAGCGACGCTTTGTGATGTACTAATGCGTGCTCCGCTCCCTTTTTGCAGAGATTATGAGCGTCATAAAAACCACATTTATGTTTTTTCTTCACTTTTCCTATTGAAAATGAGCGCATTTGCTAGAACATCTGACAATAATCTGTTTTTAAGCTTTTCCTAACCTGTCAAGCTCATTTATTTCGCTACAAAACGAGGCAGTAATGTGGACCTTTATCCTTCTTAACTTTGCAGACGGTATCAGCTCAAGGAAAGCTTGTACATGAGTCAGCTCACGAATAGAACTCGAGAACTCCAGGAGAAGTGTAGAGTCGCGCAGCAATGTATCACAACGCTTAATTGTTGCAATAACTCACGAAAATGAGAAGAAAACTGCACGTCAAAACATCACGACAAAGTGGAGCACAGTTTAAAGCCCACATCGCGGTTCCAAGAAGACCGCCGCCGCAAAAACTACAATGAGCGCTGTCCACTGCTCAGCAGAGTGCCACGAGTGTTGAACAGAAGGAGAAAAGTCCTAGACGGGAACAGAAAAATAAACCGCATTCGAGATGAATGCGGAGAAGCGAAGGAGGAGGACACTCCAATTCAGCTTCATATACAAATATTACCTGTTCTAAATGTGGGGAGAATAAATGGCCTCGGTAACTGCAGAGTTTTTCCCGTTTCCTCTATGGAGTGAAATCGGGCTGAAGAATGACACAGGTATGGAGTAAATAAAGGAAAAATCAATATCGAAATGGAAAAAGCATCAAGAGAAAATATGGAAAAAGGAAACTAATAATTGGGTGGTTGAAGCAATAAGAAGAAAAAGTGCTAGGAAAGGGCTTAAAAAGAGCGCAATATCAAAATCTCAAAGAAAAATGTTGACCGGGAAAAGGAGCAAGCAAAGAATGAATGAATGACTGAATGAATGAATGAATGAATGAATGAATGAATGAATGAATGAATGAATGAATGAATGAATGGAGTGAAACTCAAGATTGAAAGATAAAAGAATTCTGAAGAAGAAGAAAGCTATAGAAACGGTGGAGGAGCAAAAGAATAAGTAGGAAAGATGATGACGATCTACTTCTACAGAAAGGAGAACATGAAGAGATTCATTGCATAACGAAAGAAAAAAGAAGAGTAAGGATGACCCGACGGAGATACGCAGGAGTGTCATAGAAAAAGAACGAAAAGGTAAATCATCTTGTCCCTAATAGAAAATAATTGAGAGTAAATAATTAAGTTTATACCACTAATTCACCAAACGAGCCTGAACCGAAGCCGAGTATCCCCTAAATCATGTCCAGTGTCCAGCACTCGCCGGACTTTCTATTTATTTCACGTAGTCAACAAGCAACAGATGACTAATCCACGAACCAATAAACACATCCCACACGTACCTATGTTGACTATCCTGACTGACGGTGCTCTGACGCCCGCTGCTGTCGCCCTTGTTCACCGGGATGTGGGCTGCGTAGCGTTCATGACGTGCCGGATTTGTGTTGGCCGCAATTGCAGCCGTGTACGATGTTGACAGTGACGTCATGCCTGAAGACGACGATGTGTCGAGCACACGCAACATTTGCAGAAGTGGAAACCGTAGAAAAATAGATAGCAGCAATGTTTACCATCTGTGGGATGAGAGACGCGACGTGGTGATGAGTGGCGGTCCTGAAATTGATCAGAGTACGGTTGCGTTACGGTATTTTGAGGGCGTTGTTTGGTATGCAAGAAGACAAATATCAACTGGCATAGGTGTGCAGATGGAGGCGGAAAAGTGCGATATTATTTCCATTCTTGGAAGGCCTTCTTTGCAAGGACGAAAACCCGGGTTCATGAAAACTGCCGCTCACACAAGATCCCCTGAGGGCTCAACTCCACAGACTCGTGGCCTAAGGTCATTCGCAAATGTCCTCGAGGGCGACAAGAAGCACTAGCACATGCTGTCTAGCGCTTTTCACACAATTCGTCAATAGGTTATTTTTGTGATAGGGGGAACAGAAATATGTGAAAATGACCGACCAGTGTCAAAATTTACAGTGATTCTCGATGAAGAAATGAATGAAAAATGGAAAAAAATGCTCTGCTCGTTTTCATGCGAGATGTGCACTGTGCCAAAAAAGGGGAAATAAAATAATTTGGAATCGCTAATATGGACGATCAACGCTGAAGTGTGAAAAAAAACAGCATCCTCTTACAGACGTATTTACCTACAGGTATCTTTGATAAGCTTGAGGATTTTCCTAGGACAATAATCTCAGTAAGGACAGAATGACGTAATATTCATTTACTTATTTACTCATTTGTTTATTTAATCATTGATTAATTTATTTATTAGATACATTCCATGTATTACATACGTTGAAATCGAAATGTCGAATATTTAGATTCGAGTTAATGGAAACATGTTGTTGGAAATTTTCGAAAGAACGACAGAGGGAGAGAAGAATGAAAGATAGAAAAGAAAGTAAGAAAGAGCAATACAGCCTGGAAGAGAATAGGAACAGCTGCACGGCTTTCTCTGCCTCGGATAATCGGATGTCCAAACCGGTTCCTAATTCATCCGTTAAATTAATTGATTTTTTCGGTTCTTGTTAGTCCTGGGAAGAAAAAAGGCGGTTGAACCCAATAGTTCACTCAAATCAAAGAGAAAAATCTCATGAAATTTCCGTAGCCATGCCAGATTGTTATGGTGGAAAATTTCATAGTGATCTTACTTTTCAAAAGAAATTGCCTTTGTCAGGAGTCTGACGGGGTTAACAGCTGAAGTTTATTATAAGAAAGAAAAACGTTTGCACTCACGGAAACCTAGAAATGAGAGTGGATCAAAAGGATGAATTCGTTACGTGCAGGGCTAGGATTCGTGAACACATGGCCAAGCAAAATCGGGTTTGTGAACCTACGTAGTTTCACATTCTACATATTTAACCGGTCCTAAAAATAACCTCACAGTTAACCGTTGGTTTGAGTATGTAGTTAACTCTTTATCAACCCCAGCCCAGCTGAAAATATCTACACCCCATGAATTGCGCATTCGACAGAAAGGAAACTGGGTTGGTATAATTGCGCGGGATTAAAACCTGGGAAAACGAGAGTGGGAAAGAACTATACTTCACAATAATTTCTCTTTGGGTGGCATTGATGAGGAATTATGGAGAGTTTCTTTTCCATCATCAAAGAAAACAATTGAAAGGGAGCAAAATTTTCCAAAGAAGCTACGTATGTGCTACAGAAAAAGACGTACGTCGGAAAATTTTCAGAAGGATTGTCTAGTTTTTGAAAATCTAGATCGAAAACATGAAAAGTAGCAAGGTAGCAAGAACCATGATACATACTGCGTAAGATGAGCAATTTTGCGGCAAGCACGAACACTGAATCTGATTTCCATAGCAATGAGTTTCTTATAGTAAGTTATGAGTGCACCACAGCTAACGATATTTTTTGTGGCCGTGGGAATTTCACTGAATACTAGGAGTGGGTTCTTTTTGGAAAACAGCAGCCAATGAATAATTGAGTTCGTGAAAAA
Organism: Ancylostoma ceylanicum; assembly: GCA_000688135.1. Lineage (NCBI taxonomy): Eukaryota > Metazoa > Nematoda > Chromadorea > Rhabditida > Ancylostomatidae > Ancylostoma > Ancylostoma ceylanicum. The sequence continues at coordinate 119,409 of JARK01001507.1, read as the reverse complement.
TAGCAGACAAGGTTAATGAAAGCGTGGAGCAAGGACTTCTCATTCCATAAAAAGTTTAATAAAGAGCCTTATGCCCAAGACAGGCAATTTCAATACCCGAAGGCGTTGGTCGCCCCTAATATTCGGGGTAGGATGCCCCCGAAAAAGAGGTATTTGTTTATTCAGAAGACTTTTAATAACACGTACATCCAGTATTTGAGACTAAATGTGGATTGGAATGTTTGCAATAATAATCCTAGGAATTTAGCGTCCAAGGTAATTCTCAGCGAAATTATATTTTTTTTTTCAGGTAAAAAACCAAGCAAAGGAAACGACGTAAGCGTTAGCTAAATCATATTTCATGTCAAATTTGGGAAGTTCGATTAGAAAAAAAAACGCAATTTTGTTTTTTTTTCCAAATCCGGATCCTAATGGAGGAGGATATGTAGAAAAATCTTATTCATGCTCTGCAGACGCAGAAAACGGGCGAGAGGGGGAGAGTAGGGAGAAAAAAGTGGGGTCTCGGCCACTTTGAGTGTAAATAACGGATGGAAAATAAATATAATGAAAATAATAATTACACGTAATGTTGAACAGTTAACAATAATTATTTAAAAATTAACAATAAAAATGAAAGAATCAAAAGTAAATGAAAAGATATAAAGTTTTTAATTACCACGCAGAAAACCTAGAACGATTAATGTGCAGCAGCTACGCAGATCGAACAGCCGAGTACGAAACCTGGCAGCATCTCCTCCCAATTGCTGCGACCCTTCTCTCAACTGCTGCTGAAATAGCCCTCTTTTTAGCGGCAATGGAGGCGAGGATGGCAGCAACTGAGAGCAGATGCCATTAAGCTTCGTTCTCGACGTATTGCGGCGTTCGGGTTGTGTTTCTGTTGGAGAGCTGAGTAAGTGCTTTGGTAAGTGAGAAAGGGAGCAGGGTTTGGGTAAACTCAAGATACCAAATATTCTCAGAAACAGCACCACAGGCCGCATGCATCACTGAGGTTACCCAGGGTTAATGTGCTAACACCACGCAAATTTACCCATTTTGTTGACGGGTGTCAACATGTCAACAGCTTTACCCTGGGCAATTCCACTGAAGGATCCAGGGCCAGCACGCATTACTGAGATTACCCAGTGTAAAATAGTTGACACCTACAAGCCTACTTATCGTTAGCACGGGCGCCGACACGTTTACCCTGGATAATCTCAGGGATGCATGTCGGCCCAGGGATCGTATTCATAATTGTGGGTCATGGTAAAGGTCTGCGAAGAAGTTAGAGACCCCATGGTAATGTTTAGGGTAAACTTGGGGATGGTATCCACGATGGTTTAGCTGCAGTTGTTACGCATAGGCCCACCTCACGACTAACTATAACATTTAGTACATACCCATGATTGCAGCAAAGACTTCTAACTTTCATCGTACCTTGGTGAATATAGCTTCAGTGGGATGCATATGATTATGAGAGGGGTCAACGCCCGTAGAAAACTTTACCTCAGCCTCCAACCCATAGTCAAAGGGTAAACTTCTTCGTGAATCGCAAAAAAAGAGATGAACTTTGTGTGTGATCGCGATTACCACGGGTAAACCACCCCAGGCTCGGGATGGAGAGCACTACCCAGAGCTTTGAAGCAAGCGCTCCATTTACAAAAACCAAATAATAAAGGCCGTTATTTCGGGAACTGACGAATTTTTTAATAAGAAAGCTTACAAGTACAGCTTTTGTTGATTGTTATGAGAGAAAAATGTTGAAAGCTGAATATCCAAAGCTATCGCCAGCTTTCCCCATTTAGGGAAGCCAGACCAACCCGGAAGACTTACAGCAATGCACTGGAACAGGACGAGAGCCATCATAAACAGGGTCACGCCCGGACACGCAAAACACTACGGTGAATCCCCGGGGACGTGGGTTTTTCCACGAGTAAGGCGTCGTGAGTCACAAGACAAAGTTGAAGCGACGCGAGCGTTTCAAGTGCAACGACAACGCGTCTCGAGTGTCTTTAGGTGTACGATGGGCGGCGATGTTGACTCGAGCGGGGCGTGTCCGACGCGGCTTCCGAATAAACAAAACAAATAGAACATCATCGGAGTGACGGCGAAATCAACACGAAAAAAACATGTTGGGTTGCGAAATCGACCGAGTTCGTGGAAGTGATCCTGGCGAAATGTAGCAGAAAACCGCCAGCAGCCACTCTGTTCCAGAAACCGCAGCCCGGTGAATCCGCAATTGCAGAAAAACGGCTATTCAACTGCAGTAACATGATAAGCCGTAGCAACAAGTGTAATAATACGCTGTACTTTGACACAGGTAGAGACAACAACGGGAATACTGACGGTGAAAGTGACATCCCCGCCCGCACAAGTTCACCAGCACTTTTTCTGTGAACATGAAAATGACTTACGAGCAAGCCGACATATGTCTAGGAAAACAACATCGTCGTGGAAAAAAATTGTCCAAAGCGCTGGCTTTCTGCGTAAGAGCAAATCAAACAATCATGTGGATCCAGAACTATTCGCTTCATAGATTTAAAAAAAATACTCCTTTTTTGTGGTTAAAATAAGAATTTACATAGGGAGAATAGTGAAATACCCGAGCAAAAATTTTCGCAACAATGAGAAACTACCACTTAATTCCGATAGTGCAGTATTCCGCAGAAATTACTGGACATCGCTATAGCGTAGTGTGCTACTAGCAACATAAAATCCAACAATGCTCCAGCTTACCAACACCAGAAAACCACTACTTCTCAAGGACGGTCTACATGAGAGTTAACAGAAAGAAGCACCAGATTGACAGCCCCAAATCTGACAAATTTCCGAAAAATGTCAACTGCCCCTTCGTTAGGCAATTAGAACAGCTAGCACGGGGTGGTGTGTAGCCTTGACGGTCCCAAGGTTCAACTTGAAAAAATGCAGGATTGAGGTTACCAAGATAAACGTATTTACGCCCGTGTTATCAATGGGTAAACTTGAGAGTGTTGACACGATTACCCTGAGTAATATCAATGATGCATGCAGCTCTTAATGTGCGAGAATAATATCGAAATCCGATTGAAAGAACAGCGGAGATCCCCTCCCCTTCGAGAATGGGTCGCCAAATTTTTGAAATTACTTTACAATACAAAGAAAAATCTTGTATTAATTTATTTTTATTTGTTTATCTTTATTATTTTTAAATAATTTTTATTAATCATTTGTTATTATAATTGGTATTTTTTATTAATTTTATCTTCCATTCAGTTCCCCAAAACGGCGAAGACCAATTTTTTTCCCACCCCCTCTGCCGATCACTTTCTGCGTCCGCCACTGGAAAGTAGTGCTTAATAGAAAAATTCTTCTTGAAATTGAGTACGGAATAGGGTTCAGGATGTTTTAAGAAATTGCTAAAATTTTCAGTGTTCTTAAGCCGTACGAGGTTATTATTTATTTATTTAACTGTTTGTTTATTTATCTATTTGTTTATTCATTCATACACCACAATAGGGGTGTGCCAAATATACTGACGACAATTCGCACACAATGAAAAGCATAGAAACAGAAACTAGTAAAACCATGGAGAGCTAAAACGAAATAAAATATCAGACTAGGTTCAGAAACTGCTTTCCATCCAGGGAAACATCCAAGCAGCACGGATTGATTAGCTTTTAACAGTCTGCAGTGAACTTTGGCGCAAGTGCGTCGCAAAGTAAGATTTAGTTATCCACGGCCGGTCTTAATAGGTTATTCGCGGCAATTTTGCCTAGTTTAGAGTCAAACAGGGCGAAACCGTGTTCGACTTATCCAGGAAAGGTATTTCTACTTACCCACATACAGTGCCGGCCACAATTATACATATACTCTTTTCAACTTTCCTCCATAACTTTTGTTAACGAAAATCTTGATTTAACGTGAAGCCTTGAAGTTCAAGTTTTTACGATAATTGTAGAGATTCACAATTCGTTGAAGAAGAAATTTGAACTTTAAGGCTTTACGTTAAGCCGAACTTTGCCCTAACAGAGGTTATGGAGGAAAATTGAAAAGGCTACATAATTTTGGCCGGCACTGTATGAAACAGGAGGAAGACCGTCGGCGAAAACAAGTGATCATAAAAGTAGCAGTATGATGTGGATGGCCGTTTGTACGGGAAATCGCCTGCTATTTCACTCTTGCAGGCTCTGAAGAGAAAAGTGGTCGAAACAAGCGGAAAACAGAAAAAAAAAAACTAAAAACTTCGGGCGGCAGCTATCAAAATGACAAGGTAGTTCCACTGTATCGAGGTTGATAGGCGGTAGGGCGTGGTGATTACTATCCTGTGACTAATTAAATACACAGGAAGGCTGATGAAATTAGTTACGGCTATTCTGAGAAAAATGGATAGTACGTGAAAGGATGAGTAATTAACGGGTTTTCGTAAGCGGAACGCGCTCCCGAACATGGGTACGACTCAATTTTGAGTGGTTACGAAACCACGAATCTTCCAGAAAGTCAATACAAGCCGATCAAGAAGAGCTAATAATCGAGAAGCTCATTCAGCTGTGAGCACTTAAAAGTAATGAACATTGCGCTGACGCTGATCGGATAAAAATCGCCGAAAACTGCTGCGATACTCAGAGCGGCGTGGGAGATGACAGATGCGCAAAAATCTCGCTCTCTCGAAACGCCGGGCAGCTGTCGGTAGGCGTCCGAAAAAAGCGACGTCCGCAGATTTGCGTGGAATTGATAGCCACTACAATACGGTTAGCTTTCATCTTCACGACAACCTAATGTCGAGTAGATATGCACTTCAGGTGTCGACGAGGAAACTGTGGCCAATCACAGTTCTCAACTCTGATTGGCCCGCCTCCCCTAAGCCACGCCCACTGAGGTAACCCTTTTCCCTGTTCGTCACACCACTTACCACTTAGCACGACTACTGCGCCACTGTCGGTGAATAGAAAAAAACACGCCCACAACTATACAATCACACGGACAACACGTCCGGAAAGAAATTGGCGAATGCGAAGAGCTCTCAAATGGGTGAAGTGCTCGAGAGGTTGGGTATCCGAGCAAACAGCCGGTGACACGATACTGTGCGTTCACAACAACCCAGACAAGCTTCACAAGCAATTTCAGTGAAGTAAGCGCAAACAAACACGCAGACAACAAAGAGGAGGCGTGGCGATGGCCGTCATTTTCCTCGATGTTTGTGCGAAGTGGTGCAGTGAACAAGCATTTTACAAGAGAAAGATCATCGGTCGAAGCGGTCATTTACAGTGAAACATCAACAAAATATGCAGTTTAAATAGCTGATCCTGAGACCTATTCCCAAATTTCGTATGTGCTTCTCTATAGCGAGGTACAACTACACGTTTCTACGCAGGTTTAAGGTAAGGTCCTCATCAACAAACCTATATCCAAGTCAGGTTGGCACAGTGGAGGGCACTTTTTTCCATGGTAATCACTTGATGAATGTTCTTTAAATAGTCAACTGTACGAAATAAAGAACGATTCAATTACGACTGTTCCAGAAAGCGGACTTCTGACATTAAACCTCTATCTCATCGTGAAAAGGAGAACATTTCCACGGTAAGTCATTTCAAATATTTAGGCTTAACCAAATCACAGGATTGATCTTTTAGGCTAAAATCAGGTGAAGCCAGGGGAGTATGACGTAAGGACGGGTCATTGTAAAGTAAGGGGAATATGTACACAGAGGGTGGTGATCGTATTTTTACAGCCTAAGGAAAGTAGGGTAGTAGAGGCGGGGAGGCGGGCTCGCTGTAGGGGTAGGGTTCTCCATGTACAAAGCAGAAGGGCAGAGGTCGTATTCTTGTCCGGTATAAAGGGGCTGTATGGGAGGATGGGAGCCGTTATGGGAGTAAGGGTCTATCGAAAGGCTGGGTTCAATGTAGGTGAATTTGAGTGCGGAAAAGAGTGGAGAGGGGAAGTGGTATACCTGCTGGCTAAGAAGTCAGAGGGGAGGGGGTTCAGTAGTGTTGTTGCCTTTCTTTTCATTACTATGTTTGATCATTGCTGAAGCTAGTAACCCTTCGATAAGTACAGGGAACTTGTCAGGGGCAAATATTCATTTCGTCCAGGGCCTGGATGTATCATTGAGATTTTCTGAGGAAAAGGTGACGTCTATGTTAAGGATGGGTAAACTTAGGCTTGCTACCACATTTACCCTGGGTAGTCTCAATAATACATGCGGCTTCAGGGGAATCAGCATGCAACCTTCCTGTTAAAAAATGCCAATATCAAACACCAGCGTTTTTCCGCTGCTTCCATTAGAAAACAGCTATTAAGTCCTATCATCATCTCAAGTGAAGTCCGTTTCCATCAGGACCAACGGTCTCAGCCTAAATTCTCCGAAAAACACCGCGAAATGGTCTAATTGTGGTGCGGGGTGAGCAGCCGGCTCGCCTAGCGGACAGGTAAGCGCGCTGGTATCGCTTTCGGATCACCCGATACCGGCCGGCAAACCGGCGCGTCAATAAAGGCGTCGGCAGTTCGGCTGCAGCTCGGCGCGAGCAAGCTGGTTCCCGACTCAGCATCACCTCAAAAAGCACAGGGGTCATGGGAAAAAGACACAGTTCTGTAGCTCATAGCACCTTTGACGGCAGTGACAATAAATTGCTATGGAGTTAGTGTAGAATGGAAAAATGCATACCGTTCCTCCCTTCGTTACATGATTCGAGGGGGGGGGGGAAGCTCCGCTATATTTTTAGTATCAGAGGCACCTAAGGCACCTATCTAAGGCACCTATTGTCCATAGCGACTTCGACGCTTGTCAGAGCAAAATCTCCCAGGTCCCCCTACATTACCAAAGAATTTTGATAGGGTAACGTGCTGGTATGACTGCAGTGGTACGAAAATGACTGAGGCTGGATGGAGGTGGTGACCCCGTCGCTGTAGAGCAGGGTCAAGCGTGGTGTCGATAAGAAGTTGACTCCTAGGCGACTCCCCCCCCCCCT
>JARK01001507.1:94643-112333 GCA_000688135.1 Ancylostoma ceylanicum | reverse complement strand
CCCCCCCCCTCCTTGCACTCCGAATTTCGACCCTCCCCCTCTTATTGGAGAAAAATTGAAAAATAACGTAATTTTTTTCGTTAGAATTCAATAATAGAATCTTAACTTATATCTCGACTGAAATCTGAATTATTTGGTAGAAAAATTTGAAAACGCTGTTGTAACACAAAAATTGGTATTTTCATTTTGAGCTGAAAGGTGAGAACTTTTTTCTGCTCATTGTTTTGGTGTAACTCTCAAGTTTGAGATGTGTAGTAAATTCATAGCTCTCTAATCGGTTTCTTCTTCAAACTTTCATCCGACAGAAAACAAAATACATATACCGAAACAGGTACAAGGGTTTGATCTCTGCCGGTGCAGCCATTTTGAAGATTGAAATAATGCATGTAGGCAGATTGAAATAATGCATGTTGAACAGTCCGTTGCTGGACGTTTTTCGCAGCAAACAAGTCGAAACTAGAATTTCCAATAGCTAGAACACAAGAACCAGGCTGTCGGGTGCAAGGATTCGATCTTCACCAACACCAATACAATAGCCTATTACTTTACAATAGTCCATTACTGCGGACGTATAAGACACATAGCAGATCATTAGAGTATGTTCCTTGCGCTAGAACGCGAGAAAAATGCTATACCAAGGTCCAGGGTTCGATCCCCGCCGACGTCATAACTTTTGCAAAACGATACTCTCCATGGATCTACACACACATCAATTTCTGAGGGTGTATGCAGGTCATATTAGAATTTCTGGGCCGTAGAAGCAAGTAATGATGAAAAAGAATGGCAGTTGTAGTCATCCGCAGACATAGTACTATAAAACACCTGATTGCAGCCTGCCCACCCAACCTTTTGTAGGTTTTCAACAACAACTTCAAAGAGGAGGATTTTCTCGTTCTAACCATATCTAAAACTCTCTAGAACTACACTAGTTTACGTTAAAAAACACGTCGATAAAGTGTCGATAAAAAAGGCGTTTCACTTTATCGACGGGAAAAAAACTTCACGAAAGAAGAGTTTAACGCAGTTTTTGCATAGGTTTGATAGAGCTTGAAAAGCTCTTTCAAATGCGATGCTGACCTCTCTTCTTCGTTCTGGTTAACATGAATTACTTTAAGAGTATAAGGATCATAGTGTTTCATCACTGCGGACACATACGGTCTCATCAAAACCTGAATCGCGTAGGAATTTGGCATAAACTGCAGGCCTTTTTGTAATAGGAAAGAAGAAGAGGTTTTGCTCCTTCTTTTCCATTGTTTCATTTCGCAGGAAGTCTCATACTTGGTAAGAAATAAAACGACAAACTCTTTCGAAATTCGGCAGTTTGCAGCGCTTGCGCACTTTGGGTGTTGTCTTAATGAAGACCATAGCCAGGATTTTGAAGGGCTGCGAAGATGTGTAATGATAAGAGCTTCCATCAGCGGTACTGCTCTAAAAATAGGCCTCCATCTGCTCCATATCCAGGTTGTGGCGTATTGTCCAACTTAGGAGTACAGGAATGCGCTCCAATGAGTACGATTGCTGATCAGCCCTAGTAAGCTGTTCGTAAGGCAACCACATTCCAGCTCTTCTCTGACAGCAGCGACCCCGTAGGCGACCCGCTTTACCCCTCCTCGGCGACCCCCCATTGATACATTATCGTCACACGCTTGACCCTGCTGTAGAGTATGACATAGGCCAAGCGAACCAACCTGAGGTCTGCCAATAATCGAGTTTTTCTAGCTCTACCACTAGGAACTGGACTGTAATAGAGCAGCACACCCTGTATTTGTTTGAGTTGAAGCGAGAAAGCAAATAAAGAAAAGGAAAACAGTGGGAAGGTGAAGGTAAGGACACTCTCACAAGAAAAAGACCAACAAGGGAACGATGCTAGATGTCAGTGGCATTTCGGAATGGGATAACTCTTTACATGGAATCGAGGACGCTGTTTTTGGAATCAGTTCTTCTTGCGAACATTTCTCGCTGCAGTATACGCTTGATTTTCCGGAAGTTTGCACGAAAGAAAAAAATGATTACTTCACGGTTTGGTAGATCGCACACATTATTGATTTTACCCAAAGTGAGCGTGTTAACACTCCACAAATTTATTTCAAAAAATTTACCCATAGTTAACATGGGCGTTAGCACGTTTACCCTGAGTAATCCCAATGATGCATCCTGGGTAAATACAAGGCAATCGAGAACCAGAAACTAGGTAGTTACAGCAACGTTCCCAATTCAAGCTTAAAGTTGGATATTTTTGATACTTCTTAAAACTAAGAGAGGACTTATAAAAGAAGTTTCCAAAAAGCTCTTCGAGCGGACAAAGAGGGTGAACCCAGAACCTCCAATCTCAGAGGAGTTTCTTCATTGCAAGGGCTGAAAAATAACAGAAGGATATTCCCACGAACTAACAATGCAGAAATGCTGTAGAAAGTACAGGGTGCGGCCTAAGTTCCCGGACAAGAATTTTTTTCATAATTCATGTAAAAGAGGACCAATCAAAAAATGTTTTTATCACGGCAAGGTGAATTAGAATGCGTGAGAACATATTATAACCCTTGTCTAAACTGACCCGTTTTGGAGCTCTGGTAAGTTTTCGAACACCCCGCTCAAATTCACGAAATTCCTGCAACCTATACGGCGGCAATTTCGATCGAGAAGGAGTTATGCAAGATGGAGGGAACCTGTAAAATTTAGAAGGGAAATGTTTGATGGCCATACATAGTTTGTAAATGGGCTGTATGTAGTGAAGAACAGTCCCCTGCTCACGGTCAAAAGTGGTTTTTCGTCCGTATCCTGCGGCTTCCGTTTGGTAACTGATAGAGACATGAGGTTTGGGGAGTACCCGAAGTGAGGAACTAGAATCCTACGATGCTTCGATAGGGCCAAAATGTAAAATAGAAACTTTGTGTCCGAGAACTTAAGTCGCACCCTGCGTAAAACATAAAGGCTAAGTAGACTGAAAATGATACCTGAGCAGTGTGAAACAAAAGTTCAGTGGGCAGTCGTGGAAGAAAACAGATAAGAAACGGAGGAAGCTACGCAGACACTAATACTAGTTTTCCACCTCAAAGCTAGGATGCTCTATGTCAACAATTACCGCGTGAATGGCGAGGAAATGAGAGACGAATTGAGCACAATCAAGAGAAACTAGTTGTTTTTGAGATGAGAGTAGTGGAAAAACCCCGGAGAAAAGAATTTTTTTTATTCCAATGAAAAATTTGCAAAAATTTCAAACCTATATAAATAGCCACTGACGAATACTGAGTAGAAGAGTATCAGCAACTCCTCCAGCTGCAAGGGACGAAAAAAGTCATACGAGGTGATTTTCTTCCAGTTTTGATGACGAAGCCAGATCAAGCGAAAGGATAATAACGGGCAATTGACTTTGAGAAAAAAGCACACGGCGCACTGGTTCCGCCTCCACATCCACCTAAGCCGAAAAGATCTGCTTTTTGCTGCTGTGTGAGAGAAATTCGTGGCCAGTTCAGCGCAGAAAAGCGCTATCCTATCGAATGTATTTTCCCAAGGGGAAAAAGCCGTATCGTTCACACAAATGCACGTACCAGATCTCCGGAAATCGACGAGGCGGCGGACGCTTTCCGAATCGCATGTGCCTGCTGCTGGAGGCGTTCCTCAAACGGTGTCTTCGGCGGGTCGAACTGGATGGGTTTGGCGATCTGGATCCGGGCGCTGGGTTCACTTAAAGGAATGAGTTACTTTGAAGAAGAGTAACATGTACTGTAACGGCTGCTGGGAAAGATTGGGGAGAGTACTGGATGCTAGTGTCTTTTTTTTTTGCAAGAACTGGTTGTTCAGCACGATGAATGACAGCAAAAGTCTGGGAATCATAGATGGAACTGTCAGGGAACGTGGTAAGAGGATGACAGCGAAATTACTCACACAGTGCATACAGTGTCGACGGTTGGATTTCGTTTATAACTGTAGGGTCACATAATTGTGCGCCGCATGACATGTTAAACAAGTTAACCAGATGTTTCAACAAGTAATACATGTCAAAACATGTCTGTACATGTCAAAGGCTATATAAGCCCGCCTTTTTTGAAATGAGAATGATTATTGTTGTTACTCGTCCAATAAACTCTACTATTACTCCATCGACTCTGTCCCAGAACTTGTCGCGGCGCTCAACTAAGTTAATTGCTCGAAAACTAGAGTGTATGGCTTGCTTACTTATTCAAGAACATTCCACCCAAGTTTCATCAAAATAGGTTAACTGCTGATAGCATATTCGGAAAAGATTTTCCAATTAGATAGCTAGGAAGCCATAAAAACTTTCCAGAATGTTCTCCAGCAATTTCCTATTCGAACTCTAGAAATCGTTGCAATGGTACTATAAATCGCACGGAATATTCCCAGAAGTTTCACGTGTGCTGTTTCGCTGTTTCAAACGTTGCTTCAAAGCTGGCGTGAATCTGCAGACGAGTCACAACAACGGACAAGAAAATGTGCCCCACCGCCAATTCCTGACATAACTCAAGCCTAGAAGTGCGTCTACGCACATCTATAGCCTCTCAACTCAGACAGGGCCGATGGAGTGACTTTGTCCGCAATTACGACAACACACTGGTTCAATCGAAGCGTGGACGCCGCAGTGTGCATTTGGAAATAGACAGTAGGGAAACATCAAAATGGAAGGAATCACACCATATACATGTCAAAACATACAGGGGAAGGTGTAAAAATTTGATCGAACAAGCCGATCGACCTGCCGATACCACTGCCGTCGTAGTTGCAGACAAAATCCACAGATTGGCCTTCCTTGAACTAAGAGACTATACCACCTGAACGCGCGAGGCAGGCCCTGTTCCATTTTGAATTCCTGGGAATGGGGAAAAGCCCAACCTGAAGAACCCCTAGAGAGCAATTGTACCGCAGCTTTACACGCGCTCGTGGAAAGTGTCCGATAATCGTTAAATAGCTAGTTAGCAATGCTTTTTTCTGCAAAAACAGACGGAGAGGCTCTTAGTTCCATCGCTGCCTTACCACAGACGGCTATTTTTGAAAGTAAATGAATAATGAATAAATTAATTAATATTAAATTGTATAGAATCGTACAGAATAAGAAGTGATTAGTAGTAGTAAATAGTAATTGTACATATACGTATGTAGAGTATAGCAAAATGCCCAGACGGCAGCGCACAGCTATGGGACGGCGCAAAGAACAACGACTATCTCGAAAAATAGTGCAAATACGTCTACAATTTTAGATTTTCACGCTGTACTTCATTTGCACCAACAGAGTGATGCTGGACAAAACATCGTAGTGCCACTGAGCCGGCCAAAGAGGCGCAGTTACACATGTCAGTGGCGAACAGCGGCCGATTTCGAGGTTTCCAATATCCGTACAATCTCCGGCTACACGAACTTCATACATCGCAGCTACATATCCTTTTTATATTTGCAATGCACATAAGATCAGCAAAGAGAGATGCATAGTGGTTTTAAAGGATTTTCCGTTATCACTCACGCAGCGTTCCTCTCAGGAAAGAATCTTACTTCAACGAAGGCTTTATGGAAGAGGCATTCTATGGACGGACTAAATTCAATTTCAGAATCAGGATTTTGAGTTCGATAGATTGAGATTACTTGGTTGGACCTCCTCAGTGTAGCTAAGCGCAGACCAAATTTTATTTCACACTTGAAGATTTCGGTAATAGGGCCTGCTAATCGTGCCGAACTTTTCGTCAGACACCAAACGTTAAAGAGGATCTCCCGGTTCTGAAGTGTGCTGCCAATTTACCCTCTTATGAATGGCAAAATATATGTCCGAATGTAGTACGTATGATCCATGAAAAAGGAGAAGAATGGCGCAGTTTTGGACCACGAGATCTTTTTGTTCTCTCAGCGTCAAAATCGAGCGGATGCGACGCTGACACTTCTGAATCCGTACATAGAAGGATGGATTCATGGAAGTTCTGGGAAAGAATGTCGTGACTCTGTATCCACTCAGTAAACTCCAGATGAAAGGGCGAATTCTGCACGATCACCAGCTTCTTGCCAATCATGGCAAGCAATGGTGTCAGCAGAGAAGCACAAATATAGTGTGTTGACCGATGGGATGCATTAGACATTAAAATACTAGGGTGTATGAGATGCATTAGACATTCGAATATTCGATTTGGAACAAATCGAAAATTAAAATGATCGAGGAAGAGAGCCTTGAACCTTTGGGTATGAGAAAATAAGGGCTGTAAAGCTTTGTTCGTCGAATGTTTGATTTTTTTAGATGTACATTCGAGTTGTTAATCGAAATAATTAAATTTATTCGATTTTAGCTCAGTCAATACTCTAAATTGTTTGGCAACAGAGCCGGTTCAAAATATCTAATGATGAGCAAGAGACATCCGACTCCCATTAGACTGTCATCATTTAAGAAACAAGTAGAAAAACTCCTCCATTAGAAAGAATAATCAGAGGTCTCTTTCTTTCTTCCTTTCTCTCTCTCAAATCAAACATTTTATTCATTACCTAAGATTTATTTATTTACTGTCTATCGTATATTGTATCCTCACATCGATAAGTCCATGTAATGAAACAAATACTCTGCATACTCTACTTAGAGTCCACATGATAGCTTCCAAGAGTCCCGCAAATCACAATTGCTGCCAATTTTCATAATATAAGTCATGAATGGGAAAGCTAGCCCTCAATGAAGGAAGTTCCATGGGTCTTTTTCAAAAATATTTACTGCGCTTTACTGTCATACCTCTAACAAGCGCGTTACTCACTCGCACTCGTCGCATCTCCCAAACAAAAACCCTCAGCAGCAGTAAAGCAGTTTTTATTTCAAGCGTGAAGAATGGGTTCTCGTTGGAAACCAGAGAGTGATATGTGGGCAGGGCCTGTTACACACAACCTGAGTAACGGAGGCAAGAGAGGAGTATGTTGAACAAGTTCACGAAGCACAAATATACAGCGAACTAAAGCATTATACGGCAAAAGTGGGAGAAAATTAAAGGACTTCAAGTGCTCCACTTACCGTAAGAATCCCTGTGGGGTCGAGTTGAAGTTATTGTAGGTGGTCAACGTCTCCAACATCACTGTGGGTGTGGTGGGAGTGACGCTACTGACACTGCTGAGCCTCGAAACACTTCGCGATGGCCCGGTGGTGATCACCGGCACTCCGTGTGGACTGCGCTCGAATACACGTACTGCAACAGATCCAGCACAGCCTAAACGGACGCACAACGCACGCACGCACGCACAACGTACCTGCACAAGCTGGTAGCAACTCGCTGGCTGTGGAGTTGGCGGGCGAGTCGCAACGCGGCTCATCCCTCTCCGGGATCGGCTCCGATAGAAGGCGTTCGAGACGTCCACGTTTCCTGGGAGCGAACCACGTTGTACACAAGTAGTGATGGTGCAGTGTAATAATTTTTTCCGCCCTAACAAGAAAGTTTCCAGCGTTGCAGCGAAAACGAAGCGGTCACGGGAAAAAGCACGGTTGGAGATCCATTAAACAAATAGCTGCTAATCCTAGTGAGTTTTCTGGAAATTTCTCCCAGGAATAGTAACCAGTTTAAATGGAAATCGCCGCAGTATCGAAGGTTTACCGAGCCAATTGGCAGGGAAAAAAGATCCAGACACTAGGAAAGAGAAATAATGGCAATAGTGGTCCTTACAATTAAAATTTTGGAATTATCTCCGAGCAAAACATAAGATCAGGGTAAGTATGAAACCCTCTCAAACTTCAGGCCAGCAGTGGGAAAAGAAGAGAAGAGATATCTCAGAAATCAGAAATCCACAACACCTTCAAAGAATCGTTGGTCACTTCGAAATACCTTTATTTCAGAAATCTCGTCTAACCGGTAAGTGGTCAGATGAAGGATTACTACAGGCCCGTTCTTTTGAATCCATGGCAAAGTGGGCGGGGTTTGAAATCACCCTACATTCCCCAAACTTGACAAAAATTCCAAACACCTGCAGTCAAAAACAAACATTCCGATATTTTGCACCTTGAACTTCTGTACAATTTGTTAATGATAGAGTCGTGGTCCACAATAGAGAAAATCTCTCGCTACGCCCAAGATCAAAGTATAAACGCTCAGATGTCCGCACTACTGACAACCACACAAAGAAAATCCATGGATCCAGCAGACAGAAAAAGGTAACTGCGGCCGTTCAAAATACAAAACGAGTAAGCAGAAATTGTGTGCGGCGTCAGTTGTTCAACCTATTACAACTGTCTGTGAAAACGTACGACATCTTTTTTCCGAAGAGTAAAGCAGTAACCCAATCAGAAAAATGCTGCGCTTTGTAAAAACGAAAAGATGGTCCGCATGTGGTCTGAGATTCAAACTACGCGGTTACTTCAAAAACAAGAAAGCTACCAGATTTCTCGTAGAGTAACTAGTTCTGTAGTCATTATTGTTATTATCAATCGTTATCATAAAAACCTGGTGGTATGTATTACTACTACTTATGTGGGACCAAATAATGCACCAGATAAATATATTCCTATTCAAAAGATAGATTTGGAATGAGTTGAAATCGTGGATCTCCGGAAAAGTGAAAGAAGTACAGCTCCTGATGAGTCACATATAAGAAGAGGGCCTTTTTTCTCAACATTTGAATTTATTTGATTGGACCCTGAATTTATTATCAAATCAATTGTGTTATTTAATTTTTACGCGGTCCTTAGTGCAGTATGTACATAAGTAAAAGTTAAGGTTGTACAAGTATCGAGAGATTTCATCCTAACGTTTTTTGAAAGGAAGAGATGGGAGCAATTCCTCTACTAGCTTTCACTTCGCCATTTTTAATTTTCAAAAGCGATTAGAATCTCAGTGGTAAAAATTCGGCGAAGTAATCCCAGTGACCTGGTACGCAACAAAGATGCTTGGGCTGAATTTATAAGAGCTCGTAGTGAAGTATAACAGGTTGGCGAGAAAACTCGAGCGATTCAGATAAATGCAAAACTAACCACCTCACAATCGTTTTTGAGATTTTCAAATGAAAGAATCTCTATGAGTTTCTGATCGTAATGGTATTCATGATCCCGTGCAAAAACTACCAGAAAATTTCAAGCAACCAAAGCAGGAGCAGCCGAATACGCATGGAGTCAACGACGATTTTCTCGATCATAATCGTGATGGAGTGCGAAAAGAAATTTGGTTTATGTAGATAGGCATTGGCGAGGTTTTATACATAAGCGTTTTACACAGAACGTTCCAGAAAAATTTCTGAAAAATTTTTTGGCAAGGTATGTAAGAAAGTAGAAGAAACCTCCCCCTACAACCTAATACAAATTCTCAGACAAACGCGATGCAGTGTTAATATGCGGAAGCAAAAATGTCTCCGGAAAATCCTAACAATTCCCAATGACTCCCAAGCACACTACACTTTCAGTGAAAATTATTAGATTTTCAACCATTCTTTTTTTTTTGGAGACTTTTACAAAATACCTAAAAATCCAAGTTATTCCTCCATATACCATGAAATGAATAGTGGATGGAGTACTTGTGAGCGTGCAAGGCATAAACAAGGTGCAGGATAGCTAGAGTAAATTAATGATAGTTGGTTTAATTACCCAAATTGAGGGTTTTTTCCTATTCTTATTCTCTATTTTCTACTCCCAGTAATTGGGTCTACAAGGAGGACAAGGTGTAAAATCCGATGCATTTAGCTCAGCTTCCGTATAAGGGTAAAGTACGTAACGGAAGTTGAGCTATTTTTCTAGTTGTTCTTGTTTGTTCACTAAATTATGATTTATTTGTTGATGAAAAGAAGGTGGGGGAAGAATTAGGCACAAGAAAAAGCCGCTGGAAACATGATGTTGAGAGGGAAAAGAGGAATAAAAAAAGACGTCATCGAATGAAAATCAAGCTATTTTTACCTCTTGACGTACTCCTCGAGCAGCGACTGATCCGGCAGAATCAGATAACCCGAGCTGTTGTAATCTTCCTGAAATTGATGGGATCGTGTACGGCTGGCATAGCTAATTGATGTTGACCTTTGGAACGGCTTTGTCGGCTCGCTGAGCCGTCAATTAATCGCTGCTACTAAACAACTTGAACGACGCGATATTGCGTACAGCGTCCACGACACGACAAGAAGCCAGCAGAGGACAAAGCAGGTAAACAAACTGGTGTGCAGCGCTGGCTGCAGCTCTCGGGCACTCGGTGGTGTTTAAAGCGGATTTTTCGTCGCTTATCGGCTTATCGTGCTTCTTGAAGGTCACACGCACTCCCAGCGCTTCTCACTTTCTAACAGCAGCGCATTCTACTCAGTGCTCAGTGTAAAATGTAATGAATACTTTTGTTTAAGCTTTGCCAGTACGCGGGATCTTCACCAAGTTGTATCGGGAAAATGAAAAAAAAAACAAATTTTTGGAAATGAGCGAAATTTTAGGCGTGAACAGCAACTTTTGCTTTTAAAGGGTAAAATAAAGCGATCAGGAAACCGTGCATAAAAAAAACAGCAAAGGTAGAACAGCAGGTCGTCCTAGAAACTACAAGTTCCAAATAATCAGGTCCGGCCACGACCAAATAAAACACCTTCACAGACTAAAAGTTAAGATATTTTCAACTATTCAGTGATAAACTAACTATGTACCCAACTATAGCTAACGCGCGATGATACAAAGCATTTCATTTGGGAAGGTTTTTCGTGAAAAATTACGGAAAAAAAACAATGACACGCTGAATAACGCCGTACGAGACAACGAGACACAATATAGGAGACTGTTGTTTAGCGTAAACATTGCGAGTCTATGCGCTTATAACCAACTATTTAATTCAGAAATTTACTACTTATATATCTATAATTCATCTATAACCACTACACTATAAACGTATAACTACTACTCATCAGTGACGGACGCAGAAAGTGGGCGGGAGGGGGGGGGGGGGCGTGGAAAAAAATGGGGTCTCCGCGGTTTTGGGGACCCAGACGGAAAATAAAATTAACAAAAATACTAATTCTACTAATAAATGATGAAATAAACTAATAAAAAATAAATAAATAAAAATAAACTAATACAAGATTTTTATTCGCATTGTAAAGTGATTTCAAAAATTTAGCGACCCATTCTTGGGGAGGGGCTCCTCCCTCCTGCGTCCGCCACTGCTACTCATCCATATATGTCCCTTTTTACTTAGCTTTCAGGACATAGTATAAACGCCATAATCGCACCAAAACCAACAAATCGTCAGAAACTCTAATCTAATTTGTGGATCTCCTTCAAACTCTACTTGGATGTAACCGTTAGTGGCAAAATCTATCCAGATGATAGTTCTAACTCAGAAATGGTAAAAAAAAATCTGGGTCAATCAAATAAGGAACATGTAGTGCTAGTCAAAAAGGAACAGAAACTTCTTGGGATTTTATCATAACTCCCTCCCAGGTGGAGCTGGAATCTCTAGGTTGGCAAGCAATGTATAATACATACGCAGCTGCTCAACAAAAATGGATAGAGTTAATAATAAGCCCATCGCGCTCGAGGATTTTTGAAAGAAAATTTTTAAATTTTTTTTGCAGCGCTTCATTCGTAGGCGCTTTGTGCATTTTTGATAAAAGAAGTCCCATTTTCTGGATGATGGTCGCGCTCCAGATATCTTTCCACTCTCACTCACTCACTCTCTCTCTCTCTCTCTCTCTCTCTCTCTCTCTCTCTCTCTCTGGTGAGACGAAAAATATGAAGTTCAGAGCCAGAATTCATGTTACTGTAACTGAACAAAGCAATAATGGCTAGCATTTACAACTGGTTATCGCATAGATTACGTAATGCTAGGAGATGCAGAACGCGAAATTGCTAGACTGGTTTCGCTTGGTTATGCGTTCATGAATCCAAGCCCAGCACAATAAAGAACAATGAGATTTGGCATGTCAAAGGCGGCTCAACATTACAACGTTTACACTTGAACCTCCTCAAAAAATGTCATGTTTTCACACCTCACAGACATTCCACTCATAACTGAAATCAAAGCACACTTGTTCACAATGAACCCGAGCAGAAACTGCTGATATAATTTTGAAAATTCCAAAAATGATTTCAAAAAAAAACCCTTTTTTGGGCTTGTGCAAATACAAGGTTAATTTAAGTAAAAGACAGGGTCCAGTACAGCCATGGTAAAAAGCCGATCCCCATAGGTTACCTCCCCTCGCGGCTGGAAAAAATACGACCTCCTCACCCTTACGACCCCCACCTTGCTCCGGTATGACGCCCATTTCAAAACCCACTACCCGCCGTACTACCCCTCTCGCTCCTCCCCCGAACCCCTCAGTCGGCAGAAACACAGCTCCTAATGATTGATCCTCACACGCTAGATTCTGGGGCCGCATGTATCATTGAGATTACCCAAGATAAACGTGCTCGCACCACACAAATTTATCCATCGTGAACATGGGTGTGAGCACGCTTACCGTGGGTAATCTCAGTGATGCATGCTGATAGTGGGATTCATGAACACTCCCGAGAGGGTAAGTAGGTACCCGCCAGTCTAAAGTGGACAAGTATTTCTGGCAAAAGCGGGTAATTTTTCGTCTGATCGGTTATTCTCGGACGGTGAAAACATGTAATAGTAAAGATAGCAAGATATATCACATCCTGCTACGGAAACTTGCCCATTCTGGATGAGCGAGGAGCTTAAAACTTCCCCGGGTACGTTCATGAATCCTAGTGCAGGTAAAAAATCAAAGCAGGGAGGAGAACCATGGAAGAGAATCCCTGTACCCAGGAATTTAACTCAAGTGGATTTTCCTAGAGCCATCAGATCCAAGTTTCAGTGTAAATTTCAGTTTACTAGTCATTACCCGCTAGAGATTTACAAAAATGTTAACAGCTACTGCGCCATTAAAAGAGCCTGGTAAACCCAAACCCCATTGAGCAGGGCTGGCGCTATTAATGTAACGAATTAACGCATTAACGCACAACGGCCATTTTCCAATAACGTGACGGATCAATGTATTAACGAAAATTAGAATTTCTATAACGCACAGTCGTGACATTGAGACACAGACCCTGTTAGGGTACAACGACTAAAGACAACCAGAATATTCCACAGAAATTATGGCCTTGTGAATTTTTAGACCAAGATGAAGATCCATAAATCATGTCTCGCGCACATGTCAACACCTTGACAGCATCTGCCGCAATAAAACATGAAAAATTGATGTCACTGTACAACGTATCGACACTAAAATCAGTTTCTGGATGATGCGGCGGCGGCGATTTTGCAGCGGCGGGGCGTCGAGTGCAGGACAGACAGATGGCTGGCTATGTAGTAATGCCCCTCGGGGGTTGTCGATGCCTTTACACAACATGGCTATGCGGAGCCACGGCATGCCTTCGACAAGATCGGAACAGAAAATAATTCGACTCAGACGAGCAGGTGGCCCAGTGGCTAGCCAACTCGCGCTACTGGGCAGAGTACGACCTTTAGACCTTTGAAAACATTGGGTGGAAAAAAAGGTTCTGCCTTTGCTATCCCGACCATGGATAAAAAAGGCGGAACTTCCCATGATCTTGATGTTCTACCTGTCCAAATACGAATAAATTCCAAATGACTAGTCAAGAAATTTTCAGAAATATCATCAAAAAGTCACCTCTCTGCTGGATCGCCTTACGACATGCGCCGGTTCCGAATTCCTCATGTCATCCAGAACCTCCGAAGCGCGGGTCTGTGACAATGGCGACCTCTGGAAAATAAAGCGCAAGAGCCTCAGAAAACTTTCGAATGACTGTCTTTTCAAGATTTGCGGTCTACTTCAAGCACAGGCCAAGATTTGCATTGATCTTTTCTTAAACGACCAATGTTTCGGCGCATCGCCGTCTTCAGAGCCTCGACTGCCGCACTGTCGATGGAATAACCACATAGGTGGTGCTCAAAATAAGCCACAATCCATGGATTAAATATGGCAAGGTTCAAGGAAAGTCAAACCTTCACTCTGCTGAGGAATGGATTTCCAAGACTGCGTTACAATATAGACAAAGGAAGAAGTGTAGTAAAACAGAAGAAAAGTTTTTTCCCTTGAGGGAAAACATGTCGGAGCAAACGGAATGTGCACTAGATGCGTGCGTTCGACGTGCGCGCGTAGATGTAATGGGAGAATAAGCGCCTGTGTTCAAGGATCTTCATGGAATACATAATACATGGATCATACGGATGCGTGCATCTGACGCGAGAACAACACAGGTACCTACTATAAACTCCAGAGTAGAGGTAACAACGCGTTACAATGGAAATACCTACATGAAGGAGATTGGTAGACAACTTCAAGACTTTTTTTCATTAAATTTTTTTTCAAAGTTAATTTAGAACAAAAATGCACATTCTCTCTTCCCTCTCATTAACATTCCTAAGCAATCCTTCCTTCCAAAAACTGTTTTCTTACTTTTGTAGAGACTGTTAAAGCAGTTTTTCTAGAAAGGATCCGTTATCCGCGAACTCCCGGAAAGCGGACTTATCGTATCTAGCTGGCATGCCACCATTACACAAACATCATATATTTATTTGTCTATCTAGTTCCTCATTTATTTATTTATATATTTCATACATTGAAAAAGTGAAATTTTATTTTTTTCCAAAAAATTTTAAGGCATGTCTCGAAAATGAAAGAAAAGCCAACCAAGCACTAATTTGAAGCAACTCCAGGGCAGACTGGAGGATTTGGGTCATGATGAGGCAAAATGAGGCGGTGTCTGCCCTCCCTTCGGCGTCAACTCGTGCCCACTCACATTCAAACTTGCATGGGCAAGTCTGGTGAAATCGAACGCGAGTCATCGCAAGTAGGTAGTGAGGGGGAAGGCGAGGGTTTGATTGAACCAATCGGAGACACATTGTTAACCCTCTTTTGCCTCATCATGACCCACACCTCAGACTGGAACAGTAAAAAAAGCAGGAATGGGCATATTTGTAGAAGTTCCCAGGTTTTACAACTTCCAGTGAAAGAATGTGGCTTGGCGAATCCAAAAACTTTTTGGCTAATTCAGTACAGTTTTCGAAAATCATCTACAAATCTAAAAGTAATCATAGGTGATAGTTTTGTAACATGGTTGGGCAGAATTTTGGGAATATTTCTATCATTTTTAGTGAATTATCAAAGAATGAAAGAAGTTAATATTATAGCTTGAGTTCGACAGAAAAAAACGATACTCCGGAACCCAGTATTTAACGATTTTCCTTGACGCAGTACAGTCTCCCTTTGATTTGGAATTTTCACCTATTTTGTATCCAGCGGCGGGACTCATGAACGATCCTGGGAAAAATTTAGGTTTCCCGGTTATTCGGAATGGATGAGTTTCTCCAGTGTAAGT
The DNA here is from genome assembly GCA_000688135.1 of Ancylostoma ceylanicum. Classification (NCBI taxonomy): domain Eukaryota; kingdom Metazoa; phylum Nematoda; class Chromadorea; order Rhabditida; family Ancylostomatidae; genus Ancylostoma; species Ancylostoma ceylanicum. The sequence goes on along the minus strand of JARK01001507.1, from coordinate 97,074 downwards.
GATTTATCTTGGTGTGCTCACCAATACTAGTCAATGCTGACCGAGACGAATCAGTCGGACTAACAAGGGAAGGATACCAGATGTCCGTGGCATTTCGAAATGAGATATGCCTAGTAATGTGAAGTTGGGAATGCTGATCTGTAATATGTTCCCCATTTGTGCTCTGTCCCATTGCAGGAAAAGTTATGACCTTGCATGTGCAGTGTATANTAACAAGGGAAGGATACCAAATGTCCGTGGCATTTCGAAATGAGATATGCCTAGCAATGTGAAGTTGGGAATGCTGATCTGTAATATGTTCCCCATTTGTGCTCTGTCCCATTGCAGGAAAAGTTATGACCTTGCATGTGCAGTGTATACGTACATGGACTTTCTACAACCATCTACCGTAACCGTACGGAAACAGCGTTGCCATGCAAAATGTATACAGAATCTGTGATCAGCAGTCCAAATAACCCCATATACAAAATTTCACCGAAGAAATACCCGCTTACGCCGGTTTGCCAAAGATGGAAGCACTAGTACCTGTCGTATCAAGGGAGATATACATACGTGGGCATAAGCAAATTTACGCACCTCGCAGAATCCTTCCAAATTCTGCAGAGAAGGGTTATTTTAGGCGCTGACCACAAATATCAACATAACCTTGAGTGGCACTACCATTTGGATGCCGAAATGGACAACTTATTTCGCTTTGCTGCAGTATTTCTACCGTAAGCCTAGAAAAATGGGGTTGCGGTTTAGAGTGGGTACGATATTCGTGTTCAGCACCTCAGATAACACTGCTATGGAGAGTTTCAGCGTTAAAAAATTCTTGAAAATTTGGACCACGTAAGCACCATACACCTACCATTACCAGTTGCACTGCTAACAAAGACGAGGTGATGAGAATCCTTCAAAAAGCTCCCGCACTTTCAGATCATGGAATTGCAAGTGAAAAACGTTATAAAATAGCATAGAATAGATTCTCAAAGGAAAACAGCACGTGGAATAGAAATGCAAGAGGCTGAACTGCTGCAGGGATCGAACCTGGGACTTCTTGCTTGAAGAGCGAGACACTTACCACTACACCACCACTCACCTGATCCACGCGATCAATGAGTCCTTCATGAATGATCCGACTTAGGCAAATCAGGTGTAGATGAATATATTCTCCCATGAAATTTTGCATGTAGGGTTATTGAGACTGCTGGTAACAAAGTCCGCATCCACTTTGCATGGCAACTTCATTTTTTTACGGTTTCGGTTTATGAAAGTAGAAACTGCACATAAATACTGCACATACAACGTCGTAACTGTTTCTGCAGCGGCAGAGAGCGCCGACAAAGAACATAACGGGGATCAGCATGGTCAGCTACACACTAAGAGGCATACCCCATTTTAAGATTCCACGGACATCTGGTATCCTTCCCTCGTAAGCATAATCACCCTTGCACGGAAAAGTCGTCCGGTTCAGAGGGGCGGGCAGGTCAAAAGTAGGTAGAAGCAAGCACAAGCAAGTAGGTAGTAGTAGTAGGCCTCTTCCCGCAAACGTTCATGAGTCCCACCACAGGTGAGGAGCAGTTCACTTCTAATCCGAAAAAACCGCCTGATGCATAATTGAGATTACCCAGGGTAAACGTATTGACGCCCACGTTAACTATGGGTAAATTTAGGAGTGCTACCCTGGCAAATCTCAATGATGCATGCCGTCCAAGTTTCCTCAGAGCACAGTAGAATATTGAGCGTCTCTCGGAATAACTCTTCGGTATTTTATGAGCCACTGAACCCACCTTCACCTCCTCCGCAGATCGTAGACGAACCGCCTCCCTGCCGACGCTGGTCTCCTTAGAAGCAGCGGGCTGCTCCTCGAGAGCCGGCCTGAAGAACGGCATGTTGTGTCAGGCACCGAACGCTACAGCAGCAATAGTAAAGCGTATCTGTTTGATCGGACAAACATACATGGGATGTTTAGGTCGTTTGATTCGCAGGCGAACACGGCTGATGTTGACGTCGAGCATCGGCTTGTCGACGATCACCTAAATGGCAGCATCGGAGCAGCAAATGAGCGACATCGCTTGAAACATTACTGCATGTGCGGCAAAAAACTGTGGCCGAGGTAGCAACACAGCACAGAGCTGCGTGAGGCCTGTCGAGTGATGACAGCCCCAGAAATTATGATGATTAGACCATCGAGCCTGGGTTGGATGACTGATAATACAGAACTGACACGGAACATAAACTTTCCCCTATCTGCAGCCTTAGGGAAAAACTATGCCTGGCACCTACGTCTCCATGGTTGCACTTTTGTGGACATTAACAAATTATTGCCGACAACTGATTCCACGAAGAATCCATGCAAGTGTCACCAAGAAAATGTGGATCTGACCACAATCCCGGGTGCAAAGTTGTCAGCGCAATATCCATCCAGTGGCAACTACTATCGAAATAA
>JARK01001507.1:32391-59981 GCA_000688135.1 Ancylostoma ceylanicum | reverse complement strand
TTGTTCTTTTCCCTAGTCATGTTTTTATTATGAACATCCCATATTCTTTCTCTTTGTGCTCTTTCTTTTTCAAAAAACTGCTTTACCAGCCAAATATCCGATAGCGCTAAGAAAAAAGGTGGCAATGATGGTTGCGTTATCGACTTTTTTGTTCGACCCCATAGGTGCAACTCGACCGCCATGCTCTAACCTACCAAGATTGAATCACCCAAAAACCTTTTTTGCATGAGTTTTGGTTGGATTGGGGACTTCAGCAATACTCCTCATGCTCGAAAATGTAATTTTGCGCTACAATCTCGGAAACCAAATTTTCCGTGGGTGCTGCCTTTAAGTTTCGACTACGAATTTGGTGTTAGGTATATGGTAAATAAGCTGATTCACAGAATATCCTGAAACTTCACACATCGGGATTACACTATGCTTTGACCACGGATACAATTTGCACAGGAATTCCAATACTGCAGGGTTATTTTTTATTTCTTTTTTTGTGTTAGGGCACAGAATATGTGTGATATTCGTGAACATCAAGTCAAATAACACATGTAAGCGAAGCATGAACAAAACCTATTAACGTTAATAATTGTCACCAAGTACTGTTTTGCTCCAAAACTGGAAGGAAGTGTTACCAAGCAGCCAAATACTTTTGCAGAGGGTGATTATAGTGACTATGCCCAAATCTACTGTTGTGTGCATGATTTAGTGATCGATAATCAATTTAGATAGATAAAGAAAATAAAGAAAATCGGAAACGGAAGTGCGAAATTAAACAAGGAAAAACACAAAAAAAGACTAGCAGTGAGAATTCCTATGTTAGACCATGTTAAACGATGTGGTGGCACTGACCTGTGGTAGTGTCCAGTGCTCATTTTCTAAGCTGCTGAAGATTTCACTGCATACACTGCCGAACGGGCGAGACTCGGTGGAACATCAAGTGCTGGTGCAGGCTCTGGAACATTGCTGCATCAGAACGAGAACGTCCAGGAATGTAGAAACCATAACATTGAGACATACTTAACACCACCTAAGGATATATGGTGAAGGTAGGAAATAAAGTCAGTGGAACGGGAAAAATTGGAATATCTATGTAAGGTTGATCGAAAAGGCGAGTTTCCTATAAAGAGTGAGGTTCAGCAACTCAATCAGACACTTTCTTCTTCACAGTTTCAGCCTCCTCTCACACAAGTAACACATGCACATAAATATGTTCTAAAGTTGTACACTATATGTACAGGTCAGAGTTAATTTTTTATTCAATCTTAATCAATTAAATAGTTATATGGGCAGGGGTAACGGATCCTTACACGAAGACTATTCTGTGGAAATAACTCAAAACTTATACGTACTTATTCTACTCCAGGTGATGAACAAAATATTCGACTAACACAAGTTAACTTTCAAATAAGAAAAGCACCACCGGTTCAGAAGAACAGCAGCAGCCATGCACGGAGACCTCAGCGGAAAAATTGTAGATAATTAATGGTGATTATGCCCATTTTATGTGGAGAGGGTTCTTTCCGAGAGAAAAAAGGAACGGTAATGGGTGTGAGCTCATAGAGTGTGAATTATAATATTTTCGAGATATTTATACAGAGAGAAACTCCAGAAGCCGATGTTCACAACGTTATGCGTGATATTACCGATGGTCAATGTCAACAAAAGCATAAAATAAAAAATGTTTGTTGTGGACACCGAGCTTCTCAGCCTATGTTTGAGATTTAAAGGACCATAATGCCAAGCAAAAACTTCTCCAGTGGTCCGGAACTTCGGAATAAAGTCCAACAGAGAGATCACTTTAATAGTTATTTTCTAGAGTGAGAATTTTAAACGTTTTGTGTACTTTTGAAAAAGATTTTTGGCAATAGCGGACGCAGAATTAAATGTCAGAATGGTGTTGAACAAAAACAGCGGTCTCCGCCAGCTCGGGACAGGGGTGGAAAAAAGAATTTTCTAGAGATATTAATATTGTTATTCGTCAATTAATGATAAATATCCAAAGATTAATATCAAACAGTTGGAAATAAGCTACCACAGAGTTTTTACCAACTTGTGGAGTTTTACTGAAAATTCGGCTACCTCTACTCGGTAGGGAGGTGCACGCCCTTCATCGTCCCCTCCCGTCCCCTCTTTTTCGTCCGGCACCACATACATAGTTCTTGGTAACATGTAATTGGGCAATTTCTCAGTACTATTTCCACGTATGGTTTTGTGCCAGTATGGAGGTCAGAAAAGCCTATCACCGTCAAAAGGAGCAGAATTCAATAGATCAACGTTCAGTTGAAAGGAGGAAGTGGAGACACTCAAAACACTTATTTCAAAGCACCGCAGGAAGTTAAAATCCTTGAAAAAAACGTGAGAAAAAATTATTTCCGTCATCAAAGAGTCCAGAGAAGAAAGGCAAGAGACCACAAATCCAAGACTGTCAGCTGCCATGACATCCACACATGAGAAAAAATTGAGCTATGATACCATGTGAGCATGCACGCATGAATTCTATGCGAACACAGAACGAAACTCTGAGGCTAGAGCGATCAATGCATGTGTACATAGTGCGCATTGTTTTGGTATCATCCCTGGGAAATACAACATACTATCTTTCTCCGAAAGATGCTTCAAACGTCACCATTTGTGTACTAGGGAAGGCCCCGTGATAGGAGACAGCCGTTACAAGACTGCTAGAGATCTGTCTTTTTAACATTTTCTACTAGAACAGCACAAATAATTGTATCCCACTGTGCCTGGGAAGGCAGCAGATGGATTCCCCAGCTTCCCCCGTAAAAATGACTGGATTGCTAGCTTGCATAAAGAACATATTTTATTGCATGACTATGTATACATGAATGTAGAAGAAGTTCATGATTGCCTATGCAAAGGAGTCCAGCAGGATTCATCCATTACCTGAACCTATTCCCAACAAAAAAAGAAGGTTATTCATTCATTAATGCATGGAAAGACCATGTGGGTATAAATAAGTATAGGTATGCAACTACAACACAAACAATGACAACAATAGTATTGAAACGAAGCAATACATTCTACTGAAAACTATCGGAAACATTTGAAGGATTTATGAATCGTTTTGTCAATTTTCTGAATTGTTTTACTTTAACGGAAATGCAACGCTTTTTGCTGAGATTCAAATATTGAGCTCCTACGCGGTTAACAAAAACTCACCTTTCCATCACTAAATCGTTTTCCAGATTTTCACATCAAAAGAATCTCCATTGACTGCTGATCAGAATAATGTATATGATTCCGTGCAAAACAACGGAGAAAGCCCATTTTTTAGCCCCTCTTGTGGAGCGTGTGGGCGTGGCCGGAGCAGAGCCAAGGTGCTTTCCGAATAATTCACTCCCGAGGGCGCACATTCTGAGAGAAGTGTTACTTCTCGGGAAAGTTCCTCATTCACTCCCTAACATAGTGGAAACTTGTGCTTCCTGTTTGACGAGCAAAGGAGTGCATGATGCGGAAACCCTCTTATCCCACCTTGGCTCCACCTACTGGCTCCTCGAGAAATGGTGTTTGCAATGGTTTTCTCCACAATTTTGCACGGAGTCACATATACCATTCTAATAACGATTCTAACAAGTGGTGCAATGCCTTCAAGCCGACCGATCCGATGACGAACCAGCTCCTGTAGTTTTTTTTTGTAATAACAACGCTGGAATCTTTTGGAATACACATTTTCTGTAGGGTGCTTGGACTTTTCCAGAAATTTTTCGTGTTTTTTTTTTGTTAGGCTTGCGAGAAATTCTTCGAAAGAACATAGCAACCCCGTCTGAATTGTCTTTGCTCGAATCTTTCAATTCTACATTTAGATTAAGCACTAGGTGCCTTCTATTTTTCCTATGGGTACTATAACTTATTAAAAATGTTGTTCCATTCTGAAAGATTTTAGCAGTGTTTTTCCTAGCCCCCAATGAAGCTAAAAGGAAGGATAATACCGTGGAATGTTTGCATTATTGCTGACAAAAACAAGAAGATACACATGTTAACCCATTATTTGCATCTGACATAAGCATTCTCAGAGCCGTGCTGATTTTGAGTGTCAGATGTCACTACACTACATGTGTCATTTCCAGGAACAGGTTGCCCCTGATTTTCCCAGCACAGAGAATTTTTCGCGTTTCCAGAAAACCAGAGGTATAGATAGTGCAGAGGTTGCTCCACAAGGTGTACACAGCATGCCGGCCGGTAATTGATGAGTCGATACTTAGCAGAGCATCGTTTGCTCTTTGCCTGCCAGCTGGGATGTGAATGTTTTTCTTGGCTAAAGAGTCGGAAGCTAGCGGGATTTGGTGCAGGAGATTGGGTAAAACGGCAAGGAGCAGGGCGAAAACGAAATTCCAGGAAGTGTTCTCGCTTACAGAGGAAAAAGAAGGAAGCATCAAACATCATGGGTGGACATCATGTCAAAAAGGGAGTACCACAGAGCAAAAAAGTGCAAGAGAAAGGAAAACTATAGTCGCTGTGGTTTTTCTCCCGGAAAAAAATTCCAAATCCAAAAACTATAGGCAAAATAGCACCTTATATTTTTTTTTCTACATTAGTTCTTCTTCTGTTAAATAGGAAATAATATGCAGAGAGCGATGGCGGACGCAGGCGGGGGGATGGGTCGCCAAATTTTTGAAATTACTTTAAAATACAAAAAATTTAGTATTTGTATTTTTTAACTTGTTCATTTTCATCAATATTCTTTGGATCATTTTATTAATTGTTTATTACTACAATTAATGTTTTTATTGATTTTATTCTCCATTCTGGGTCGCCGGCGGAGACCCCACTTTTTTCCCACGCCCCCCCCCCCTACTTTCTGCATCCGCCACTGGTAGAGAGGTAGGGGTAGCATCTAATACAATACATATTCATTACATTCAATCTAGAAGAGAAATCTATTTGTACAGTGAGTTTCGATAGCGGTGCGTTTTCCGCGGATTTGGGGAGCACGCGACGCGACCGCGCCGCTCGTGCTGGTATCACCGCACTAGTCGCAATTCAGGGTGTTCTTAACAGTGTTTCATCATAATTGGTGTTAACCGTCAAGAAAACTAACGAACTGTCACGGAAGTCGTACAGCCAGTTGTTGCGGCGGTATTCCAGTGCAGGCGGCGCGGTCGCGTAGGGCACTTTCCGTGTCCGCGAAAAGCGCACAGTCATCTACGATCACTGCACGTATGAGAATGAAAATTTGTACGAAATCTACCAAAATTTAAGAAAATGACTAGGAAATAATGATGTTACACATTTTCAGGCACTCATTCACAAAAAGCGAAGTTCAGACGTTTCACCTATCAATGGTCTTTTCCTGCTGACACGATCGATTCCTATTTTTTACAGGTAAAACAAGATCTGCGCCCGTCTCAATGTGGAATCAGCAAAGATTATGGACTATAAAAGACTGCTTTCAGAATGCAATGGTAAGAATGACGAATTCTCTCGACATGCTGACATGACGTGCACATGCTTCAAAGCATACTTGCACCTCCTAACCATAGTAAAAAGTCGGGTGACTCACTTATATCTCAGCTAGATGTGACTGGAAAAAAATTTATTGGAAACAGATGGGAGATGACCGCGAAAATGTAGCATATTTTAAGGGGGGATCGACTTTTTTTCATGAGTTTTTAGGGAAATTTTCTACCATTATCCTAGTGAATGCTGGCTTTTCCTAGAAACAAGGGGAGTTATACGACGAGCTTTAGGGTAAAACCACAGCTGCACAATTGGTTCAGAAAAGAGTCGGTATTGGTGCATTTACAGAACAAAGGTAGGCTGTGCGGTGTGCACTATCAAGCATACTCGATATTGATTGAAAACGACCGCGAATCAGTCCATATTCCTTCTACGAGTACCGGCTAACGGTTAAATGGACTATAGTCACGGTCGATCGTTTATTCCGCATCTGCTATACTTCCGTAGTTTTTATTGCAGCTGTTTCTGAGAATAAAGTTGTATAACAATCTTGGCAGAAACAGCTGAAATAAAAACTACAGAAGGTAACAGGAATTGTTCGTGACTGTTTATTATCGAACTGGTATATACAAACTAGGTTTCAAGCGACCATTCGCTAATCCGACTACTTGCAATCCACAAAAAAATTCCATTCAACTATTGAGACACGTTTCATCACGTGGGATGCTATGAGTGCGCCATAGTCACGCATGGGAACTACAGGATGCAGTAGTTCTGAGAATAGTAGAACTTCCGCATTAGGGCGAATGCAGAAGAAGCAGCGAAACCAAAAGGTGTAGGTTCAAAAGTTCACAACATTCTAGGTAAAACATAATTATTCTATTTTTTTGTGTTTCTTTTTTTCTTCATAAGAGATGGACACGATAAAGAGATGATCAATAGTAGACACCAACAAAAATAAGAAAAAACTCGTTCCAAAACTGATCTCTGGAAGAGCCTAGCCCGATGTCAGAAAACGATATCCAGGAATCCCAGAAAAAACTGATAAACTCAAAGAGCAGGAAAAATTAAATGTAAATATTGAAAAAAGGGTGCGGGGCGTTATAGCTGGAAAGGGCGGTACCGCCTAGACATTCGATTGGTCATTTGGGCGAATAGACTAATCGCAGAGCTTGGCCGCACCGCCCTCTTCAGATATACCGCTCCACACGCGGAAAAAAATCTAAGAAAAGTCGAGGGAATGGAGAAATGAGGCAAAAAAAAGTGAGAAACGAGAGGAAAATTGAAGAAAATTCCCTCCCGAGAAAGTGAAGCGTGCGGGAAATTGCAAATCGAATGTATACAAATTCATGTAAATGGCATCATGGGAAACAATAGCGGGATTCAGTGAATAGTGAAGAGAGAAAATGGTCGTTCTGTGGCTCAAAAATTATGTTCAAAGGGAAAAATGAGGGGTGTGGGCCTTGCGAAACGGGGTAGGTCAAGTCCCTTGGATTGCACTAATCAATAATATGGATTGGATTGGACTAATCAAAGGATGGGTCAGTCACAGAAACATGGCACACCCTGTATGAAGTCATGATGACCTACATATTCCCAAAATCGATCAAGAAGATCAAAAAGTCGATAATTCGAAATAGCACGTCTTTATGTGTAGCACTAGAGAAGATACCAGAAGTGCCTGGACAGGAGGAATGAGGAAATGAAACAAAAAGGAATGAAGAAGAATTTTCGAGAATTATCCGCAGAGTCGAAGCCCCGCCTATTTTACCGGAAAATGGCAAAACCATAAAGATGTATGCAGTACTTACTACAAACATGTGAAAAAACTCTGTAAACCACAAAAATGTCAAAATCTGTGAAAAATACCTTGCAAGTCCTGTTTTCGGCGCGGGACCGCCGCGCGTGCGTCAGCGAACGGTAGGGGCGCCGAGAGGGGCGCGCGGCAGGCGACGATGTATATATGCAGAAGCGAATGTAGCGTTACGCAATAGCTGGTCAGCGGCTGCTTTCGTCGCCACCAAAAGTGTCAGTTGGTGGTGGAGCGGGGCAGCAAAACATCCACAAGCCGAGGAGGCAGGCAGCCGGCCAGCCGACTGCCGTCAGCGCACTGCCGGCCCGCGCCGCTGTGTAACAGCCGGAGCACGCGCCACCAGCCATCACGTAATCGATCGATACGTGCTTGATCTACTGCTGTTGCGGTGACGTCAGCCGCGGTGGTCAAGCTGGCTACGGTCCAGCCCAGTAAACACGTAAACAAACACGTAAACAGCGCGGGCGGGCCGCAGCGCCGTTCGCAAGGGGCGCCCCGCGCCCCGCCGGCGGAACCGGTTCTTTTTGCAGTTTTTCTGCGCTGTTAGTGTAACTGTTTGTTCTCAAACGTAGTAAATGTGGGAGAAATTGCACATTTCCCAGACTAACAATTAAAAATGGAAGCTGAGTGAAAATTTCTTTTGAAAAATTGGTAATATTAACTACTAAAAACATTGGAATTGGACTTTTTTTTTCTGAAAATATGCGGACTTTTAGATAACAAAAAACTCATTAATTTTTGAAAAATGGGAATTTCAATCATTCGAAATTTAATCATTTAATCATTTTAATCATTCGAAACCTACCTACGAATGGAAATACCTACATACAGTGCTCGTCAAAAAGATAGACGGATTGCGCTTGCGGTTTCATAGCGTTGTGGTTGCAGAATCGCGGCAGGACCTACTCGACCCTCTCACTTGGAGCATGCTCTCTCCACATCCCTCGTTCAGGTCCCGCCGCGATTCTGCAGCCATGGAATCCGTCTATCTTTTTGAGAAGGGCTGTACCTACAGTAATTAGGAATGAAAATTGATCTTTGAAAGAANCCCCCCCCCCCCAATTTCGCTGTTTTGCGACTCAACTCTCTACACCATAGCGCTGTGTTCGCGGCACATGTTGTTTTCTCGTGCTGTGTGTGGACCTTTTGACCTCGCGCGCAAGTTGCGCAATGCGTCGCGTGACAAAACACTGATGCGAATCCGAGACGGGACGGACGCGCTCCAACTCGCCGAGCCGATGTCAACGACATCGCACCACCTGGAAGAGCCACGAGCCGATTCGGCGATTAATGAGCGTCAAATTGCACCCCGCGATCAGCTGTCTGTCGATGTAGAGAGCCAATGTAGGAGAGGTGTTGGAGAGAGAGAGAGTATGGTTACTACTCAGAACCTCTGAAACAACTATTTGACCAGCTTTTGAAAAACTAGTTTCAGATCGCATCAGAAACTAGTTTTTCTAAAGCTGGTAAAATACTATTTTTTGCCACTTCCTTGCTAAATAGTTGCAAATGAAAAGCTTGTGAAATAGTTGTTCTTCGAAGTCAACCTGTTGGAACAAGAATATATTTCGTGGATTCCATTCATTCTAAATACAACATCTTTATTGGCGGTTTTCATAAACTTCCAAAAGTTGTGTCGCACAAGATAGTCATACATTTAAGAACGACTTGTGCTCGAACAGCAAGTGTAATACGCTTCTCTGATTCTCATTGTTTTCTGTGAATGCAACTTCGGCAACCGCACACATCACTTCATTGCGTTCTGTATTTGTATATCAATCAGCCAAGCTCCGAAAGTGTCCCAACAGGCTGCAAATTCGTTTGTTCTCAGATTAGATCGCAAAACAAGAAGTGTTATTTCAATGTAATTGGTTCAAATATTATAGTTTTTCATCATAGCACTTGCCTTCGTTGCTTCGGAATGGAGAAAGAAAATAAGTGAAGCTCGTTAGAAGTACATGCTCTATTTCAAGCGATACATAGCATTAACGATCGATTTGCAATGCTTCCTTAAAACGTATTGCAATACCATTGGTAACTTGGGGATGAATAAATAAGGCCAAATAAATTCTGGAAACTTAGCTCAAAACGGTACCTACAGTTCGTAGTAGCTTTCCGACTTTGTCTTTTTGTTAATATAGAAAGATATGGAATAAAGAAAATTGAGAGAAAGGCTTAGAATCTATAACTCACGCTGTAAATGAAAGTGATGGAACTGCCGCTCTTCATTATATGGAACCGCTAAAATACCTTACCATATGAGTAGGATTGTTTCGATTCTGGGTATCAACTGGAGAGTATCAGCGCAAAGCTAGTAAAATAGTTGTATTCACGTTGTTGTAAAATAGTTGCAAAATGAAAAGCTCGTCCGCAGCTATTTTTCCATGCTGATGATGACGTCATTCTAGTTTGCAAGCTTTTTTCAGCAAAAGCTTGCAAACTAGTATACTTGAGCTTGTTTGCAAGTTGTTTTTGACAAATCATTGTTTGCAACTTGCTCCAGAGGTTCTGAGTAGTTGATCAAAAGTTAAGGTTTTTATTTTAGGGTTGCCCTAAAGAGGGACAAAATCCATAGCACTAGAAACTGGTTTCGTCCATCGGATTCTCGGATTCTGCACATCCTGGGGAATGCAGACTGGCGAATGATGATGGCGGGAGAGGAAGGGGGGAGGGTCACAAACCCGTTGAGAACGAATGACCATTACCTGTTCCTCTGAGCACATCCTGGCGAATGTAGAGATGGCAATCCGTAGACTTCTTTTTATAGCATCTGTCAGCAATCTATGAGATTCTGCGCTTCTTTTTCCCACCAAGAACAACTCGTCCGTCGCTCATCCAGAACCCCTATAGCAAGTTACCATCGAACTTTCACACCAAAACAACTTGTAGACAACCTTTTAACTAGCAGCTTGTTGTTGACAAGTTCGGCGCCATGGTGAAGTCCGAGAACAGGTTGTCAGCAACATCTTCTCCCAACAATATGTCCCATCTCACATGTTTCTCCCTTTCTAGTAGCAAAGGTTGCCGGCAAGAACAAGCTGAAGCAAGTTACCAGCAAGCTCTGGGACCGACAACTTGCTGGCCAGAAAGTGTAAGAGCAAGTTCTCGACAATACTGTACAGCGGACAACTTGCCAGCAAGAAAAGATGAATGCAAGTCGGCGACAAGTTTCGGACCGACAACTTGCCAGCGAAATAGGGCGAAAACAAGTTGTCAGCAAGCTACAGGATGAGCATGTTTCAAATGCGATCAGCTGTTTGTTGGCCGTGAGAAATGGAAAATTTGTGCGATGTGTAGGCAGATTCATCAACCATGTACTAGTGCTAATAAAATAATATAATGCATTTTCCAACGCGCACCAACAAAATGCTTAATCCTCTCGACCGAACAGCCCATAGGAAAGAGGAAAATTATTAAATTTATGCGGATTTGACAGATCTATCAACGAATGATGTCATCCAATGGATTCAACTGAACTGCAGAAAATCCTTACTGATTGGGAACCAGTCCTGCAAATTCCGTTGATATTGGGAACAACAGATGTGTCCGTGATTTATTTCAACACTGACATTGGTTTCAAAGGGATGGCACAAGAAAAATCTTCTTTGAAGAAGTAATTTGTTTCAGGAAGATTTATTTGTTCAACTTTGTGATTTAAATTACAGCCTTTTTATCTTAAAGAATGCATGATTATCGGCCCCGGGATGATGGAGATGAGTTGTCTACTGAAGCTAAAATGAAATAAAAATAATAAATGAATGAAAGATTATTTTGTAATTGACAATCAAACAACTTCAGATGAACATTATCCTCCAGGACTCAATAATATCATTGAGATTACGCAGATAGACGTGCTAATGTACGCAAGCTAATCCTTTACCTGGTATCCATCGACATGTTTGCCCATACGTGGTGTTCTCGATACCAAACTGCTACCCATGGGTATAAGACCACCCTTCATTTAATAGCTCCAGTTATTTTTACTAGATTAATCACATTTCCAACAAAGCATCCAACCCCTGGACAACATCTCGCCACCCACTTAAGACCGGGTGTACCATTGTACCGATGGGTAACCTCATAGCCATGGGTATGATTACCCATACTTCAGTGGATCACAGCTGGATATGTACAATGTCACATATACGTAGGTGAACATGTTGATGTAAGCCAAGTAAAGGGTAAACTCTTATAGACCATGGGTAATCTCAATGGATTCTGGCCTCGTTTCCTGGATTCTGGCCCAGGATATGACTGTTTCGAAATTTCTTCTAAAATTAGGTGAAAACACTGATCCGCACGAGTTGTTTTTTTTGGAAATCACTCTCTAGTTTTTTTTTTTTACAATCTGCCACATATGTATCCATTTTTGTTTAGCTTTCGATCATTTTTGAGAAATCGCCCTATAATCGTCTCTGGGCGAGAATGCTTCATGGTAAGGATGGGTAACCTCGAACCCATGTGTATGATTACCCATGATTAGCAGCGCAGGGTGTGGACAAGAGGCTGCATGCATCATTGAAATTATCCGAGGTAAACGCGCTGACATCGCGCAAATTTGCCCATCGGTTCAACACTTTTACCCCATGTGTATGATTACTCCCGTGTGTATGATTACCCATGGTTAGCAGGTAATCTCAATGATGCAACCTGGCCAAAGTAGAGTGTGGGTAGATATCTTGGGAAGGTTAACAGAACTCTGGTTGCGAAGTAATCAAAACTGGAAAAAAGTCCACGGTCTGGACGCATCATTGTGATTACCCAGGTAAATCTATTGACGCTAACGTTAGCGATAGATAAATTTGTATGATATTCACGTGTTTACCTGAGTAATCTCTAAGATTCATGCGGTCCCAATAACCCATTTCCCTTGACCCCTCTGATCGCGAAGTAACCAGAGTTAGAAAAAAGTCCAAGATCTGCACGCATCATTGAGATTATCCAGGGCAAATGTGTTGAAGACTGTGGTAACGGTTGTCAAATTCGTGTGGTACTAATAGGTTTACCCTGGGTAATCTCAACGATGCATGCGACCCCTAGAATCCACTTCCCTCGACTTGAATGGATTTCTCGTTTCCCACGTGTATAGACACCCGAACCTGTCCACGACACCTTCCCCCCTATTGACCTTCGCTGAACCGTAATCCCTCAATTACGTGATATTTCCTGGACACGTGCCAGAAAAAACCGCTGCCCGTTCCATTGTTCTCACCCGGCAAACAAAAGCAATTGCTCTGCTGTCTGCCCTCTCATGGCTTAACACACTCTCTGCCAAGTTGTAGTGCTGTCTGCTGCCTCCACAAGTCGAACTTCTCTGTCACTGTTTGTCTTTTACCAGGAGGAGGCTATCGCCTACTATAATTAACGCTCTTTTCACAGCGGCTAGGCCCGCGGTCGGTGCGGGCCCTTGAACATGAAGAATAATGGGCAATAATTAGCGCGATAATTTTGGGATTTGGCGCTATGAAGCGTAATTCGGTCAAGGAAATTGATTTAAATGTGCTTTGTGCCTTTAAAGTCGCATCAGGTGCGTGCGTGCGTCTAAAATCACGCACGGAGACATTGTAGAGGCTTTTTACAAACTGCAGCGGTTGTCGGGATGCGAGTCGCTAGCTTGTACTTCTTGAACAGTGACGACAGGTCTGCGTGCGTGCGTGCGTGCGTGCGTCCGTCCGTCTGGCTCACTCCGTAAAGCCTTGAAACACACGCAGCAAGTATAAGTAGCACTAGTAACGAGTACAAATGCAGTGCGCGTCGATGGCGGTGACCCATCCACGGCCTCTACAAGGACGCCGCGCAACCGCGCCGCACGTGGCGGAATCGTTGTCGTCAGCCGTCGGAATGGTATTCCTAGGCGGTTTTCTTCATAATTTGGTGATCTTTTCACTTTTTTCACGTTTCATAATGAGAATTAACATAGTGGCAGCAAACGACATCGATTCCGGCGTGCGCGGCGCGGTTGCGCAGCGCGTTTCTCAAGGCCATGAATGGGTCACCGCCATCGACGCTCACTGTATGTATAAATATGACCTACCCTTTCACTAATAAGCGATTATTTCTATGGAGAAAACCTGAATTTCCCATTTCCTCTCCAATTTCTCTCCCCCCCCCCCCCGTATTTTTTTTCATTTTTCACCCCGCTCTCCTCTAACCAAACCGAGGACGTTTTCTTTCCCATAGTTGTACAGCTACCTATAAGATTAATCGCTTTCATAAGCACTTTCCCGTGAAAGGACGTCACACCCCACCGACGTGGGAACAAACTCGGGAACCAGTTCGCTCTCATAACCTCGTTGACTCCCCGCTGGGCACCGAAAATGCCCTATGGGATTACGATGAAAGCCTGATTGTATGTGTGTATGCGGAGTGATCTTTAGTTTTTTTTTTCAACCAAGGTCCTCGTATTGTAATGGAAAAACTGATTTGTGGAAAATTTGTCGTTTGGATAGAAAATCCTGCAAAAAGATCAGTTCAGAAACCCTAGTGGAAAGAACACCCTAGATATGGACCGGTGTTAGTGACAGTCAAAATAAAAATCAATTTTGTTGTGATTGCCTACCCCAAAGGCTGTATAATCGTTTTAGCAGTGAAGCCACGCCCATCCGCTCCTGCCTATCCATACTTCCAGTTTCTCCCCGTAGAATTATCGCTTATTAGTTTAGTGTTAAATGAGCTATTACAAAAATAAAAATCTTACTGCCTGCTTTAAAGGTTGTATAATCCTCTTTGCAGTGAGGCACCGCCCCTCCGCTCCCCCCCCCTATCCGTATTTTCAATCTTCCTAGTAGAACTAATCGATTATTAGTTTAGTGCTAAGCGAGCTTTTACAAAAATAAAAATCAATTTTGTTGTGACTGCTCACTTTAAAGGCTGTATAATAGTATTTGCAATGAAGCCACGCCCCTCCGCTCCCCCTATCCATATTTTCAGTTTTTCCTCGCGAGAATCATCGCTTATTAGTTTAGTGTTAAATGAGCTGTTACAAGAACAAAAATCAATTTTGTTGTGAATGCTCACTCCATTGACTGAATAATCGCCTTTGCAGTGTGGCCACGCCCCTCCGCTCCTCCCTATCCATATTTTCAGTTTTCCCTCGTAGAAATAATCGCTTACTAGTTCAGTAGTGAATGATCTTTGACAAAAATGGAATCAATTTTGTTGTGACTGCTCACTTTGAGAACTGTATAATAGTCTTTGCAGTGCAGCCTCGCCCCTCCGCTCCCCCCTATCCATATTTTCAGCTTTTCCTGGTAGAATTAACTGCTTATTAGTTTAGTGTTGAATAAGTTGTTACGAAAATAAAAATCAAATTTGTTGTGACTGCTTACTTTAAAGGCTACATAACCGTCTTTGCAGTAGAGCCACGCCCATCCACTCCTCCCTATCCATATTTGCAGCTCATCCACGTAGAAATAATTACTTGTTAATTTAGTGACTAAGTGTTACAGCTTGTTAATTAAAGAACACCTTTGAAGTCTCTGCTATGTATTTTTACAAGAACACTCAAAGCCAACGCATTTATTGTCGGTAACCCAAAAAAAAAATAACCCCTCCCCCCTCCCCCCCCCTTCCCGAAGCTCTCAAACGCTCACCACAGTTCACACTATGATTCCAAACACTCGAACCCACCCTTCCAGCCATTCAGCGCTGGTAGTGTTCCGCTCCATTGCGAACCTGACTGGATTGCTGGCGCCAAACAACACATGTTGCGGTATGATTGCGGTTTTATGACCCATCAGCTGTTCGCAAACTTCGCGTTAGTGTTTACTTTACTGGAGTAACTAGTAGTTACAGCTGTAGTACCTCCTGTTAGGGATTTTTCCTAGCATTACCTGTTGATATATTAACGTTAAAATAAGAAGTAGAACTAGTGCTACCATTCATATAATCATAGCTACAACTTCTTGTACCAATATTAGTATTAGTATTAGTAATAGTATTAGTATTAGTATTAGTATTAGTATTAGTATTAGTATTAGTATTAGTATTAGTATTAGTATTAGTATTAGTATCAGTGGGTAAAATGGAGTGGGGGGGGGGGCACTTGGTATTGATCGATAATATGACCTGTCCTACACGTTCTGACGTGTTTGTATTTCAGGTATCTACTGTACTTTAGGATAGCTAACAAGTCAGAGCGTTCTAAACGTGTCAGCCAACAAGTCAGAACGTGTAAGACAGGCCAAGTTATCGACTTTGTTAGGTGGCCCCCAAATCCATTTTGCCCAGTATTAGTGTTAGTATTAATATTAATATTAGTATTAGTATTAGTATTAGTATTAGTATTACTATCATTATTAGGATCAGTATTAGTATTAATATTAGTGTTAGGTACTACCCCTAGTATTAGTATTAGTATTAGTATTAGTATTAGTATTAGTATTAGTATTAGTATTAGTATTAGTATTAGTATTAGTATTAATATTAATATTAATATTAATATTAATATTAATATTAGTATTAGTATTAGTATTAGTATTAGCTACTAGGTATAAGGTATTAGCACTAGTATTGCGATTAAATAGTATAATGTTAAGTAGTACTATTAGTATTTGTATTAGTAGTACAGTACAAGTATCAGTATTAGAATTAGTAGTCATTTAGGGATGTATTTGTATGTATTAGCGCCACTGAACTACTAGTAATACTTCAGGAAGTAATACAACTACATATACGTATTATACTCACGCTGACTAAAACAATAAAATATTATTCTTTTGCAATATCAGTCCCTCTCCACACTGCTGAACTACCCCTTTAAGGCTACATTTATATAAATTTTAATACTCAATATGATACAACAGTATGCAAGTAGTACATATAGTGGTGAATTACTTGCTCTAGCGTCAAATTCATGTCCCATTTCGAATGGATGATAATGTGTAGGTCGTTAATATGATCCATCTGCCAGCACCACTCACTGACCGTTGCCCTGTAAATGCACATCTGCTCGGATGCGTTTCAACGTACATGCTAGTCAACTAAATGGCAGAGTGCAGACGGGAAGAGTGTTACGAATGTAACTAAGGCAGAGACAGGGACGCAGAGTAATGTGGCCAGGGCGAAGTTGGGTTGGAAAGGAGGTTGGAATGGTGAAAGCAGGGATGAGCGGAATTCCGACTTCCGACTTCCGAAACTTCCGATATTCCGGTGTTTTTTGGGCTTCCGACTTCCGACTTCCGACTTCCGAAAAATGCGAAAAAAGGCCGGAAGTTTTCGGAAGTCTTAGATGGACATTGAACAAGTTGCATATTTCTCGCATAAGCTCGCACTAATGGCAAACGCAGGTGGAAGGGAAGGAGGGAGTGCTAAAATACGTCTAAAAATACTTTGCAACAGGTCAACTTGATTTCTTTACTTTCTCCATCGATTTTATATATTTAAATTTGATAGTCTGATGGTAAAATAAGCACTCAATTTCGCGTTTAAAATTTTGTCCAACAAAGTTGCAGAATGGAGGAAACTCTAGCTACATATTCAACCTATATACTTCTCCCTGGCTGCTCGGCAATGCGCCCGCCACTGATCGCCACTGACTTTGCGCAGTTTTTGAGCAACAGAAACAAACCGGCGTTATGTGCACTGCACAACAATTGTAGAAAGAAAGTGACTCTTTCTTAGATATCTATCTGTCTGTTTTTCCTCGAAAGTTGTTCTTCACACACGGTACCCCGGAAACTGAGTGTGACAGCAATCCTTGAAAGGAACTTTCACAATGGTTCCTCTGAGGTCTTTAGAAATGGAAGCGTACATAATGCTGTTGGCTTCGGTTCTACTGCTATTGCCTTTCTAAAGACCGTCAACACATTTGCGACAATGTGTATAACCGCCTGGCACGTTTGGTGCGACGCGTGGGACCATGTGCTCAACCGGTGGTGCACAGATGCGCGCTCGAGAGACCGTCCGTGTCCCACGGGAGCACCATGCCAAGAGTATAAGGTTGCGAATACGTCAAAGAGTAAAATCTACATCCAAAAACAGCTTGCGAAAGAAATGTCAGTGTAAGGAAGTCAGGCAGCAGTATCAGAGAGTGAGCTATTTATAGAAGAAAACTGCAACTGTAACTGCAGAAACCTCTATAACTGTCCTCTGCAACTTTCGGCAACTTGCTGAAGGGGTGAGTGAAAATATGGAAATCGGCCGTTTTTATTCAAAATCATTAACAATTTACCTACATACGTTTCCTTCTTAGTACGTAGCTGCGGGCTGCAGTTACCCTGTTCATTTGCTCAATTTTTAGTATCTATCAAGGAGGGCGGTACATATTTTTTAATTTATTTTTTATTATCTTATTTGATTAGCTCCGCGACTTCTCAACATTATTAGAAAAAGCTTCTAGATGAATTGCAGTGAGTTAACAGCTGCATACACCTCTGTGCATCCATATGCATACACGCATACACATATGCATACACCTCTCTACTTGTACCCCCTGTACTTCCGACTTCCGACTTCCGGTACTTCCGATATTCCGGTGATTTTTGGAGCTTCCGACTTCCGAGTTCCGACTTCCGAAATTTCAAATCTGACTTCCGCTCATCCCTGGGTGAAAGGCAGCCTCTGTTTTGAAATTCACTGCTAATCCAGCTTTAAAGATAGGTTATGTATAAAAACAGTGGGGAAATCGTAATTTTCCTGAAGAATGGAGTCAGGAACACTATTCGCAGCTCGATTGGAAATTTTACTAATAGCTGTTCAAATCACATACTCGCTTGCAGTGATGCCACGCCCCTGCCTTGATTTTGATCTTGTTGATTATACAGTCGCGGTAGTTCCTCCAGTACCCACTGCAATTTTCATCATTTTGGAACAAGTATCAGTTGTCCGTGTTTACCTGTTTGTCATACGTCACGTGCTACTAGTGTACATACTCGTGAATGATAGCGTATCTTATGCAAATATTTACAAGAGGTGTTGCGTAATTAATATTTACATTGATATGTTCCTACCAAGCTGTGCTAACGTCACATTGTGATAAGAGATACCGTAGATATTGTGGATAACCTGCTATAGTACCCAGCCGGCTTACTGTATCCAGTTATCAACCTCCTCGTGCGTTTACTCGACGATCAGATTGCTGCGGGTCAATCCGATCTAATCCGATCAGTGACGTGATCGTCACGCGACCGCGGCGGCGATTTCCGACCATAAAAATTGTTACAATGATCGGTGTCGTAGGGTACGCTGATCCTGGATATTCTATTCGAGACCTGCTTTTCTCCTGAAAAAAGGGAGGTGGAGAATGGTGCAAGTAAATAAAATGGAAAAATGGAGAGGAATATAGCTTCAAAAGAGAGATGCAGAATGAAAATGCTGCACATCGAACATATGGTGCATCTATTTCGGGGTGGCGTGCGAGCGCACCGCCCGCCACGACGCGAACTGGCGATCGATACTCAGCTGGTTGTCTGCTGGAGCGCTGCCAGCAATACACCACGCATCATGGCATGCGG
Source organism: Ancylostoma ceylanicum (assembly GCA_000688135.1). Classification (NCBI taxonomy): domain Eukaryota; kingdom Metazoa; phylum Nematoda; class Chromadorea; order Rhabditida; family Ancylostomatidae; genus Ancylostoma; species Ancylostoma ceylanicum. Next base: position 41,306 of record JARK01001507.1, on the reverse strand, counting down.
TGCGCTCGCCAGCCACCCCGAAATATACACACTATATGTATATTATATATTCAAATGCATATACGTACATCAATTTCAGTCACAACATGGCTAACTACAACTGTGGTAATTGCAGCGATGCCACGCCCACTTTCTCAACGTCTACAGCTGTTCTGATCAGTAGAACTTCATGTCGGTATGTACATAGGGTCCCCTGGAGGCTCCACTTAGTTACCCACGGTAAACGTGATGACGACAGGGTTAATGATGTTCCAGTTATGGTGGTATTAACACGTTAACCCTGGGTAATCTCAATAGTGCATTCGGTTCTAGGAGATTCGCTTGAAACGTCCGAGTCCATAGGTTCAAAATCACTCGAAATGAACCAATGGTAGAAATGATGACAACCGTGGAAAGGATGCATATCGATCGCATGCAGAAATGACAGATCTAAGGAGATCGATTCAAGGATCCAGGAAAAATGAAGCAAAAATCGCAAAATTTTAGTGGAGATGATAAAAATAATAAACTCTAGTACAACAGCAACGCTTCAGTTGTATTTTCTACAATTTATTTCTATTTTTGTTTTCTTCATAATTTTATTTATGTCTCTCCATCTACAAGATCATGCGCACAGTCACATTAAGGGTCCCATCAAGAATTTCAGCCCCCCCCCACCCCCGAAGTCTCATTTACTTGTGACTAGACGGTATACCCGGCTTCGCTCGGGAGTTTTCTACCCCCGGCTTTTCACACTGATGCGGAAAGTTATTGATACTAATACATTCACTCGAACTGCCCACGAACATTTTGATGACGTTGAGTATTCTCGGTAGCCCTTTCGTCACCCGCACGTAAACAAAATGACCGGTATAAAAAACTAATCAAATTGGTGCAAAATATTTGTCGTATTCATGTTAAGCGTAATGGAGATCCCCAATGGATATGTCTTTACCGACCCGTGGACAAAAATGGCGAAAAATCAATAAAATCAATAAATCAATACTTGACGCAAAACGGTTGCCATTTTCGTGCTCAGCGTATTCGATAACCCCAGTAGACATGTCCCCACCGACCCGTGGGCAAAAATTGCGAAAAATCGATAAAATCGATAAATCAATACTTGACGCAAAACGGTTGCCATATTCGTGTTCAGCGTATTGGATAACCCCAGTAGACATGTCCCCACCGACCCGTAGGCAAAAATTGCGAAAAATCGATAAAATCGATAAATCAATACTTGACGCAAAACGGTTGTCATATTCGTGCTCAGCGTATTCGATAACCCCAGTAGACATGTCCCCACCGTCCCTTGGGCGAAAATTGCGAAAAATCAATAAAATCGATAAATCAATAATCAATCGATAACCTAAGGTAGCCTAAAACCTCCGCCGGCCCGAGTTGTATATGTGTGCAAAGTTTGGTCCCGATTGGTTAACTCTCGGCGATTTCTATTCGGAACATACATACACACACACATACACACACACACACATACATACAGACATTCATTTTTATATATACAGATAATCGCGAGCATTTGGACTTTCTATCAGATGCGCGTGAATTCCAGTAGCTGTACTATTTTCGTACTTTGTGTCAGGTGGTGGTGTTCCACCACCACAGAACAGTTCCACCACACTGCTTCTCAGTTCAAGGCCACACTTTATTTACTTACGCGATAGTTCACATGACGTCGACTGAGTGCTTACGCATAGTACGACGCGTATCCTGTGACAATATGATCTCCGACGGGGGGAAGTGTTCTTTGGCGTGTACCACACACCAAAGTACATAGGATTTAAATGTACTTTGACCCCAAGTGAGTGAAAATTTTAGGCTGTCACAGAAATAATGACCGATTCTGAGGTGCACTTTCAGAGAAGTATTAATCAGCTCAAAATTGGGATATTTCTCTGATATAAGAACTATTATGACTGGATAGAAAGATCTTATATGTTTTTCTAGTTATCAAAATGCTAGAGCCATGCCGTTCTAAAAATTCACTACTAGGTTGCGGTCATTATTTTTGGGACGACTACTACCTAGCATTCATATAGGAAAAGGAAAGAATAGCTTCCTAATTCTGCGCTTCGGAAGAATTATTTCATCTACGGCGCTCCATTGCTAAAATGTGCTCTAGGGATAACGGGCAAATGCTCACAATGGCGCTCCACTGCCAAAATGTGCTCCACGGTTAACGGGCAGATCCTCTCATCGCCCTATATGTGAGCATACTACCTTATTCTCTCTTATTATTGGCCTCTCAAGTAGCTGGAGCCTACCCACATCCTCATAACCCACCCTCTGGCGCTATTAGCGACTCCAAGCCAAAGAACCAAAGCCCACCAGCCAAGTTTACTCTTAAACTCCTCCTCTAATACAATGAAAATCTGCGGTGTAAGCGAGTTCCCCTGCCGCCAGCAACAAACCCCGCTCCTTGGCATGTTTCCAGAACATTACACCGCCACTCGTAACTGTGGTGAACCATAGATCAGAACATTGAAAACACTCATAAATCTTGTCAACACCACGGTAAACAACTGGGTTAACTTGTCGACGGTCGATACTTCCTGGAACCAAGTCGCGATAGTTGTAGAGGAAGTAAATTACCAATGCATTTATTTATTTACTTATTCATTTTTTTATTTGGAGACGGGGAAACAGATGCGTCCTCAAATAAATAACAAATAAATGAACTTGGTGTTTTAAATGGATGACTGGGTATCCCACTGGTTCCGGCCTCAACTAAATTATCTCTTAGAACTACGCTTTCCTTTAAATACTCATCCTCTGATATTTTCCCATTTTCTTTGGTAATTCTATTCCCCTGTTTCTTTTCCTTTCTGCTTATATTTCCGAGCTCATCTGTAGCTGTACACGAAGTAAAAATGGCAAGACAATGGAGTTTAATTAGCTCGGATGGCTGCTTGTAGCTAGGCCACTCCCACTTAGACATGGAGAATTATCACGATAGTTATGGCGAGGTTTTGCTCAAACTACATATTTCTGATAAAAATATCTCAGTTGACTGAATAACAACAAAACATTGGCAACCTAAGATGAGGCGCCTCAAACAAACCATTTTTGTAGCGAGGCCACACCCCTCTGTCGTAGCAGTGCTCTTTTGATAGTGCCGCACGATTTTGCTGTATGCCTAAGGTGAAGTGCGCTCTTCCACTGCAGAAAGACAGCAAAATAAAGCTTTGTTGAAGCTCCTGCCTAACCACCGTCTTATTTGGAGCTAGGCCACGCCCTCTGTGGGCGGAGAAAGGTGCTAGCTTTTGAATAATTTCGCATGTTGATAATTATGTGAGTAACTCGGGAGTCGTTAGCATAGTTGGAATTACCCAGGGTGAACATGTTAACTCACCCCTAACTTGTCCATTGTTAGCACGGCCGTGGACACTTTACCGTGGGTAATCTCAATGATGCATTCAGGCCTGGGATGTCATGGTTTTAGCGGTTGAGAAGCCAATAATTGGAGCTGCTCACTTTTCCTTTACAAACCCAAAAACGTTTATGCATACACCAACCGCTCTGCGTTGTAGCTAGGCCACGCCCACAACATACACAAGGAGGACTTTCTGTAAACATGAAAATTGAAAAACAATAGTAGACTAAGGTTCATCAGCGTAGTTTATTGGAAACTCTGTATTGTGTGGAGGATTTTCTATTCCATCGTACTAGTCAGTCAACGGCAGCAATCAATCGATAACCCAACTTAAGACGTTATAACTAGCCGGAACTCAATGACTAGTTAATCAAGAACAAAAATAGCATCTATAGTACTTGAGTAAATACCCATTTCTTCACCAGGTTCCACTAATAGCAAAATATGAACACCATTGATCAAACAAAAGGCTTCCATGCTGCGTCTCCGCCCTGCCTATGCTATATCACAATACTCTAGCCTGATCAGCTGATCGACGCAATGTCCACGCCTACGGGCGAAGACAAAACACACAGTCACACATGCTTACTGCTGTTGTCGCAGCGTCTTTGTATTCGTACTCTTTTGCTTAGTTGGACACGTTTTACCGCTTTAAGTGGCAACCTTTGGGTAACTTGGGTAACTAAACCGGAGTTTGTAGCTCTTTGAAGAGCACTTTTTTTTTCGAAAATTTTCTGAGATATCTCGTTTTCAAGCAAGGTGGTAGTTAGCCCTGGGATATGCTGATATGCTGAGGCTATATTTGGCCCAGTGCCAAGCCCTTCTAACCCAGTAGTCGATCTATCAACCATTCAAACACGTGACGTCTATGTACCTCTACTGCTGCATATGTACAGTGTTGTCACCCGCCGCTGTGAAGCTGGTTCTTTGCTGGGCGCCAGCACCAGCCGCGCGGCTGCTTTACGATCGTCTACAGGTGTGCGTTTACTGTAAGGGTGTGGTGTTTGTCCTAAAACAGGTAGAGGCATGCTAGAACAATTGGGTGCAAAAACTTTTCCCACCATTAAACGCTGCCAGGATTCCAGAATTCCACTGGATTTGAGCATAAAATTCCAAAGTAGTATTCAAATTATAGGTTTTGACTTAAAATTACTTTTTAATAGCTATGTCATCGTAGTCTCGGGGATTCGAGTTCCGAAACTTCCAGGTACCCCACAGTTTCTGTGCCCATGCCCTCTTTGTGCAGAATTTCTGAGCCAGCCCCCCCCCCTCTCCCCCTCCTTCACCTTCCAAGAGGCATTTTCTCTCATGACCCAAAAATTTTGGCTTCTGCTGTTCTTAGCGAATAATTTCCTTCCGACAGGCGGTAAAATATGACAATTAATAAATCAGCTAGTAAGCTATTACTTTTATTATTTCACTATTATTATATATTATTGCCTTACTATCATATAATGTATATTATTGTTTTATATTACATTATTTATTATGCTGTACATTACTGTATATTATTAATTTATTTGATACCATTTAGTAGGGCACGTATATAGCCTTAAATAGGAACGTTTGGGTAACTTGGGTAACTCAACCGATGACTGCAAGTTTTTGAAGAGCATTTTATATTTACTATAATTTCTACTATTTGAGCACAGAAAGAAGAATAATTACTAAAATTAATAAACAAGACAACAGAAAATAAAGGCGTAGAAAGATTAACATGAAAAGTGAGGCGTGGCCGAGCCCTCTGATTGGCTGGTTGCGTGAACTGACCAATCGCAGAGCTTGGCCGCGCCACCATATCCAATCATAATGCTCTACAGCTCAAAAATAACAGTTCGCCCGCTCCTAGGTCAAATAGGCTCCTAACGCGACCCATGGACAATGTGCTGCTCCGCGGGCAATCTTGTAAAACAAACGAATTTCGAGCTGCCCGATTGGCTGATTGCGTAAATTGGCCAATCACGGAGCTCGGCCGGGCTATCTTCTTCAAGTTCAATGTCCCACATTTCAAAATAAACAGTTACCCGCTCCTAGGCCAAGGGCTACAGTTTTGCACCTAACGTGACCCATGGACAATGTGCTGCCCGCGGACAGTTTGGAAGAATGAACTTTTTCTACGATTATCGGACACTTAAAACCCTCGGGCGCCAGGCCAGAGTAGCATAATTTATTTATTTTATATTTATTTTTTATTAAATATTTACTTATATATATATATTTTATTTCTTGCTACATATTTTGTTTTTATTACATGTTTTATTTACATATTTTTTTGGTAAAACGCTACTCCCGGGCTTTTCCCAGGACGGCCAGTTCAACTTTGATCTAAGAGGATCAATAATCTGCTTGAATGAGTCGGACCATCTTTTGAACCATATTTCGCTCTATTTCTCCAAAGTCAAGAAAGTAAAAGGGCCTGACGCAACGCGTGAGGGTGATAGATGTCCGTAGGCGGTTCCCTACAGGAAAGACCATGAAATTTTCTCGCCCTGTCCGTAAACACGTATTTTACACAATTTTCCCGTCACAGCACACCTACTGCTCATTGCTCCCCTCCGATAACTGCACCACTACCAGTCACACAGGCGCTCTGACATCACACCATCTGTCAGGGACACTCCAGCTATTGCTGTTTTCACTACACAAACAACTTCTTTCCGCGTTCCCGGTAATCCCGCCCTCAATGTCAATTCGCCGCTGTTTTCGATAGCTCACGTGGAATCCTTGTGGTTCGTGGATTCCTCTCAATGTTGATTGTTTTTCATTAAAAAATAACATTCCGCATGTCAATTCAATTATCATTGATTATATATTATGTCAATATATTTGATAAGGGATTCCTTCAAAGGTACTAGAAATAACGCGGCGTTACTGTAGGTACTGTAACGGAACAGGTAGTTGGAGCATAGAACAATTTACCAGGAATTTATCACGTTACTGGTGAAATTCGGTGGGTTCTACCGGATCTTCTTTGGTTTTGCAAAGAATTTTTCCCAGGAAGAGACGAAATTCTTTGAGCAGCAGCACAATAGCAGCACAATAGCCGCACAACCCTCGGTAAAAGCCCCACATGCTGCATTCGTAGGGTTGTGCCGCAGAACTACTGCAGGCTATGTCTCAATACGCAGATTCGGCCATAGCTCTCTTTCTAACACCTACTGAAAAATGATAAACAAAACAAAATAAATAAATGAAAAAAGAACGAAAAAAGAAGGAAAAGAAAAGAAAAAACAAAAAGAAAACAAAAAGAAACGAAAGAAGATATAAATAGACTTTCTACAGGCTTAGATTCATCGGTACTAGCGCAATTGCACTGCTTCAGCTTTGAAAAACGCGTTTTAATAGAGTCCAAACTTTAGGAAGGTTTAGCACTGAGCGCAGTACAATGGCAGCAGCTGCTATCAATGTGCTGATAAGAGCTGATAGTTCGAAAACATTTCCACAATGTTTCCTGTTCCGTTGTAGTCAACATATGGTGTTCCTTATGACTGAGGATATTGCGGTGACAGGGAGGGCGATATGTGGGAGAGCGGAGGGAGAGGGGGGGGGGAGAGAGGAGGCGTGGTTTATTAAATTATTTAAATACTTGTATTGATTTACTTTTAGTTTCTTATTTTTATGATTATTTTTCGAAATATTTATTATTAATTTATTAGTATTAGAATTAATACATGTGCTGTTTTTATTATTCCATCGGGGTCCCCGAATTGATGGAGTTGTCAATTTTTTTCCACGCACTCCCTCTGGCTAGCCACTTCTGCGTTCGACACTGGGGGGAGGATATGGGGGGAGGGGGAGAAGATGTTGTGAGGGGTAGCCGGAAACGTGAAGCCTGTCCAAAAGACTATGATACGTGTTGTTGAAGATTACCCTGGACAAATGGCTAAATTTTCCCGGAGGATCCTTGTTAGCTCGACTACAGCTGTAGATAGAGCAGCTCCAAGTGCTTAAAATTTTTGAGCAATGGGCGTGGCTTCACTCGCACTTAAGAAACTGTCAAATTTTAATTTTAGAGTTATATATGAAAAGTTGCTAACTGAAGAGTGGGTGGTTATAGGCGGAATAGGCCAAATGTACATAGATTCAAGTCCATCATTCAGGTGTAAGTAGGACAGACCTAAAGGACTGGCACTTCTCAAACGTGGGCGTGGCCTCACTCGCACCTAAAAATCTGTTGAATTATCAAACTTTATTCCAATAAAAGGTTGCTTTCGGAAAATTCCCAGGTTCTAGGTATATTAGGCTAAAGGTAGGTCTACGTCCATCATTCAAGTGTAAGCAGTAAAGGATAGAGGGTTAGCAATTCCGCGAAGTAGGCGTGGCTTTATCCGCACTTCATAATTGGTTGATTTTTTGCATTTCAAAAATGTGTAAAGAGTATATGGTAGAAAATCTTAATGTAACTAATGCATCCGATCCCATTTTCACACATCTGCCACGTTAGTAAATATCCGTACAACCTGTCCAAATTCCGTAATTGCACGAACTCATGATTACTCTGAAATGCCAGATCTATCCAGCTATAGCGCTCGTGCACCCATTTCCCGGCTCCGTGAAGCCCCTCCTCTAGCCAAACCCTTGCAGGCAGACAAATGAACCCCGCTAAAAGCCAAACATCTGGTTCGTTTTGCACCGTTATTTGCATATCGATTTCCGCGTATGCACTGCGTAACGCAAACATCGCATGCGTCAATTCAAACGCACGCACACACATAGACGCGCATCACCAGTAGTCGCATATGCCCAGCCGCCCCCTGACCTTAAAAGGAGGTACCCCTGCACGACGTCTAGTCTATCGACGACTTTTTCCGCAACGGAAACGTACGTAAAATGGGCTAATGTAGCGTGCAGTGAATTGTAAATGGTGCAAGGGCACATAAATCTTCGTGAATCACCACTGCACTGCACACGTCATATCATCAACGCTGTTTTTGCTGCATAGATACGCGTCCCGGCGATGTCTTAGTCATTTTAGGCGCGTAAAACAGCGGTGGCGGAAAACTCGTCCAATTCTGTGCCTGAGGCCTCTGAGGCGTTCTAGCTAGGCCTGAATTTTCGAGATTTTCTTCCTTTTTGGTTAAAATATCAGCTGCAATACTATAATTATTCATGAATGTAGTAACAAATAACCAAGCTGCAAAACTGACAGCTCAGCTTAAAAAAACTAGGACGAGTTGTCTCGGGCCACATCAGATCGGGCACTCGTTCGAAAATCCATGGAAGACCGAGCTCATTTCTGGCATAAGTGATTTACGTAAACCTAGTGGGATTTTGGAGCACTCTGAGTACAGCACATTGCAGTGAAGCCACGCCCATTTTTTCATACCAAGTAGAGAAGAGAAAGCTATATACAACTGTTGGTCTTTTGGGTAAAAGTACTCCTTCCCCCTGCTCCTCTCCCTTTCCCACACACCCTCGCTCTTCACCTAATAGAATGGTGGTGGGCGGAGCATATCCCTAACTGTGATTGGCCGAAGCAGACGAGGTATCTTTGGAAGAGGAGCTGGCGTTCTATGTATTTTGCGGACTCTCCCCCCTCACC
>JARK01001507.1:3929-15523 GCA_000688135.1 Ancylostoma ceylanicum | reverse complement strand
GGGGGGGGGGGGGGGCGATGCGGGAAGCCCGCACTACTAACCGTGTGTTGACCAGTACGTCTGTGGTTCTTGACGGCTTCTGGGTATGGTAAAACTCGTCCATTTTGCTAGTATCGCAGCGGTTCACCATGTGGAAATGAATATGTATGAACATGTTTCAGTAGATAAATGAATTCCGAGATATATGGGAAATTCAATAGTCCAGACCCACGCGCACGCGTCTCACAACCCCTTACAGGTTAAAACACGGCCCGGATGCATCGTTGACATTACACATAGTAAGCATGTTAGCACCCGAATTTACCCTTTACCCGGCGCCCATTAACTTGTCTACCCATACGCGAATGTGTTTCTACCCGGCAGCTACCCATGGGTAACCACAAGATTACCCATCTCCCAGTGATGTATCTAGTGCCCAAAAAATTAGAGTCTTGGAGGAAAATGTTAGCGGCAGAGTGTCAAGTTGCCAATGGAACAACGCGTCTGGGAGCTGGGGGTGGAGCCTGGATAAGGCGAGCTCTGCGATTGGCCGTTTGTATGAGCTGACCAATCACGAAGTTTGATAACGCCGCCCTCTTCAGGTATAATGCTCTATGTCCTACGGAGCTCGACCAGTGGGGTTCCGTATCCTTCCTGAAATGTCTTTCACACGTCCTAGGAAAAGAGTAAAACAGCACGTCCGACGACTGATTTGTCGGGGTCCCGACGTCTGAGGGTTGTGGGTCCCGCCAGGAAATTTCAAAAACCACATTTCCCATGGTGTCTCACTTCCTCAAAAACCCGGGCAGTGTTTTTATGGTCAATAAATAATGGTCTTGGGTACAAAAACGTTCTTATCTGTTAGTATGCTGACCAGATAATTGGTTAGATATGTTTGAAATTCGAGTGTTCGATGTCAAAAAAAAAATTGAAAATTTGAATTTTTTTGGGAAAAGAGAGGCCTCCATACCTACTATAAAAGGAGGATCTGCTGTAAAACTTTTTGTCCATAGAATATTTCTTTTTCCGGATAGGCTACCTGATTGAGCTACTGAACAGATAGAATTTTCTAACCTTTTATTCAGTCAATATCCTATTTCCCTGATTTTCCATGTTTTCAGCTTTTCGAAGACGTCGACTCACCGAATGGTTCGTTGACGTTGACGTCATTGAAAGCGAAAAATTCGCTGCTGTCCGCTGCGAAATTGAAACGGGCGACGGCCGTTACCCATGTGAGTAGTGAGCCGAAGACGAAGACTCGCTCGAAGAAGGCCGGAAAGATGTCGTCCGGACGTAACAACGATCGTAAGGTGAGCTGACAAGCTACTTTGAAATAGAGATTTCGCTGTGGGATCCCCCGTCATTGAAGCGTGCCGAGCAGGAACTTTTTTACACACAGTAAAACTGTATATACTTTTTTTACCTACTTTCCTCGGATTTGTCCAATTGGTATGGATAAAAATTCACCAGAATTCCCAAATTTCTGTTGTCAAGAATCCTGGTAAAATTTTTTCCGTCGATCCTGGTAAAAAATCTTCCGTCTTGTCCCATTGGTTTGTTAGATCTCAAAAAATCTATTCGAAAGTGCAATATCTTGCATATCCCACTATATTGAAAGAATAACGCCCTCATGCCGCAGAAATGTGGTCTTCGCTGCGCGTCGACTCTAGCCGCAGTGTCGATACGCAGCGCTGCGATGAGTCCTTTAAAAAGCGGCACGTGGCCTAGATCTCCAGTTTCGCACGCTTTTCCCTCTTTGTTCATCTTTTTTATCAATTAAAAGAAGTAAAAGGCACAAAGTTTTGATTTTCTACTTCATCTCCGTACCCTATCAATCTTTCAAAAATTATTTTTTGTCGCATTTCATAATAATTTTGAGTTTGGCTTACTTACATTCGCTACATGAGCAAGGGCTCAGCTATTCCTTTGAACAAGCGTATAGTCCTTATGGGCAATCGGTAGAAAGTCCTCTAGCGCCAGAGCCTGCGGCGCGTGCGCGGCGCGTCCCGCCTGTAACAGCGGTCCGGCGTCCTCGCTCAACTGTTCGAGGACGCCGTTCGTCAGAATTAGGCTCATGTAAGCGTTTTTAGCGGCTGCCTGAGACAAACAGGCCTCTAAGGGGCCAAAAAACAAGTAGAAAATACACAAAAACATGAAAAATGTGGGCCGCGCCGCGCACGCGCCGCAGGCCATGCGCAGCATAAGGACTACACGGTCATATTCACATGATTTCTGGGACAATTAGGATATTCAAGACATGGAACGACTAGAAACATTATTTTCTCTCATAAAATCTCTAGAGATGCTAATATTTTCGCCATAACTATTATTTTCAGGTCAACAACATCGACTGAACGAAAAACTCGCTCCAATGCCAATCACCTGACCACCTGAAACGGACCGACTCAGCAGCTAGTGTTCTCCCTATGATTTTATCTCATAATTTTTGTATAGTGTACGTATTCATCTGTAAGTTCTCGTATAGCTTTTCTATGATTTTCTATGTATTGAGCTCTTTCAGCATGTGTTTTAAGTGCTTTTCGTAGGGTTTCTAATTTTTGCTACATCAATTTTTTCCTCTTGATTTTTTTGGGCTTTAGTACTGTAATTAGCTGAATCATATGTATATACGTAAGTAGTGTAGTCCGGAACTCATACTTCTCTGGAAAATTCTCTGTGGCCAACGTTCCTTATGTGCCGCTGCCAAAAACACTCTGTTTATGAACAGAAAACCATGTCCACACGTCGCTATCGACGCGTGTGGGCGCGTTTGGGAAATAGGCGCGGGGGCGTGGCTTCCGTCGCACCTCGCGCGCCTATTTCCCATATGTAAATACACGTCGATTTTGTATTTTGTGTAGATAGTCAGGAGTTGTGCGCTCCCTTCCCCTTGAGCACTTAGCCTCGTCACACCCAGAAAACGACACCAGCTGCCTCTGTATGTACGTTCTTCTACTAGCATGTAGCTTTACCTCATCGATTAGTCGGCCGCCGGGCGGTATCGTAACTCTACCGTAACCTTGTGTGTACTGTATGTAAAGCACTCGCCACTTATGTAAAGAAGTTTTTTTCTACTCTCATCTCTCTCCTTCTCTGGAAATGATGGAATAAATCTTGTCCATCGTTCATGTACATACACTGGATACGTGTTCAACAGTATACAGAAAACGAATAGAAGAATGCGCCGGAGAAAATCAATTTATCGATTTTTGCATGGTGTATGGCTTACAATTCCAGAAATTTTAGCGATAAGTGAACATTTGACTAGCTATTTCCAATAGTCTTGACTAACTCTGGCTAATTATTCGCTGAAATTACAGCCCACAACAGTGGGGGCGTGGCTTAGCTACAAAGTGGATGTAACTGGAGATTCTTACTGTGCTAGAGGGTTTCTGGGGAACAAGTCATAGAAGTTTCAGGCCTCTCAGCTCTGTATGCATAGTAAACAGTAAAAATCCAATTCAGCCCAGCTATAAATTCACTGGGCGTGGCTTCACAACAAATCGGCCATGTTCGCCCTCCATTTCGTCAAGATGGTCATTAGTGCCGACAGAAAATCTCATATGGATAACCCCTAATTCACTGCTCAAATCATAGCCTACAACCATGAGGGCGTGGCTTAGCTACAATGTGGATGTAACTGGAGATTCTTTCTGTGCTAGAAGGCTTCTGGGAAGCTGAATCAAAGTCAGATCCTTCAGCTTTGCGCACATAGTAAACAACGAACATACAATCCAGCCAGGTTATAAATTCGGTGGGCGTGGCTTCACAACAAATCGGCCATTATCGCCCTCCATTTCATCAAGATGGTCATCAGTACTGATCTTGTATGGATTAGGAAACATGGGTGTATACCTAGAATGGGCGGTGCGGGCGGGCTCCGATTGGCTATTTGGGTGAATTGACCATTCGCAGAACTCGGCCGCACCGCCCTTGCCAGGTATAACGCTCCGCACCAACAAAGCGTAGAAGCTGCCACTGGTAAAGTAAAAGTGTTGAGATGATTGCCGCCGGGGGCGTGGCTTGTCTGCAAGGGGGTAGAAAAGTGGATAGGAAGTGGGGGTTTTGGAGCTGCTTTATTTATGGGATCACAAATTGATTCCAGAAAAGTCCAGTGGGCGTGTCCTAGCTGCAACGCATATATCTAGCTGTCTTTAACGTGAATTCTTGCGAATTTATCCGGAAAAATCATGGGCATAGCGTCGTTGGGAGTGACCACATCATTTCTATGAGTGAAAGCGCTTTTTTGGCAGTAATAAGTGCGAGCCGTCCTACTTTCTCGCTCGAGTCCCAAAAGTCGAGCTCATATTTCCTCAACGTGATCAGCTGAGACTCGTTATCCAAGGGCATTATCCAAGTTGTCCTTGTCCTGCAGCCTGTCAGCCTATCCTACATAACATACCCCAATACTGGTTTCCAAGTCGAACGGACGTGATTTTGCGTAATCTACGCAATTTCACGGATAATGCCTCAATAAAAACGCTGAAGGCTCGTTTCTAAAGAAATCACGGCGCCTAAGAAGGATACTGGAGCGTCCTTCTGGTGGAAATGGGAGATTAGCCCCCATTCAAGGAAACTGGGGGATACCCTAACTATGGTAATTCTATTCCTGGCCACTAATTAAAGGTTTGAAGAAATTTCAAAGTTTCCTGGAGAAAAATTGAAGAAAAGCCAGTGACCAGCGGCTGGACTCCTTTGTTCAAGAATAAGTGCAAATAGAGTTTGACAGCTCCGAGCTCCGGTGGCTGCGACGACCGTTCTCGAAACTTCGAGAATTCGTCTCTGTTGACTGTGATCACCTAACCGTCACCTCCTGGCAAAAGTTCGGCAGAATTATCCTTATTACCAATTGGAGCTTACCCTTCTTACCCATTGAAACTGAATCCCATATCCATTGAATACTAGCCTCTACGTCAGATGGGAATTCGAAGAATTGTTTCAAAGCTTCTGAATGGGTCAGGTCAGTGATTTTGGTCCACATTATCAGGGTATCTTACGGCCCGCTCCTAACCCCGCATGCACTTTGGAAGTGTTGGTAATTTCGTACCGATGGGTATGGTTACCCATTGGTCACAGCTGGGGTAGACGATGTCACGTGGGGGGGGGATATTCTTAATCTATAACTATTCTTCTTACTGCTCAATTCTATACTAAGGTGAATGTGGTATAATTTATAAAAATCATATGAAAATCTATAGTAATTGCGTTGATGGATGCCAGGTAAAGGGTAACTTTGGGTGCTCTAACACGCTTATAATGGGTAATCTCATCAGCACATCCGGGGCCGCATGCATGATTGAGATTACCCAGGGTAATCGAGTTAACGCCTTTGAATTTCCACATTAAAACATTATTTATCATTATGCACATTATTTATCGTTAAAGGAGGCGTCAAAGCATTTACCCTGCATGGTGTCAATAATGCATTTAAGCCTGGCCTTGGAGAGAACTTTACCCATAAGATGATGTATGTACGACGAGTTTTCGCTGAAAACAAGCACATTTAGCAAGGGGAGGTGGAGGGGGGGGGGACTTGTACCAATAAGACGAGACAAACTGTAGGTAAAAGTACAAAGATATGTAGTCTTGTAATTATGTAGGTAAGCTACGAGGCAGTAAGATTCTGTTCCATATATGTCAACTGCAGGGCCGGAAACAGAATGGACTGCTCATTCGTCCATTTCTCTGGAGTTTTTCCATTAACCAGGGGTCACATAAATCATTGCGATTACTCAAGGTAAACGTGTTGACATCCCACAAATTCACCCATCGGTAACATGGTCGTCGAGACATTTACCTGGGGTTATCTCAATGATGCACACAGGTACGGATGTATAACTTTTTCTTCCATTTTACTCATGTTCGAATGTATCACTGAAATTACCCATGGTATGTCGCTGTACCAAAAATTACCCCTTAGCGCCCACCCATCAGTATGTTTACCCATACGTCCCCTTTCTACTCACTTAGATGCTTCCCTTAGCCAATCACACCTATGGGTATGAGGTTACCCAACACCTCAATGATGCAGCCAGGCCAGTACTTCACAAAAATTACGCAGCATTTCAGAATCGTCTAGTCAAGACAGCGGAATATGGGTGGAGAGCACAGACGTACAGCACATCGAACCGTTCACCAACGGGAGAGTGACCAGAAATTTTACAGCCACGGTAAGCAGAAAGTTGTATTCTTCCAGAATATGGTAAACCTACATATTACATTTCCCGAGGAAAAATTTACCTGGCTTGGAAATGCTGCACTGAAAGTGGGGAAAAGTGGCGTCTTAGTGGGAGAAATGATCCCCAGTTAGATTCACATGAAGAATTCGCTATGGGCAAGTACATTCTGATGAGGTTCTTTTCAGTAAATTTTGAGTTCCATGAAAGAATCTGGCTATATCGCTGAGGAAAAATCATTTGTTCAACTGAAAGCTCCATTTTTATTTGGGCAAATAGGAAACTTATCAGCAAATCGTCTCTGATTGTCATGTTCTTCCATGATTTTCCCGGAAGTTCTCTTGAAAGGATGATCAGAGAAACTAAGTATAATAAATGTTACCACGCTCTTGATATTCCTTGTCACTGTAACAATAAAAAACCTTTTATTATTTTGGCGAAAAATTTCTAGATTAAATGTCGAAATGAAATTAAATTCTTGGTCAAATATCGAAATATCCACCCCACAGGTTGCCGACGAGCTCTCCGTGCCGAAAGGAACCAAGGTGAAGGCGATTTATCGTGAAGACGATTGGATCTATGTTCATGCATCCGGTGGGAAACGTGGTTTTGTGCCCCAAGCATACTGTCGACTAAATGTGGAATCGCCTGATGGTGAGTTCTGGGAATCGATGGGCACAGGATTTTTTCAGAACAAGGAAAATGGCGCGGTTTACCACCGACTTGCACAAGCCTTCAGCGGCCGTGTTGCGTTCCTTTCATAGCGACCTCGATGCATGATTCATAATTGATTACCCATGGTAAACATGTTGATCGCCGAGTTAACGATGGGTAGATTTGTTTGGTGTTAACACGTTTATCCTGGGCAATCTCAATGATGCATGCAGCGCCTCATAGATATCCTATTTTTGCTACCAAGAGTTTTAAAAATTCTACTAAAAAACGTCAAATTACTTTTCGTTTTATCATTTCTAGATGATTTTTTCATTTTTGGAAATATTTTTACAGCCTTATTTGAATGGATCAAAAAATTTGGGAAGTATTTTTACAGCCTTATTTAAATGGATCAAAAAGCAGTTTGTTCCGGTATGCAATCGTCCCAACACTCGACAGTCAGACCCTCAAGCTTTTTACAGCAATGCTTCCAGGTATCCACCACCGATTAAATAAAACTACAGCCAGGGTGCAACGAAGGAGCTCCAGAAAAGAGCAAGAAAAGCCGTCAAGAACTAGTGTGAGCATAAATGCAATTCATATTTGCTCTCAATCAATATGTGTAGACTCTCGAAATTTCAGATGAATAGATACCTGCACAACGACATACATAAATCAAGTTTGGAACGATTTCTGGATAGTCTTCCAGTGAAGAAGGATGAGGGACAGCCGTTTCACACAGTACGTGATTTCTCTTTGAATGTGAGAGGCTCATAGTTATGGGTCTGGACGCATCATTGAGTTTACCCAGGGTAAAGGTGTTGACGCAAATGTCAACGATGGTTAAATTTGTGAAGTGTTAGCATGCTTACCCTGGGTAATCTCAATGATGCATGCGGTTCTAAGATTTGCAACTATCATGAAAATAACCCATGGTAAACGATATAGAACCTCTTAGCTTACCCAATGCACCAGGCAGTCATGGAAAACTTCACTCGCTTACCATAAGATGAAGTATGGGGTGATATTTACCTGCCTATTGGTGATGGCATCTGTTGCACTGTTGGAACGCATCAACTATTATATTATATATTACCTAGGGCAAAGAGATGGCTACCTCGAATGTACCGCTAACATATTATTCACGTGAATTTTTACCCACAATAAGTGCGCAGGTTGCTAGACTTCTTATAGCCGAATCGATACTGGAAATCTCGGCTAGGAGCCATGAAACGTTAACCAAGCAATGCAGCAATGGTTATCACGATTGGTTACCCGATAGACTACGTAATGCTAAGGGACGCAGTACCCTTGGTTATGCGGCCTGGTAATCCTGCCAACGGGGACCAGGCCGCACAGCTACATAGTTGTCTTTGCAGCTATGGAAATGAAATTTAAGAACAATTAATGAGTTCTAAGACCTAGGCTGGGTCAACCTTAGTGCGCCACGAGTTTGTCTTTACCTAGTCGCTACCCATGTGTAATCATACATGGTCATGCTACGGGATTCCCCATACTTCCAATGACGCGGGGCCTAGAGCCCGTGCGCATGATTAAGATTACCCATGGTCACCGTGCTAGTATATCCAAATTTACCCTTCATTTGACACCCACCCATGGGAAAACATGCTCATGGGTATAAGGTTACCCATGCTTCCAATGATGAGTACGAGCTCATTGTCAGTACCTGGATGCATCACTGAGAAGACCTGTGGTAAACATGTCCACACGTTTACCTTGGCTATTCTAACTCAAGTAGGGGTAAGTTCTAGAACCCAATTGAGGGTAAGGGAAACTCAACTAAGGGTAAATTTGCGTGGTATTCTCATATTGACCGAGATAACTTCCGTGATGCATGCGGCGGCCCCAGGTCCATCGCTTTACCTCGCTACGTAGTGGTAAACATTTTGATGGACACCAGATGGAGGGTAAACTCGAGAGCGTTGCGCTTTTACCCTGGTTACGCGATGGTGCTAGCCAACGCAGGTATTCCGCCAGTGTTAATGTACAGTAGATAAATTGAAACCTATAAAAAACCACGATAGACCTAGCTCTAGGAACCTTCTTCCAGAAAGACCTTGGCAGAGCCAGAGCTCAATATCGATATGATGCAGCTAGAGCAGACGAAGTAAACGTATACGAGGGTGAGGAAGTAAGTCAAGATGCTCCCTCGTCGAAAAACTTCATGCAGGGATGTACATTAGCTTTTAGGTGATCGTCTTGAACACAGACGATCCAGAATGGACCTACGTCCGTAACAAGAGCCACCTCGAAGGATTCGTTCCAGCAAACCATCTTGACAGTTTTCGGTGAGTGTTTCACGGGAAATTCACTGGAATGAGCCAATATACTATTTTCTTAGGCAGAAAACTGCCCAGTCAGCACCAAGCACAGAGAGCGAACATCGCCTGGTAATTGAAGACTTCGACGGTCGGCACGCCTTGGATATTTCTGTGGAACAAGGCGAATGGGTTATAGTGATTTCTAATGATGTAAGTTCATTAATTGCCCCAATTTGCAAGTTTTACGAATCCGGCAGGCACCCACTAGAATTATGCAAATGATAGTTATCGATTGATCCCCGCTTTACGAGCTAAATCGCTCAACTACTATGAATCATCCTGCCAGTTTTTTTTTTCGCGTGTATAGTCCAGAATGTAGCAACAGCACTTTATTTGGCTTGTGTTTTGTCTGATTTGCCGAAATCCTTTCATATTTCAGCCAGAAGGATGGATGTGGGTGCGGCGACTGCGAGACGGTAAAGAGGGGTTTCTTCCGTCATCGATGGCTGTTCTGGCTACAAACTTGTAATACCGTTGGAACATTTATGCTCCCTTCTGTACAATAAATTAGTTTCATGTGTTTGTTTTGCGAGGTGAGGGTGTCAAAATGATTGTAGCTGGTTTACGACTCGGCAAATTTTCCTCCTTTGAACGCAAACCCATGAGATCGAAAAGATTCACTTGGAGAAACTTCCCAACTTTTGTTAGTTGCGAGAGTGTAAGCCTACTTCCGGAGACCTTCTTCCTTCCTTAGCGTTTGTCCCGCTTTGATGCAGGGCCCGCTCCTCTCGATTGTAGTCGCCATTTACTTCGTTCATGTGCTTGATCAGGATGTAGGCTCACGATTTTCAGGCCGTTGCGCAAAGTGTCTGTCCACCGTTGCTTCGGTCCTCCTCTAGGCCTCTTTCCTGAAACCGAAAAATTAAATTCGTAAGCGATCTTCTCGACTCTTCTCCTTCTCCTCGGTCCACATTTTCGTTTGCCACTGAACGTCCTGTTCAAAATTGATTCAAGTTTTGATTTTAGAAATGAAATATGTAGAGGATGCGCTTACAATTCATTGGAGCTTGGTAGTCTAAAGGAGAAACTAAGGATGAAAAGTTCGAATTGGAGACTCTAGTTGCACTCTCGTCAAACCTGTAAATCACCAAGAATTGAACATTTTGCAAGTTCTGTCTAAAGTTCAGAACAGCAAAGACTCACATCACATTGGAACAGAAGAAAATTCTGTCCATACATGCGAAGGAGGAGCGAAATTATGATGTAGACGAAACTTGTACGGTTTCAGCGTCTTCATCGATTCAAAAGAAAAGAATGAAACGTCGGTGAAGTCTTCCTGGGATGATATTGCTTATCACAGCTGCTCAGCCCACACTTTAGGTAGCGCGGCTGGTCCGCTAAGATAATAAGGGGTGCGCGGCTAGTCCTTCCAGATAAGGATGGTCCGCGGCTGGTCCGCTTAGACAAAAAGGGGTGCTCGGGCGGTCCTCAAAGATAACAAGGGGTGCTCGGGCGGTCCTCTAAAAGTGCCTGAGAGAGCGAACTTGTGCAAGATAGTTAGTTAATAACAACATCGTCAAGATATCATCCTTATCTCAGCAAGCTAAACATTCAAGCGACATTCACTTCACGGCAGAGGTCGTCAGCAGGTGGCTCGTTGGTTTGCTGATCTGGAACCCCCTACGACAAGTTTGCAATGCTCGGAGGAAGATGCTTTCATTCATGATTTTTATGTTGCTGACGGTTTTAGTATTCGGCACTGATGCACGAACAACCCTATATGATGAAGGTTCATTAATTTTGTTGGATTTCACAGAATACAAAAGTTAACCTCGATTATTCAGATGAAATGAGAAACTACAGCCTAATCAGAGGAGAATGGGAGTTTCCCTGCTGGGCTGTGACTTTCCGCTATTTCTCAGTAAAAAACGTAACATGGATAATAGAGGTAAATTTTTTACCATTGAAATTACGTGCACTCTCGAACCAATATTTTTTTCAAGAGCTCTGAAGGCACGGAAGTAAAGGATTATAACAAACAAGAAGGTTCAAAACCTTTCTCCAATGCACGGACCAGAGACGTGTATGGATATGAGGAGCTGGCGGCTATTGTTCGTGATATTGAGGGAGCAGGAGCGTTCACATGCATTGCTGAAGGAGATCATGAGAGTGGAAGGACGAGAAAATGGCGAACTCGTTACATTATTGACGTCTCGACTGGTGGGACTTTCTCTGCTTCCGTTCTAAAGCTTCTTCTCAGGCACTCGAGGGGTTCAACCCCTGCACAAAGAGATTTGGCCCTGCCCACTGCCGAAGAGTCGACGTGCTGCTAGCGCCGGACGTGCTCTGTCCCCCCCCCCCACCCCGCGCGTATCAATGACTATTCATTCACTGCTGGAGTTTCACCCCAGTATAAAAAGTTTCGATCATACAATCCTGGTTTAACATGTTGTTCATGCTGAAACGAAGCGTATATAAGCAAGCCGTCGGGTGTTGAAGCAGA
>JARK01001506.1:394090-449969 GCA_000688135.1 Ancylostoma ceylanicum | reverse complement strand
CCCCCCCCCCCATCACCACTTTCTGCTTCCGCCACTGCAGAAAACATATGCTAAAGCTGAGTATCCAGCTGTATCTAACTTAATTAGGAAAAAACCTCTTGGATGATGATTTAGATGGCCAAATATGTCACTATTACACACCCCAAAATAAGCTCCAGGGTTACCAAGCTGTCCCATAGTTTCCATAGGAAACCACGGATGATGTCTTCCAGATCCTGGTTATTTTCACCTTCCTACCTACGCCCTTTGATGCGTAGCTGTGTTTCTCCTCACAGCGGGCGGTATCGTGCCCGCTTACCCCTTTTTGGCTACGCTATACAACCGGCCTCCTCGCTCTCTCAGTGTGTGTGTGTGGTGTGCCTTGCTTCCCTTCTTAATGAGGGGGTTATTACAGGGCCGGCCGGACGGACGACGGCGACGGCCGTACCTCAACCTGCGCAGCTCGTCCTCCGTCGCCCACTCCTCCTCACCTGTTTCCACTGTAGTAGCTGCGCCTGGTCGATTATCGACGTATATCGATTCCAGAAGGGAGGATTCAGAGGGCAGCCTTCTATTGTCAATTCTTCTACATTCTGCTCTGGGAAGCATTTCCGGTTTTTAGCCTGCAATTTTGTTGTCACGGCATCCTGTGTGGTTTTCTGTGGCTGTAAGGACAATTTTGTCCAGTCTTTAGCCAGTTATGACTGCCGGCTTCCACTATTAGCCAGAGCTCATCGTCGACAATGCTGAAACTACGTATTGCTATAGTTATTCCATAGCAATCCTGGTTTTTTTAGGAAATCTTCCATATTCCGAACACTATATGAAGTTTTTTTTGGGTTTGATAATCTTCAGCCGCTTCGCCGTATTTATTTTCCAATTAGGCTTTGCTTTTTCCCGTTCTGGACCCGTACCCAGCTCTGATCTCAGGGCGTTTCTCATCATCATCAAATATACCTTCTGTGAATCACACAGAACACACAAAAATCGCTGATCACCCAGCAGAACATAGATTTATGACGACATTAAAACATTTTTTGTCATTTAAAAAAATAAAAGTGGTAGCATGTCGTAATTTTTACCAATTTTTACCCTCCAATACAGATTATGGTCTGGTAGCGCACACAGGGCCCATGATCTGACATTGTCCGCAACTACGACCACACTTGTTTCCAGCGATGGAGAACGCCACAGAATCCCTTCGAAGGAGATAGATGCAGCACGCCAAAATAGAAGGAATCTCACCAAATTCACATTAAAACATAATGAAGTAGGCTTAGAAATCAAGCGGACGTAATTGCGGACAATGTCAGATCATGGGCCCTGTGTATGTTACCAGACTATACACGAGCAGAGGTGCGCATAAATTAACCTTAACATCAACACAAATACCGGTCGCCTCTTTGTTTCCTTCATAATACATACTCTGCAATGGTCTGGATTTGCTCCGTTAGTTGGGACACGATCCTAGGCATTCATGTTCTAGTCAAAATTCCCTATTTTTTGAACTATTTCACTAGCAACAGAATAAAATCCAACCTGATGGCCCAAAGATTAAAAAAAATTAAAAATTTTGGCTAAGAAGGGGGAACACCTGAAGAAACACGGCAAGAAGGTGGCATTACCCAGTTGTACCCTTACATCTCCTTCAAATGTTTTCCCGAACCAATATTCTCCTATTAGGTTGGTCCGAAAGTCTTGCACCAAATTTCAGACTTTTTTCTGACATTGGTAACATTACCCCTTATTGATGGAACCTGATCTGCCAATTTTTATATGATTTTATAGTTGAATAGTACATTCTCCTACATTCTCCGCCAAAGAATTCCAATTTTTGATCAAGAAAATCTGGATCGAAAACTAAATGCTGGTGCAAGACTTTCGGACCAGACCTATGTATTTTAAAAATCTTGCAAGATTCCTTTCTATCCTGGGATTACGACTAGAAATTGGAATGGTTTAGAACATCCCAGCAACTTTGGGGTTGGAGCGTTTATACCAATCATGTTAACCGAGGATCTCCCTGACATGAAAGCTATCCGTACTTTTGGATAAAAATACTACACAGAGCCAGCATGCAGAGATCGCTTCCAGCAGATCCCCTTCTAGCGACTACATCCTAGAATATCACGGAGAGGTATTCGGTATAGTATGACAATCTCACACGATGGCTTACCCTTTCAAGCCACGACCATATGATGATGGGACCCTTTCAGACTTCCAGAAACCAAAGATTAACTATTTCACTTCGATATGCATGATACTAGAGCAGTAATGGAATAATAATTGCTCCTTGATAATCTGCAACCAATCAAAAACTCCTATTCTTTGGTGGTTATCATGATAATGGACTAAGCTATCATCCAGTGGAAGGATATTTGGTCAGTGTGGAAGTTTCTCACAATAACATCAAAAAAAGGAGAAGTACTTCTTATAATCGCTGTGTACACAACACCATACATGTATGTAACGCATAATAAAGAGCAGATAAGCCAATTCTGAAAACGAATTTGAGGTCAGCGTAGCAAGCTGCATAAGGCAATATACACCTCGCCATGAATGAGCATCCTGATGAAGTACACAGTATCCTTTCCTTGTTAGATTATTCCTATTATTTGAGAAAAACGCTCTCATGCATCGCTCATTGCAGAGGAGAATAAGAATATTAGTGACTTTTTAGCGTTCAGAAGAAGTCTAGAAAGAGTGATCAGAGATAGCCATATCTTCAACCTTCATTTTCAAGCAGTCAACAATTTCTTCCAGTTGATTTCATTGCAGATTACCATTGATGGAACCTCTTCATAGTGACGCGTAGTAAATCCTCAGATGAGCTCTACAAAAAGTGCACGTATCGATCTGAGCCACCTCCCACCTTTCGTTCCAAACACGAACTCCGCTGGCGATTACAACTGTGACCTACAGCAATTTTCAGTACAAAGTCTGCTAAGCTCTCCAATAGCTGTTCTCAATCCGTTCGATTGCTTTCGGTTTTTTACTCTGCTCTGTACTGTTTCTGTACTGTCATTACTGTCATTGTCCTTGGTTAGAGAGCGTGGCACAGCTCATTTGGTAAGATTTCAGTGGTTCTGAGGCCGAATGCATCATAGAGGTTACCCAAGGTAAACGTACATATTGACACCCACCACACAGACTTACCCACCTTTAGCGAGAGAGTCAACACCTTTATGTTGGGTAATCTTAATGATGCATCAAGGGTATGTTCAGCATTGTACAGACAAAGCCCTTTTCGCAGAAGAATATTGCACGAAACGAAGTTTTTTTCTGAAAAAAAAGGTTGTGTAGAAAATCTGGATGAAAATGAAGAAAATTCTATGAGCGATAAATTATTTAAAATTTTTACTTCTCTCCTTCTCTCATTGGCTAGTAGGCTATGTACCTCGTTCATAGAAATGGGCGCTTATTTCAGAGATTCTTAAGCTTCATCATAGTTGCAGGGTTTTCATTAGAATCACTGATGCTTACAACGATAACCTTACACTTTGAAGGACGCTCAACTCACCATATTGTCCTCTTTCTTCACGAATTTTTGATATTTTTCTCCACGAATTTTTTGGAATTTTGTTTTTTTTTACCCGTTATGGATATCGGTAACTTGTGGTCAATATATTATGGCAAGCATGCATATAGTTGAGGGAACACAATCCTGAATTAGTCGCCAATTCACTCTACATACTGCCTGCAGTTCTATTACAGTGCTTAGTACCACCAAGACCCCCACAACAAGTTCTCTGATCGCATGTGAAATTTGCTCGACCGAAAGCTTGTCGGCAACTTACAACGGGTAGGCCGCTGGCTATGCAAGCTGTCGACAAGCCCTGGGCTGAAAACTTGTAGACAAGAAAGAGTGGAAACAAGCTGTTAGCAGGCTTTTGAGTACGATCAAAGCTGTCAACAAGCTTTCGGATGCGATCAGACAACTTGTATCGAGAGGGGGGGGGGGAGGCGAGGGAGGGGAGGGTTGGCGTTCTGACTACATACTGAATGAATATCATTTGTCTCCATTAGTGGAAAAAGCCCACTATTCACTTCTAAGCGCTTAAAACTCCAAGTCCAGTAGAGGTGTTTCATCCGGAAAAATTGATTTTTTTTTGAAAGTTCTGAGGTCCAAAAATCATCTTCATAGGGCGTGGCCAAGCTGCAATCCCGTTCTGTTGCTCAGTCATCCCTTTGTACAGTTATGTTTAATTCTGCTCTAGCTTTTATGCAATCCCTTTGTGAGTTGAAACGGAAGAGCAATTGTCTCGAAATCGATTGAAAAATAGCCTCGTAGTTATCGTACGCCAGGTTTTTTTTTTTCTGTTGTATTGGACATAACTGTAGTGAGTGGGTAGTAGGAATCGATTTTCTAGTCGGGTGACACAGAAACAACAATACTGTCAAATAACCCAATGTTGTTTTTCACCTTCTGCAGAGGACTTTTCTTGTGATTCTATATCGATGGATGTTTCGTCCTGAAATCCTGGTTAGAAATTCGATGGAACTGGTTGGAAAGCACAAGTTATATTTACCTGGTTGTTGCCATATTTAATGGTAACTTCTCCTAAGAGGTGGGTGACAAGCGCTGTTTATTCCGGGAGTGCACGGTCATCAGGATTTTTGCTCTGTTCCTGTGTTGCAAGTGCATTCTACTGTTCCGCTAGCATACTCAGAACGCCTAGAGCAACTTGCCTAATCGCAACTGAAATCTTTTGGACCTACAAACTCATTGACGACTTGCTTTCGCTTTGTCTTGTCGACAACTTGCCAGCCAATTTGTGACCACTTCGCAAGTCGTCGACAAGCTTTGTTTCAAGCACGTTCCAGATGCGTTCAGACTGCTTTTTCTGCGGGTTCCGAGTGGGCCAGCGAAGTTTTTTCAGCGTTACATGCCTTCTTTTTTATAGTCATTCGTACATGACTAGTAAAGTGCAGGACCCGGAGTGTTCAATATGTCATGTTTCCCTCACAAGTTTATTCCTCACACTTTTTTTGGTAACTTTTTTGTGAATTATCTCATCATTTTTATCCGTGGATGTCAGAGCATCTTGTCTGGGGAATCCTCATTATAATCATTAGCACGACCAATTCTTCTTCGAATTAGTTCAGCTCCAAATGGCTAATTGTCAATGTTGCCGTGTTGTCACCGTCATTGTTGTCAATGCCATTGTCAACTCATTCTCCTTTGCTCCTTCGATGCTATAATATTCTGAGCTTTTTTGCACTTTTTTTGGAGTTGTTTTTTATAATGCGCCCTTTCGCCTTCTTAAAAAATTGGATACTTCAAGCCATTCTCTCCATTCGAATTTTTGTGGAACGATCACTTTTCTATTCCTCTGTAATTCTCCAAATATTTAGTTCCTCTCTGTCCCCAAATTACTCGGCAAGGGCTAATTGTTCCTCGAACCGCTACCGCGGCCACAATCCACACTGATCAAAACAGAAACAAAATTAGAATTTTTTGTATGGTTCCACCCATTTTGCTATTTGCTGTTTTATTTTTAAGGGTATAGTAGACTTCTTGATCCATTAAAAGGTAGAACAGCAAGTTAGTTGAGTTAGAGATGTTTGCATATCTATGTACTTTCACCGCCCTACACTGAACGTCGGTAGAAATGCACTTTCCGCGGACTCGGGAAGCACGCGCCGCCACCGCGCCGCTCTCGCTGGAACCGTCGGCGTAATAATGTGATCAGGACTTTCTTGATTATTTTTCGTCCTATTTGATGTCAGCTATCAAAAACTCTAATATTCACCAAGAAAATGCTATGGTTTGCCATCACAGCGATGATTCCAGCGCGAGCGGTGCGGTCGCGACGCGTGCTTTCCAGTTCTGCGGAAAACGCACTTCCTTGAACGCTATGGAATGATGGCAGTAGTACTAGTACAGAAGCAGACGTGTCATTTTGCATGCATTTTTTTTTGTAATATCGAGATTCGATTCCCAGGAAATTTCGTTCTCCGACAGTTCATTTCTCCTTGTTCCTGACCATTTTCCAACAGTCTATTCCTCTTTGTTCCCAACTTGTATGTCCTATGTGAGGGTCTAATTCATCCATTTCGTTAAGGATACTATCCCATATATTCTTCTGTACTTTTACCTTCTAGAAAAAAAAGTATTCGTTCCAGAAACACACCACAAACTGTTGTAGACGTCCGCAGCAAGCACCTCATCGCTCCACACCGATGAGGCTCGTCGTGCTGGTTGTCATCGTGTCAACCTGTCAATCACTTCCTGCAATTATCAACACCTCTATTGCCTGCGATAAGGTGAGTCCTATCGGAATTGTTGAGCCTGTATAGCCTCAATAAAACTAGTTAGGTTTTAAAACATTTATTACGCAACCAAAAATCCATGAGGTTACAAATGTCCACGAAAATAACCGTTTTTTGCTATTTTTGCCTTCCATGCGGTTTATATTTCGCAGCTTAACCCAGTTTGTAGATTTGCCCCCTACTGACCCCAAAAAACACCTGGCATCTATATTTGACCAGTGCGTAATTTTTCTCGGGCGAGCGTATTGGGACAAGGTCATTATAACAGTGGCGGCAAAATGGATGCCTCATGCTGGAATCGAACCAGCGACCTTCTGTTTACTAGACAGACGCTCTGCCCCTGAGCCAATGAGGCTTGTGCCGCACTCTCCGCTGCTGTTTGAAGTCGCTTGTCATCTGCTGCAAGTACGAAGCAAGCGCATCATTATGTAATTAGGTGAAGCTGCACTATTAATCGTCTATAGTATCGTCGTTGGAGGAAAAAGTGGAATGTGTCCAGGGATGATGTGGCGTAACGTGGTACTACATATAGTGCAATGGTGGAGAGATTGTGAAACCAGCGAATGAATGAATGAATGAATGAATGGGTGAATGAAAATGAATGAATGGGATGAATGAATGAATGGATGGGATGAATGAATGAATGAATGAATGAATGAATGAATGAGGAATGGAATGAATGAATGAATGAATGAATGAATGAATGAATGAATGAATGAATGAATGAATGAATGGATGGATGAATGAGTGAACGAATGAATGAAGGAATGGACGAATGAATGAATGAATGAATGAATGAACGAATGAATGAAGGAATGGACGAATGAATGAATGAATGAATGAATGAATGAATGAATGAATGAATGAATGAGTGAGTGAGTGAATGAACTAGTTAAATACAATTGAAGCATATTTCCGCACAAAATACCCCGGGTCTTTCAGCATAATCCCCAACCTAGTCAACCCAAGTACTTTCACCAATTTGCTGAGAAACCTTACTAGTCAAGAAGCTTCTACAGCTCCCGCGACTCTAAGAAGACTATCATTCGAAGGTAGTAGCTCACCTCAGAACTGATCCTGAAATTTTACTTCTGAAGAATCCTCAGACGACGCTGATCACAACGGTGTACCTATTTCCTTACAATAACGCCCCCAAAAACCCTTTTCGAACCACTTCTTTCTGGAGAGTTTGAGGTGTTCGTTGCGACAGCTACCACAAGGAGTTGCGGCATGCCGTGGCGGCTGAAATATCGATCGCTGGCTCCTTACGGTGGGAGTGCAACTTCATTGAGGTGGTTATTGCAGAGTGCATCTCGAACTCTCCTGAATAAAGAGAAGAGAAAATTTCCGGAGCTTTTGTTATGAGTTGTGGATATCTTCGTGATCAGCATCGCGTGGAAATTTTTCTGATGTAAAATCTTAAAATCGCTTCTGAAGGGAGACACTGTCTCACAGTTATTAGGGACTAGAAGTCATTAGGGAATTAGTAAATGTTCATTTCACTTCATTCTCACTCTTTTTTTTTTCTTAAAATTCTCGTATAGTCTTTCCAAAAAATACTTGCCTCCCGCCAAACTGCGCGTCGACTGTGCCACGTCGCAGCACGTATGATAATGCATAGGAGGCGCGGCGCGACTTAGCAGACGGGCGGTGGATGCCGGAGGCAAGTACTATATTTTTTGAAACGACTGTACATGTACATGAATGCACCAAATTCTTTGTTCATTTCATTTCGAAGTTTGAGAGATTTATTTTGATCAAGACGCAGCCATCAAGGATTTTTTAGGACTACGCTATTATGCTAGAAATTCATCGTGTTTTCAGACTGATTTTCTTTTGCGAATCAAATTCAACGAAACCTTCACTGGTTTGATACAAACGGAGAAGGGTGATCCGAACTGTGTATATGTCAACGCTTCAATCCAACGCAGCTCTGATTATGAGGTTAAGGTGAGGAAAATAGCTACCGGAACACTAATTTCATTACATTCATTCAGTAACCTTTTTAGATTCCTCTGATTGGCTGTGAAACTATCCGAAATCAAGAGGGAAACTTCGAAAACGAAATCGCTGTTCAGAATGGGAATATGTTTGATCCTAAAACAGACAAGCGGTACCTTCTCACTTGCATTCCGGCGAGTCCTATTTTCAGGTACGCTATTTTTTTTTGGTTTCCGGTTCATTAATTGGCAAAGACTATAACCATGGAAAAAGAAGGATGTTAGAAAGAATAATAATTTATGACGTCCATTGGTCAGATCCGTATGAGCTACTGTAGCCCACAGTAATCTGGCTTAGAATTATTAATCCAGCTAAACTCTCAAATATGCATTCAACGCGAGGCACCCTGCTGATCCCTATTGCCTAAGAATGCACAAGGTCGTCATGAGAAAAGTGAGAATGCACTCAGTGAAATGGCATTCTTGCATACGGGAACACATACATTCAGGGCTAGGATTCATGAACGCAAAACCAAGTGAAACCAGGTTAGCAAACCAACTTTTGCGTCCTGCGTCTCTCAACGTTACGTAGTCTATGGGATAATTTGGATTGGTTTGCGCGGTTAGCGTTTCATGAATCCCAGCCCAGTCTGTTCCACAAGTAGGCAAATTCAGAACAAAAGTTAGACTTCACTGAGTAAGTCTATCTGTAACTGCTAAATATCAACTAATTACTCACGGACATCTTTGTACATTCTCTAGCACGACGACCACAGAGCAGT
This sequence comes from Ancylostoma ceylanicum, assembly GCA_000688135.1. NCBI lineage: Eukaryota > Metazoa > Nematoda > Chromadorea > Rhabditida > Ancylostomatidae > Ancylostoma > Ancylostoma ceylanicum. Next base: position 440,995 of record JARK01001506.1, on the reverse strand, counting down.
TTCCACTCACATCTTGGGCCAGGCCTTCCATAGTTAGCGTTTGTGTAGAACAAAAACAATCGTCCAACCGTCCAAATTTTTTCCCTTCAGAGACTCGCAAGTAACCGTCTCATTTGGTGGAGTTACTATTGACACAGATGTGACAACGGCAATTTCGCTCGTAAACTCTCCTAAGGCTAGTTTAGTTTTTCTTGGATTTTTTCCGGCAAAAAAATGAGGAAGACCTCTGAGAAATCTCAAAGAAGCAGGTTACAGGTTGACTACGAGGTGTCCGTCCGTGACGGTGACGACTCGTCAGCTCCAGCGCTGAAACGACCGCTAGCTGTTGGGGATCGAGTGGTGGGTGAGCTGGCGATGGCACAACAACTCCTCCGCTGGTGTTGCTTTGCCGTTGCTTTTTTGGCTTCTATGAGTTAGAGACGCAACAACACTTTCATGGAGTTGCTTCGCCGTTGCGTAGTGAATGTATTTGCATTACTGGAGTTGCATCGCCGTTGCGGGATGGATGCGTTCGGGTTACTGTAGTTGCTTCGCCGTTGCACATTGGATGTGTCTACATTACTGGAGTTGCTTCGCCGTTGCGCAGCGGATTTGTAAGGACTCCCACCGCTTTTGGAGTTGCTGTGTCGTTGCCTGTATGATTTCCTGCAACGGCATAGCAACTTCAGCATGGAATGGGGTTGCTATGCCGTTGCACCTCGGCAACCCCCCCCCCAGCACAACACTTCTTGTATCCTTCAAAAAATCCTTGCACCACATCTGGGCCTCCGGATCTTTCTAAAAAAATAGGACTAGAAAAAATAACCAGTTTGTGGAGTAAATCAAGTCTCGTACGGCAGCTGTGTGGGTGCGGGAGTTATTATCCGTTTCAAGGCCGACTTCGGGTGCTATTCACCGCGGAAGGAACACTTACTGTGTCAGTGGCCGGTTTCCTGTGGTTGCACTGCATCCACAGAGTCAACTCACAGGGAATATCGTCTTTGGCCCTTTGTAGGGCTAGCTTTCCTCGGGAAAAGAGGTGCGTCTAGCGAAGCGTTATTCTGCAACACAGTAAGGCAAGAGTGCTATTAGTGTACGTAGGTATTTCGATACTCAGACGATGAGTTCGATGAATGTGAGATTGCGCTAGAATCAACCTAGATGATTTTCATGGTCAAGGTAATAGGTCAGGAATCAAGACCATTCAGCAGGAGCTGATTGAATAGAAGTTCATAGATTACAGTGACTAGCTGACTATATTCAAGGATTTGGAAATAGCCCTTCAATAACAGCGTGCCTTTCACCAACCACATAGTTCATTTGATCTTCTTTTTCATGTTTCTTTGAGCGGAGCGCATTGTATTTGTTCGCATGCATTTCCCGGATCTTCTGGTTAGCCTTAATACATCACATCACGTATCGTTTCTTCCCAAGGAACTAAAACATATACCATAAGGATCTATACAGTCACGTACTATTGTATGTGTAGGTATCTTTGGAAAGCACATTACTTTGAGACAACAGTGAGAATTCGACGGGCTTTACGTTTTACTGCAACTGCAAATTGCTGCGTGAATGAGTCGAGATTCATTCAAGAAACTTATTCCAAGCGTCGTTCACGGTTCACTTCTTGACTACCTGAAGAAGCCGTAGAAAGCATCGTCACGCAAGAACTGGCCCATCCTCAGCTGCGATCACTCATGTGGACGAATGTTCGCTAGTTTTACCCCGGGTGACTCCATAAACTTTGACAGACAGCTCTGTCTAGCGAGGCTAGCTTCGAGTGAGGTTACTTTGGGCAAAAGGCGAGGGAAGCTTAGGAAATAAACTAATAGGATTTTGAGTTATCCTGTGCAATCCCTTCCCATCTAGAAACTCCTGGTTTTTCAGACGTACACCGTACATCTCGCTCCATCGACTCGTGGCCGGATAGGACGGTGTTGGGCCAGTGATGGAAAGAGTGAGCTGGAACTCAGTGACAATGACGGATGCTCGGTGCAGCGTTCTGGAGAGGTAGGCCCTGAAAATGAAGAAAGGCCTTAGCTTCAGCATTTCGAATTTAAATGGAGAATTTCATACCTATCTCCATTTTCCCTTTGCATTTTTATACCTTTTGCTTCAACAAAAATTCAATGACTTCCACTCCACAGATTCCGGCACGAACACAAACGGAAGCTCCGCCTACTACTAATTTATTGCGGTTCATGTACTGACGTCGTAATATAACGAAAGTATTCCAGGTATGGGGCGACTTTGAAGTGTCTCGTGACCAAAGAGGTACGACATTCCTGAACCACATAAAGGCGTGGGCGTTCCCTACAAGGTTAGTTCGCTACTTTTATAATTTAGGATTTTTTGACATCTTCTTTTTCCGAGTTGCTCGGGGAGTAATCCAGTGTCTTCTAGTACATGCTTCAAAATTCCCCCTTCTCGTCATCCCACCTCCTCCCCCCTGTCATCCTCAGTAGCCAGGCTATGATTTATGAAATGATAACTGAGCAGAACTACAATGGATAGCGTGAATGGTCAGTGTTAGAGAGTACATACTACTGAGAGACGCAGGATGTGAAAGTTTGTTGCTAACCAGGTTTCGCCGGGTTATGAGTTCACGATTACTAGTATGAATAATATTGTGAATAAACCCCCACCTCACCATTCTCGGCATCATTTCCCACGAAGAGTTTGGAGTTTGGGGAATCATGACTCAGAAAATGCAGTCAGGGTGGAATCCCCACATCCAGTTTCCTTTTGGAGCGATGAGTCACGCGAGAGTGTGACTTCCATCGTAAGCTGTACAGACGTCGTGTCACACCACCAATACTTTCCGTCATGACTCACCCGCCTCCTCTCTCACCAGCAAATTTCAGCAACGAAGTGAACATCTTCTGCAATCTGCATGTATGCGTCGACTGCGAACAAGTGTCGTGTCGCAGCCGCCCGCGACGAGTGCCGCAATCGCACGGCGACGTCGCGGACCCGCAGGCGAGCGACGACCTGGCGCCACCGATCCCGATCCGAGCCAGCTTCCGATTACGGCGGGAAACGGAGTCACAACCGCCGACGACATCACCGATCGAGATGCCGGACATCTCTGGTGGTTGTCACGCTCTATTCTCACTGATATCCTTGACATTTGTGATGTTTTGTCTGTGAACTCAGCGAATTTTTTGATGGAAATAAATATTATGGAAAATAATCCCCGTTTCAGCTCTGATATTCCATGGGCCATTAATCTAGCCAGCACACATCGGGTAAACTCAACAGCTGTTCAACCACATTTCGGGTAAATTCTGCTTATTTTTCCAACGTAGACTCCACTTGTCTCGAGACCTGGATGCACTGGAAGGGTGGGTAATCTCATGACCAATGCGTAACATTTGGAGATAGACATTGTTCCATTTGGGTAAACATGCTGATGGTCCGAGATGAAGGGTGAACTGGGGCGCTCTGACACGTTTACCATTAGTAATTTCGATGATGCATCCGGGCCCAGAATTGGGGCCGAAGCCATCGGCACAGAACCAGCAGAGTGCAGAAGCTTCTTCGAGGATTACCTGCCATCCTTTGGGTGGATTTACCACTGTCTATGAGTGCCGCTGCGTTATGAGCCCCCTATGCCTGGTGTTTTCGGGCTCACGGCGATTTACTAAAGAAATCTCTTCGAAGTGCAGCATTATGATATTCGAGTACACCTTTATTTTTAGTGCGCAACTTTAATGTAAATATCTGTGATGGAATGTGCTGTTGAGACGGACCTTTCAAAGTGAGCCTGAAGGCGAACAAATGGAAAAAATGCTTGAGCAGACACATTGTATTTCATGACACTATGTATAGAGAAGTGCGCACATCAATCCTAAGCCTTTTTCGACTGAAAGCCCAGGATCAATGGAGAATCCACTCGCTGTACAGTTGGAAGTGAACGATGCACAAATACGCGATTATTACAGCCAATTCTCAGGAATGAAAATACAATAAATTTTAGGTGTTGAATGAAGCGCTGTCTAGCCTCTCGAACCTGCTATTTCCAATTTTGTTAGTTTGACGGATTGCAAAGGAAGTTTACTCATTAGGAAGAAAAGTTTTCTGTCCAGTAATCGCCTGTCACGCCACCATCAGCAATTCCGCCGGTGTGTTCTTTTAAAAGATTTTCTCTAGCCTTTCTCGAAGGGCACTAATATATATATAGTACAGGAATATATATTTGTCCTTTTAGTATTGCTAGCAGACGCTTCCTACTCCAAACCCTGTTCGCTTCACACCGGCGGTTTTCGCCTGAATTCCTAGGAAATTCCACCTAAATTGCTTGGAAAAGGGTGTGGAATCTCTCAGGAGAATAGGCGGATTTTACAGGAGATTTGGAAATTTAGCAGGAATTTACACAGGTGAAAACGCGCAAACGCACGAGAAAACGTGAACAACGAAGGGAGATGGTGGAGCACAACCTCTAATGCTCGCATGCAGTGCAGCACATTTCGCCGTTTCAGCCAAAGATTTGCCACACATGTCTCATGACGTGGTTGCAGTGATGTGCCACAGCACATCAGTGAAGCCAGGCCTCGACTTGACTTGCCAACTCAGCTTAGTATAGCCTCGAGGTTTATTATATGCATACAACATGGATGAATCCCATAAATTCTAAATTCGATTCCGTTATTGCTATCTAATGCTCAAATTCGTTGGGTAGCACACAACCGAGAACTAAATTCTGTGGAATTTGATTTCCCGTCGTACTCCTCACACTTTCTCCAGGAATTTGAGCGTAGTTTAGTGAATCATAGAAGAAAAGTTACGACGGGCTTATACTTCGTCGCGATCCGAGCGTCGCGTGCGATCTGCAGACTGTTCAAAAGCGGTGGGTCCTGAATGGGTGCATGCCGAGCACTGATCGCGTGGTGCTATTTGGCGTTTATCCTCGCGAAGATACGTCACGTATCCCCAGTCGAGTAATTTTTATGTCTTCCTTCAAGAGCGACGCTGTGAGCCGAATTTGCGTCACGCTTGCTAGTAGACACAAAGCGATGATTTCGCCAATGTTGCTGGCTGGAGTTGACCGTAATTTCCCCAATTTTTCTGGCAATTTCAGCCTAACACCTAGGGGACAGTTCGATTGTTCGTAAGAACTCATAATTTCCAGATTTAGCCATGCATGCAGTTTTGCGCAAGTGAGCAAATCGGCAAAGTCTGGCGTTGCGCAACTGCGCGACGCTACGGCTTCGTTACCTGTCACGTCGCACATGGTGATGCCGTAAGAAGTACAAAAGTACAAGCGCAGAAAATGATTGGTACAAATCAACGAAAAGTTGGAACAAATTTCAAATGATCTAGTACTTTCCGAATTCACCCGGAATTTAAGCCGATTTCACATGGAAACTGGCGGTCGACCGAATTTAACAGGAATTTGCCGAGAATTTAGGTGAGATCTGCCGGTGGCACTGCTGCGCTATGGACGTTTCGGTGTCCTGGTTCAGAATTTCTCAGGAAAGTTACTTCGTTGTGGAATTCCATGATTTATTCCCATGACTCTCGACCGCTGATACTGATACAATAGCTTACGAATCATGTCAGAAGTATTATGTTCCATAAGGAAAATGTAGACAAAAAATGAGCAAAACAGAAATAAAAGAGCACAAATGTTAGTACAGGCAGCACAAACGATTAAAAAGGATTCACAACATTGAAGGTAGCTGTGCAAAACAAGCGAAACATGGTCCGAGTCGAAAAGAGGTAGGAAACCAGGCGAAGGCCATGGTCCAGGCATCTTCGAGGACATTATGTTTTTCAACTGACCTAGATGACTGAAAAACACTATTTTTTGATTGAACCCAGGTAAGCAGCTGCTGCGCTAGCGGCAGAAAACAATTCGAATATGCACCTCCCAGATAAGATAGGATAAAGTAGTTCATGCTAACTAATCCCGTTCATGGGATACGTCGCACTCTCGACTTCATATGAAAATCTCTCCCAAACTTTCGCGCAAACTAGTCCCCATATCCGTACAACGTTCCGGAATTTCCGAGTCGATTGTATGGGTATGTTTCCCTGGGATTCTGATGCTGGAATACTGATACCTCTTTTTTTCTGCGTTTCCGAGCCAGTGAACCCCCTCTTGCTACTCTTTTTCTCGAATGCTCTTATTACCCTAAATTCTTTGTTCCTGTCCGAGTTGGAGTTCCTGTCAGAGTAACCCGCAGGCATGTTTAGCGCTGAAACAGCGAGAAAGCATGCTTCATTCATACCAGCACTTGTTTTTAGCAAGGAATCTTCTCTTCGGGCGGTTAAATTTTGGAACTTCTCCAGCTGGATACCATCGCCGCCAGTTCAGAACCACCTAGATAGTCGACTACATGAGCTTTCTGACCTCGAACCAACAACGACGTTAAGTAGCTGCTGTTTATTGTTGCTTTTCCTCTCTTTGAGGGATTCGGGGTTCAACTATGGTGAAGCGGGAATAAGTGACACATTTGGCGAGTTTCCCATAAATCTTTTTTTTTTCATTTGCAACTGCAACTCTTTTTTTCATTTGCAACTTCAGTCATGACTTTACCTCTGTATAATTTCTTAGTCATGATGTTCTTCGCATGTCTCTTTCTATTTAGATTCAAGAAGCTGGCTGCAATCAAAACTTGCTCACTGGCTTCCTAGATTATGTGTATTTCATTAATTTGCATTTCATTGTGTACTATGTATGTAATTACTATGTATGTGATACTTCACACACGTTAATGGAGTATGTATTGTCTACCGCGTGAGCATTTGCTTGCGCCTTTAAATAAATAAATAAATAAATAAATAAAACTCTCATAAACAGGTTATTCTTTCCGCTGAGAGGACTCTTGGGTACGTGGTGAAAAAAAAACCATAAGTGGAAAGTATTAGGTTGTCCGAAAAGTAATTAGACAAATCTAACAAATTGCAACTTTGTCGATAATTTTATTTAAACTCACTATCAATCAATCTTGTAATCCCCATTGTGTTCGACCACGTAGCGCCATCTATCTGGAAGAGAGCGGATCCCGCGGGCGAAGAAGTCAGAAGATTTTGAGCTCAAGAAGTCGTCGACACCTCTTTTGACCTCGGCTCTGTCTTTGAATTTCTTTCCAGCAAAAAATGTCTGCGTCGACCTGAAGACGTGGTAGTCGCTTGGTGCTAAGTCAGGCGAATATGGTGGGTGGGGTACCAGATCGATTACGAGAGCTGTCAGTTTCTCATAGCTCTTCTTCGAAATGTGTGGTCTTGCGTTGTCCATGAGGAGAAGAATTTTTTCTCTTTCTGGGTGGCGACTTCGCAGGATTCCGGCTACTTTCTCCAGTTGAGTGCAAAACAAATCAGAGTCCACCATGGATCCCGTTGAGACCAGCTCCCAGAAGACCGGACCACTGATGTCCCACCAAAAAGAAAGCAGCTCCTTCTTGCCATGCTGTTCGCGCTTTGGCTTTGGTTTCGGTAGGTCCTCGAAATCGACCCAGTGTTTGCGGCGTACAGCATTGTCGTAGGAGTAGTACTTCTCATCCATGGTGACTATTGAATCGATCCAAGCAAATGTACGACGGCGGCTGAGGAGAGAAGTACACACCTCAACGCTCCTCTTCTTGTCCCACGGACTCAGCGCGTGAGGAAGAACTCGGGGCAGCTTCGGAACTTTGCCGGAAGTCCGAAGGACGTCGTGCACAGTGGACTTTGGAGTCTGTGTACGGGCTGCTATATCTCGCACAGAAAGATCCGGCTGGGCTTCACAAGTGGCGATTACGGCGCTCCTTTTCTGTGTGGGTGGTCTTCCTATAGGAGGTGCTTCATCAAGTGATTCTTCTCCATTTCTGAACCTGCGGTACCAGATGAAGCACGTCGCTCGGGAGGGGGCTTGGTCGCTCATAGAATCCAGCAGGAAACGGTATGCCTCGTCTGCTGTACTGCCGCGACGGTACTGGAGAAGTAGATTTGCTCGGTAGACCTTTTTCTTCAGATCCATCGATCTTCTCCGTACAGCTTCTTTTATAGTAAATGTGCTGGAGTAGCCTCTGCCACGTAATACATCAACATGTGAATTCCCGTTAGTCCACCTTCGCAACTAACCGAGATATGGTATTCAAAACTTACCATACAAATTTGTTTAATTATTCTTCGGACAACCTGATACGTCACAACTCGTCAAGCGTCTAATTTACCGAAATGTAATAATGGTCATTTCATGAGAGTTGCCCTTAGTATCGTTCTTGTTTGCGGTCGATGATGACAACGTGCGATTTCGCTAACATGTTCTGGTCAACAACGATCAAAACACACATTTGTAGCATAAACCAGTCAGTGGCGGGAAAATACGAGCACCGCGGAGTGGAGGTTGAGCGTTCAATGTTGCTGACAGCTGATGCGGGCAAATTGACGCATTCTTGAAAACATATGTCTAAAAATCAAATGGAAGTCAAGTATCTCTAATCAAGTGAATGAAATGTTATGTGGCCCTGGATCAGAGCGGGCTGAGAGAAGTTACAGACACTACTCGTAAAGCTTTACAATACAAGTAACGTCAAATGGTCAATTGTCACAACCGCAAATCGAAGCCTCAACCACAGCAAAAGCTTAAGTACTTTTCCTGGCTGTTGTTTTCAAATAACGAAACTGTACACATATTAGAATAGAATTAAGGTTCAATAGTTATCTGCTGGCTTATTTTGGACCTCTATATGCTGTCTTCGCTCCTTTCCCTTTCTCATTAGTTAGGAATACTTTGTTGTAGGCATTCAACATATGAGCCAGTTATAGTGACCTCGAGTGGGAAGGTGCAGGCTGTACATATACACAGGGAACTCCAAACGGTCGGGTGAAAAGGGCTGGTGGAACGTCGCGGACCTCTTGGGCAGAGACATAGAGAAGATGGATACGTCATTATCTCTTCTTGCCTCTTCGCGCACTTCTACCAACAGTCCTGCTTCTGGCTGTACCTGTTGTCAGCAGATGACAGCACGAGTGCCACGCTGCGCAGCGGCCTCCATGTGCATATAAGTGTCATTCTTTACCCTTCCCTTTTTTCTCATTTGAAAATTTATCTTCTCATCAGCACATTCTTCAACTAATTGAAACATGTATGCCTCAACATCTTACTCATCTTACTCATAATCGTCTCATAATGCTCTATCATGATCGACAAGGTGGAAAACGACGCAACCATCTCGCTCGGTGAATTCTTTGGAGAGGCAACAATCAGTGGGCATTAAATGCCATTAAATGAGGATGTGAGTCAATCTTTTTCTTTCCTCCAATCAGAAGAGGATGGAGATAAAAAAAAACTAAGGAGAAGAACAGGAATCAAGAATATGACCATAACATCATTACAGAGGAAGTGATATTCCGCCGCTAGTGTTGCGAGAATATCAGCAGAAAACACGTGAGCTCGAGCCGCATCTGATTAGATCCTTAATGTTTTTGCTTTCCTTCTGTCAGCCAGTGCTCATTTTCCTCGCAATTCTTACAAACCTCACCTGTTATTCCTCTGTTTGGTTTCAATTTCACTATATTTGCTACTTTGGTGTCATTTTATGGGTTTTTGCTTTCTCAGTAACCTCTATTCTTGCTGTTATCCTTCTTTTGGTGGATACCTCTTTCGATCTTCTCCGAAGAGCTCAAAAATCTGAATAATGGATTAGGCTAGGAAAAGGTGGCAAAAAATATTATAGCATCATCGATATTTTCTTATTGTTCGCCACTTTAGGGCTCGACTCAATCCAACCCCGAAGTGGTGGACAGAAGGTCCGTTAAAGGTGATGGTTTCTTAGTTTTGGCAAATTTCAGAGGTTTACCAGCATTCAATGCGTCCGAATACTTTCGATTACGTCGAAATCTTGAGGTTGAAACAATGCGCGGGTGATGCCTTTAACGATAACTTAGCTACCGATCAAGTGCAGCACTTGAATTGTAGCAGTGGTTGTTTATTCGGTAATAAATATATCTTTGTAACAAAATTATGCGTTGGAACTTGCAAGAACAAATGAATTTGCTTTGTTGAGTTTGCTGCATCATCTTATTTCTACTTTGTTTTGTGTTGTATTATGCTCATCCTCAAGTTTTTTACCTTTTTATTCCCTTCTGCGATAGTTGCTCGTCTCGTCCATACTTTTTTGTCTCAATGAGAGCACTCGTTGTCAGAAGAAAAGGAAATCACTGGACAGTTAATACAGTCTGAGGGTCGCAATGATACTCACTACAACGCAACGTCGGAATGCCTCTCTTGTACTGGAATCACCCTTCATGGTGGCTAGCTGAGAAAACGTGGACACGGTTGATTCCTATCGAAAAGATGACATATTGCGATGACCACAGTGGGCCAAAACAATCATCTAATCATTAGCGTAAGCGGCACATTGCTTGCAACACCCTGTGTTTACACTCCAGCCCTAACCCTCTCATTTTCGCGCTGATGTAGGAAAGAAGCCGCCTAAGTTGTGTAGTGTTGAGTCAGCACTACTGCAACTTATGGCGGTAAAATGATAGCTTACTGTGATATTATGTAAGCAAAACGCATGCGTCGTTAGCGCCAATTATTTTCTTAGCAGTACCAAATCTGCGAGGAGGGTTTTGTTGTGCATATGAGTAGACATTTTTTGTATGTGGAGTTAGCATCTCATTTAGGATTCTTTCAAAAGAGTTTTCTGTGTAAAGATGTGATGCTCGCGCTAGAGCTCCAAAATAGCTCCTTATGTTCAAAATTCGACGGTGTTGTGATGTACAACTTTTGCTCACCGTGTCCAAATAACCCAGCAATTAATGGTTATGCTATTATTTGGTTATTGCCCTTCATGAACTAGTTTACCAACAATATTGAAAAACGCAATGAATTGGTGATATTAACGTTATGATATTACAGTGGGAATGGGACATTACACGAATCGGCTGAGGTTACATTCACCACAGAGAGTGGATCACTCGCATCACATGTATAGCCCGTCCCAAGATTGCCCCTCAAATTCGTATTTTGCCGTTTTTAAACAATTTCGACGGCTTCGGCCTACTTGCACAGCTCAGAAAATTCTGGAATCCTTTGTGGGTGTAAAAGTTGATGCACAGAAGTTCGAGAAGTTCACTCATAGCTTGGAAAGCTTTTTACTCCAAAATTTTATACCCTTTCGTTTCGTAACATCTCAAGCATACCGAATATAAGAGAATCGCACAGTACATACACAGCACAGCAAATCTGCAGAGTACAATGTTCAATAAAACTTATCCTGCTCATTCAGCGAACTTTTACCTTTATGGGCTTTTTAGAAGCCAAACGACAGTGATTTGGGGAATGTTGAAGTCGGTATGTAACTACGTGCATACGAAATGCCTCTCCGATTAGTCACAGCATATAACTGCATAAGAAATACTTCTTCGTTTAGTCATATTTTTCATGAAGCGCTTACTGCAGAAAATGATTCTGGTGAGCCAACACATGTATTGCTTTGATTTCTTCGTCTCTTGCTCTATCACGCACTGTCTTAATCATGGTGAAAGTTCTGGTTGTTCTTCGTTGTGAAAATGGTAAATAAATTCCCTGTAGGTGACATAGTTGCATTTGAATAAATGTCATCTTCCCCGATCAGAGAAAATATGAACAGCCTATTGTTTAGCGAACCTTTCAAACGAGAAGGACGAGAAAGATACTAACTCAGAGAGAGGAATCCAGATAAATAATTCATTTATCACGAATGTGGTACGAGTATGTAGACGACAACAAAGTACTTTTTTGTCTGCTTACGCCACATGTACCAGTTCATCTCAAACTTCGTAACTTCAGTGGGCTTTCAGAATCTTAACTTAAGAATCAGCTGAGAAGTGCGTCTCTACGCTTGATTTCTGATGATCAGAGCTTGCGTTTAAATCCATCAATGCCATTTTCTGTGTTATTTTTATTTTACAGCTTTGCATACCCTTGAAATGCTCCACTATTTCGAGATCATCTAAGAAATATCTAATTTTTACAGGTGTAGTTCCTCCTCTTACCACCGCGCCACAGGCGCCTCGCCTATTCAGATTTCCATTCAGATTCTAGCAAATCGGAAAGGATTACCAATACGGAGTTCAGAGAGATCTACGGAAGACCGAATATAACTGTCGCGAACCGTTCACTCCTGCAGCACTACCGCCTCGTGTTTGTGGCGAAGGCGGCCGTGATCTGAATTCGACCGAATCCGCCTTGTCGACCGTCATCGTTTTGGCCTTCAGGCTAACTCAGCTTGCTGCGACAGTCTTCCACCTATAGCCGTTTTATTCTTTCTTTTTTCGTAATTGTAGCGTGTCCTTATTATATACTAATACATACTAATGATGCAAATAGAAAATACTAATAATGCATGAATATTTCATTCTTGTATTGGAACCCAAGTCACGTTACCACGCGGAGTGAATGGTAATCTCGCAACCATGCCACATGGTAAGTTCTATGTACCTCAAACTTCTTTAGTTAGACAGAATAACAAAAGCGATTGGAGAACAATGAATGATGATAAATAATGACGACGAATAGTCCCCATAAATGATGCTGGGGAATGATGCTGATGAAAACAAAGGAAATCAAACAATAAGATGTGAAAGGCAGTAAAATCGGATTCTAAGTACGACACAATGTTTTCTGATGCGTCTCTTGTGTGTTCTGAGTTCGACAGACACTAAAACATATTTATGGATCACTACATATACGTGCTCATCCCTTGATTGGTCATAGAACTCGTGGAATGTCGTTTTACCACAGGATTCAATAAATTCTCAGCGGATCGCACGTTAATCTCACTTTCCCAAAAGTTTTTTCTGCATTATATCTTAACCATTATTCAATCTTCCTCTGGATTACCCATCAGATATTTCGTTACTGACAACGTCACTTGTCAGCTTTGACTTCTTGTGTTTGTTATACTCTCTTCTTTGATACCGTTTTGTTTCTCAGATGTGCTTTAGGCAGCGTGATAAATTCTCATATCATTGATCCAGCTTCGACAAACATACCATAACAGCTCCCAATACGTACATCACACATATTCGTAACAGCAACTTTCAAAGTGATTAGACACATTGTGTGTTAGAAATGAGTGACATCACAAGAGCAAGACAAAAACGCAGGACATGTAGATCTTTTGTTTTCCATGGATTCGTAATAGCTACTTCAAGCTTCACTTCAAAAAGGTCAAGATGTTTACGCACTCGCCGTTTATCAACCACTTCATCGCAGTCTCAAGAAAGTAACATTCATGTTCTATAGACCCTTTGTTGCCTGTGTTGGTTGTTTTTGTCAGCCGTAGGCAGTATACACTTGACAAGGTCTTGTGAGCATTTATTAAAAGACAATGAGTGTCGAAGAAGCTGATGAATTTGGGGGCGTCAATGTGTAGAGAAGCGCGGCCGCGCAGCGCGCTTGAACCGTTGTCTCGCGGCGCGGTCGCGCTGCTGTGCGGGTTCAAGACGGCAAAATTTCGGCTCTATAAGCGATCACTGCATGTATGATCGAATGTTGGGTGAAATACATGGCATAACACAAAATCAGGCTCAAACGCTCCACCATCAGGGTCGAAGCTGAACTCAACAAATTTCTCAGTCGTGATGCTTTTCGCCTGTGTTTCCCTACATTGAAGAAATTGGCCACCGTTAAAACTCGCTCACTGACTTCCTACAGTCAATACACTTAGTTGCGGGCACTTGGTTACCCGTGGTATCTGTCACAACGAAAAGAGATAGTTACTGGCGTCACTGGGACAGTAAGTGTCCCTTCTCAATCAAATGAATAATGTAACATAACATAACATAACATAACATAACATAACGTTATTCTAACTGCAGATAGCAGTTTAGAATAAGCTTCTGAAAATATTCATATGTGTAGGAGAATCAGTATTTTCTAACGTATTTCTAAAAGAACGGTCTCGAGGCTTGAAGCAAACCGGAAGGGTGTTTTTCTCAGCGCTCTCGGCATAGGATTCTTTCAATGCTCGGTTTTATTGAAAGGACAAAATGCTACACCATCTAGCGGAGATCAACTCGAAGTGCAATAGAAAGTGTGCCAGCTGTCTTTTTTTCCTGGAAAATTGCCGCGCTTGAGGATGTTCAAGTGTAGAAAACGAGTTGAAAATGTCGGTTAATAACAACTGCTACGTATAATTTTCTCCATGATCAAAGAACTTGCTCTTGGATCTTGCTAGAATGCATGGATTTTTCTATTATTCAGCCAGTGAGTTGATGACTATATCAGTTGTTTGAGAAATTCAGACTTTGAACTTCGTATAGGAAGCAATTATTAACCAAGGGAAAGTCATGGAAGTATTCTTGCGTCAAAGAAGTTTACCAGAGGCGAATTTTAAGTGGACTCTATAGACTACCTCAATAAGAATCGGCTAGGGAGAGGAATATTCCTAAAATCTTCTCTTCCGAAGTAAAAATAAAGAGTTTTCCGAGGCACATCATCTAAGCCCGGTGGAAAAAAAAACAGTTGCGCCCTACAAAACGACATCTCTATTTTTGAAAATCATAATCATTTCACAGGTTCACATGACGCGTAATAGTATAGTGGGCATCAACCAAACCTAGACTCCCCGATGACTCAACCCTCAACCTTCAAATTTGGGCTGAGTCCGGGGGTCGCATGCATTACTGAGATTACCCAGGGTGAGCGTGTTGACACCACACTAATTTACTCAAAGTTGGCACAGGTGTCAACACAGTAACTTTGGGTAATCTCAATGATGCACCCAGTCCCATGTCGTGAAACTTTTGGATTTCGGCTATACTCGATGCGATGCGTCCCGAGTAACAGTTAAATAGTCTCCCCGATAACCAACATCAAATGTGGTGGAAAACCATCAAGAAAACCCTGGATCTGCGGCTATTACAGCACAAGCGGACGGCCGCGTTGCGTGCTTCTACGTGTCCGCCATTGACGCTCACTATAGTCTACACAGTCACAAGGAACATAAGCTATTTTTACCGCATACTTTGTTCGGGTCCCACAACGCTTCTCGGGGAAACTGTGGACATCACCATTCAACTAATTCGCGAGAAACTGGGAATTCTGGCAAATGTCGTTTAGGATGTCAATCAAAGATATATCGCACAGTGATACGACCTGTGGCATCGTATGGGGCGGAATGTTGGCCGACCACCTTGAAGCCCTCCATGCAATGGAAATGCGAATGCTCCGCTGGACCCAGGGGCTTACGGGCCTCGACAGAGTTCGAAACGATGATGTGCGCTCGAAGTTCGTAGTAGCTCCAATCGTGGCGAAGATGCGCGAGGCTCGGCTACGTTGGCACGGACACGTATTAAGAAGTGACGACAATTCAGTCGCCAAATCAGCTATGAATATCACTGTGGACGAACGTAGACCAAGAGGAAGACCAAAAACTCGATGGCTGGATAGGATAGAAGAAGAGATGCGTTTACTGAAATTCACAGACGAAGACCCTTGCAATCGAGGGAAATGGTGCAACCGCACGAGAAATGCCGATCCCTGTTCTTGGGAGCATGGCTAGGAAGAAGAAGAAGAAGTTATCAGGTTTAGTCGAAAGCTCTCGGACAATATGGTAGTGATGACTTCTAGGGATCATAACTCAGCGCTGAGCTAAGTAAATTGAACGCGCTAGCCACCTTTCGATAGAGTATAAAAGGCTCTCCAAACCGCATACTAGCAAACATACCGAACCAGCTCTTTGACTGCCACTGTGCGGCGCAATTTCAAGCCGTCGTAACTCCACTTTTGCAACTCCATGCTTTTTCTCTATCTATTTGGTCAAAAACACGCGGATATCGGTAGACGTCTGGGGGAAGTTTACAAGGGGAACGCCCCCGTTAGAGTTACAGGCTAGAAGTGGAAGTTCGTGTCGAGCGAATATTCCATTGAAGATAAAGACAGTTCAGGGAGCTCGATGGAGTCAGATTTGGACTTGCTGCGGAAACAGGTAGAAACCGATCCGTATTAAAACACTCTGACTGGTAGTCGCTCTTGTGATGAGTCGGACCATAGCTGTTCGCCGACTGAAGTAGATCGGCAAGGCGCGAAAACTCAGTCGGTGAGTACCACATGCTCTGATGCAATATGGCATGGACCGCTGCGCTGATATGTCACTTTCTGTTCACACGCTGAAGAGCACCCACACGTGGCTTGATTGCCCATTCACCAAGGATGAGAAGTAGATTTCCTACTCTAACGTTGACCGTCGTGCCCGCTAGATTGACAAAGGTGCGGGTGCAGAAGGCATCCCTAAACCCAACGTACACGCCGAATAGGTTATGTTCTGCATATGGTGGAGCGTACACAGCATCGAATGTAGGGAGCTGCTTGCCGAAGCACCTACAGTGACCGCAGACGTCTACGTTGAGCGACTGAGGGATTTGAATGCAAATCTCGAAAATGCACGCCCGCAGCAGCACAAAGTCTACTTCTGTCACGACAGCGTCCGACCACACATTGCAAGAACGGCCAATACCGAACTAATGAAGTTCGGATGCACCATTTTACCACATCCTCCGTATTCCCCGATCCTGGCTTACTCGGATTACCACCTTTTCCCCCATCTCCAACATCATCTATTCGGTCAAAAATTTCAAATCCGCGACGAAATCGAAGAGGCAATGGAGCACTTCTTCAAGAAGCGATCCCCAGCGTTCTGGAGCAAGGGCACCGACGATCTGCCTAAACTTTGGCAGAAGACCAGCGATGCCTTTGGGGCATGCCTCAAACGATTCACACTTATCGTTTAGAAATTACAAGAGAAATAAAAATATTGTCAATTTGTCCGAGAGCTTTCGACTCAACCTAATAGTTAGGATGTTAAAACTGATCGAGGCTGTCGTCCTCATTACTGACTGTTCCACGTGAACATTGTCCGTTTTGACCATTTTATGAACAACAAATTCCTGAGAAAGAAATAAAAGCACAGAGTGTCTGAGAACCTCTCTTTTAGACACAACGTATTTCAGATCCCTTATCCCTCCAAATCCAATTTCCCCGGAATAAACGAAAGCTGAAAAATAACACTGGATATGGAACGAATTGCATTAAATCAAAAACAAAATCCACAGAACCCCTAGAATTCGCCCTGTTTAGGAATATCTGGATCTCGAGCGCTTCTTTGTATTCCTTTTCGATAAATAAAATTTTATGGATCATTGGAGGACAGAGATGTTTGGCTATCGAGAGGTCGAGCTTTTAAGTGCTGATGTGTAAGAAAATTGTTCTAAAGACCAGAAGCTAAACTGCAAATAAAGAAAAAGGGATACAGAGCATTGAGCACTGTGATATCCAAAAAGGGCATGGTGACCTCTTGAAAATAACCCAGCTCTTGCTTGTATCAGCAGAGAGGAGCATGCTCTTCTTAGAACTGATGGGAGATAGGCCTCCCAGAGGTTTGGAAATTGATTTGAAAGATGAACACCTCTTCGCAAACGCTTCTTGGGCCAGACTAACCTGTTAAAAATGGAAGATCGCGGCGCATAAGGAAGTGAAGATGATTTCTTTTCCGCAAGGAAATCTGCACGTGCTTGAGGCTCTCGACACCAGCAATTCCTACCACCGTTAGTTTCAAACGAGGCTTTAGCCCACTCTAGCGGGTTCAACTCGAGTAAGAAGTCTATTACCGCCACTCCACGGCAAAACGACCTCCTCCCAGCAGCTGAGTTGACTTCTCCCTGACGGTCAGTTTTTGGGCGAACTCTCGGCGATTCAGCGACGACAAGCAGCCAAGCCGGCGGCGCATCTGGTCCCGTCGGCCGGCTGCGTTTTTTGCGACCTGCTCGCCTCTTGACCTCGGCGCCAGCGCCACAACGCGCATGCGCTGGCGTTTCAACTTTCACCCATTGTGCTCCACTTTCGCCTTCCAAAGCCGTTCTTCACCCCGTTGGCTGACTTCCCGTCCTCACTCACACGCACAATTGCGGCCTCATTCAAGACGTTTTTTCCTTTGT
This sequence comes from Ancylostoma ceylanicum, assembly GCA_000688135.1. NCBI lineage: Eukaryota > Metazoa > Nematoda > Chromadorea > Rhabditida > Ancylostomatidae > Ancylostoma > Ancylostoma ceylanicum. The sequence continues at coordinate 423,100 of JARK01001506.1, read as the reverse complement.
TAACGCTGGAATTCTACGTACAAGGGCAAAACCGTAAAGAGACACAGAAAAACAGACGGTGACGACAGTCGAGCATCTACAGGTGAAGGTTCGCGAGTAGCTCGAAGTGGCGTCATTGGGTAGGTTGTGGAAGGCATGGGACCACAGACGACAATATAGGTATAGAAGCTCAAACCATGGTTATCCATGATAGGACAACTACTCGGAATTTGTGTGACCCTTGCAGGGCTTCGCGTATCCTCTGAATTTTAACTGTGGCCTAGCTATAGGGAACAAAGCGCACCTGGGCTGGGGCTCATGAAATGTTAACCAAGCAAATCAACTATGGTTACAGTTGTTGGTTATACTACTGGTTATGTTATAGACAACGTAGTGCTAGGAGACGCAGAACGTGGAAGAAAGTTGATTTACTAGCCTAATCTCGCTTGGTTATGCGTTCATGCATCTTAGCCATGTAGTTTCTCAGGCAGAAATGACATAGATAAGTAGACAAGTTAGTAGAATAAATCATTGAATAAAATAAACAAATAAACATCGGATAAATTAACCCGGATATTGCTGAGCCCCTTCTGCTCCCACTGAAAATTTCCAAAAGGCTCTAAAGAATGAAGTTGGTCAATATTTGAGTGGATTTTGCACGTTTTGAAAGAAACAATTTTTTGACTTGAGAAAATAAAGCGACTTTTTCTCGATCATTTGTGCTTCTCAAGCCATGTGACGTGAGCAGATCTCCCTCCTTCATATACATATCTTAGTGTACTGCGATACCGTCCTCGTCTTCTTAGAAATGTCTGGACCTCGAGATAAGACATAATAAATAATAAACAACTGTAGTAGCGAAAAGTAGCACTCAACATGTCAATAATGAATTTGACTTGACTTAACATGACTTAATGTAACATTTGACACCCTTGACGTGAATCAGCATGACTTATCAGGAGTCGAATTCGTGATCGGAGCTTAGGATAATGCAGGCAAGAGGTGGACATTGTGCTAAAGGCCTCCAGAAAGTTGTACCGTCAATAAAACTGGGCCACGTAACAATCAGGAAACAGCAGAAGCATGATCCAGCTACGTGGAAATCCAACAAATTTCTGGAAATTTCCAAGAGGACGCGAGCAGCGTTCTGGCTTCAAAGACCCAGAAGATGCATACGGATGTCTCTCAAAGGTAGCATCCAGGGCTTTGATTCATGAAACGTTAACCACGCAAAGCAACGATGGTTAACGTGGTTAACGTGACTGGTTATCCTATATGTAGACTATGCAATGTTAGGAGACGCAGGACACAAAAGTTGGTTTATTAACCTGGTCTCTTGGTCATGCGTTCATGAATCCTAGCCCAGCATGGGCAGGTATTTCATCCGTGTACGAGAAAAATCTCACAATCTTGTGTTCTGCGCTGAGATTTTTCGGAATTCTGTTCATGCCGAGGTTTACCCTTGCAGGATATTTTTCATCAGAGAAAAAGCAGTGCCAGAAAATTTTGGGTGTGGGTCCTGATGAGGCAAAACGGGGCTGGTCCCGGCACCTGTAATTGGGCCATCCAAGTGAGCGACCAATCATGGAGACATGACACGCCCAGTTTGGTCTCATTATGACCCAAACCCGAAAATTTTCCTTTCAGGCGTCTACTAAGGGATAATGGTTACCCACAACTACTGCCTTTGACCAAAGTCCTTACTGCACTTTTCTATCCGCTTACTGAGTCCAAGAATAAACAGTATGAAACTAATAAGAGTTAGTAGATAACAGAAAATAGTAGAAATAGCAGATAAGAAAATAACAGATGATATAGTGGGAATAAAGATGTCCGACAAGCGAACGGTATCCCTAATCAAAATTCTGATTAATTTTTTCCCATGTTATTTAATGCGAATTTTATATTGTTCACCCTTCTGGGTGGAATGCTATTCAATAGTTCCTGAACGGGCAAGTTATTGGTGTCAATCTTTGTGTTTTGTGTATTAAAACGCGTCACAGTTATGCATTTGGAAACTATGCGCTTTTTCTGATTCTGGAATTCGTTTGGCCAACGCCTAAAAGTGCGTATGTAGGGATCACAATTTCTGGTTTCAATTAGCTATTCAGCAATCTTTACAGCTAAGAATCGCTAGAATCCCGTGGGTTCTCCAGGAATACTCCACGAAACAGGGTCATCTGTCCTTGGCTAGACCTATGTACCTGAATTTGGTGTTTAATGTTTGGGCTTCGCTAGAAATCATAAGCGACGCCTTCCAGTCTATTAAAGTCGGAATTGATTTACAACACAGAGTGCATGTTCGTTTCAGGTTTCCCTATCGAAATTCACCATTTTCTACGTTATGTCGCGGAAACATGTCACGTTACCCTCGTCATTGGTAAACTTCTGAAAATCTCTTCATTCATTTTGAATTCCTGTGAAATTCCTCTGTTTCACCTTCTATATGTTCCATAGAACATCCGTTATAGAAACAGTAGAAACAGAGTAACATCTAAAACAAAATGTGACTGACTCTGAAGCCAAGGAAAATCACGGACTATAGCTCGAGTTTAATCTTTATTTAGTGTTTGTTTACTTTGACCTTTTGCTTATGATCCCTATATAGTGATAAATAAATGCTTACGAAGGATTGTCGACAAAACGTTTGATAACTGCGCAGTTATGGAATCAGCATTGAAATCCCAGGTGAAATTTCGTTTTTCTCTGGTTTCAGCCGCAAAAGCGCGCTGAAATGCCGGCGCAGCAACCGGCAAAAATATGTATTTGACAAGGCCAAGGTCATAGTACAAAAACATGAAACGCGCTGAGAAATCTGTGGGAAATCTCTGCGTTTCGAACGCAGGAATTTTCCCAGACTTAAACAAGCTCCTCTTCTTACGGGACAAACAACTGCGAAAACAAGTCACTGCAGCCTTTTTTCAAGCAGTGGTGACGTTTCGCAGAGGCTTTCCCTGAAGAACAGATAATAGTCCCTTTTTTCCAAGCAAGAAAAATTTTCTTCACATTTTTTCCACCACCTTTTTTCTAGCCGTTGTGCATATCCACGCATGTGTACGCAGATGTGTACTTATTTTCTAGAAATTGTTTCTGAAGGAAATGGAAGATGCGCGCCTGGAAAGCTATCCGAACAAAGAGAAATTGGAAAAGTAGGATGTGGAGGGTAGGAAACGATGAGGTGCGAGTAAGGAAACTATGAGGGGCGAGCAAGAGCAAGAGGTAAACTGATCAATCGCAAAGCTCCGCCACGCAGCTACAAAGCTTCATCCCAAAAAATATTAGATTTGATCGAGAAATATTTCACATGAATAAGTTGTTCTGCGTGAACAACCGCTCATACAGAGCTCTCCAAATCTCCATAGGATTTAGTTTTCGGATTCTGAAAAAAAACTCAACATCTGGGCAATTTCTTAAGAAATATTTCAAAAGAATCTAAAGAACAACGTAAAGCGGCAAAAAAACCGTAAAACTAAGAATAAGGGAGTTTGAACGTTCGTGTCTAGGAAAGAAAGATGCTTTGAGTTGGTCATTTCGTGAGGGAGGATAGGATGGTGAAGTTGCTGTGCCGTTGCAGCAACGCCACTACAAGCATTGGCGTTGCTTTGCCGTTGCGGAGCAAGTGGAGTTGCCTTCTCTTTGCAGAGCAACATTGTGGTGTTGCTGCGCCGTTGCAGCAACAACATCGTGTTGCTATTCGGCTGCTGCAACGACACAATAGCCAATGGTGTTGCTCTGCTGCTGCTTCAACAACAGTACCTAGGAGGTGCTCAGCCTCGAAAAATTACGAGAGCTTTAGCTATTGATCGTCAATTTCAGTCGTTTATCGTTGATCGGAAATTGGTGCGTCTACTGGCAGAGACGCACTCATGGAAAAGTAACTCGACTGTGGCCAATTTTAATGGCGAGCTAATAAAAATGCCTCATAACATTTTAGGTGCTCGACTCCTCAGACTCCGATGACTGAAAATCGAATACGGAACAAAATTTCAATTTTATTCTATTATGTAGGCCTTACTTACCTTCATACTCACAGAGTTGTGTTTCACTTGCAGTACCAGAGAGCATTACCGTATAAGGAAGTACACATACACGTAGGGAGAAAGTTAGCTATTGAAATTTCCAGCTTCTGATTACTCGAACCCCGAAAAACACGAGGACGAGAAGCTGACGCGCCGCTTACAGCTCACGCGAACCCGTTCCTGTGTTCAGCAGCAGCGGCACACATTCCTCGAGGGCCACACTTCATGCAGTAGTGTCCTAAGAAAAAATCGGCAGACCTGTACAATTGCACACAGTAAAAGTTCTCTATGGCCTTTCGAGCGTCTTTCTGGGCGTGGCCGCGGCGTCCCGCCCAAACCTGCATTTATATATCACGAACAACCGGTCGACACACAGCCGTCAGCTCGCCGCACAGCGTCAAGCTTTGGGCCCACGCGGCGATCATCTGTTGATCTGTGTTCTGGTCGTCGTCACACCCGCGGTGACCTGGTGATCGATATTGTTGTGCGCTGACGTTGAACTACGTTCACTGTGTCTCGTTTCCGTACGAGTTTTCGTGGAATTAATTGATTGATTCTAGCAGGTCTCGATGATCTCCAATCGTCTAGTCGTCGTTGTTTTGTCTTCGTTGCTAGTCTGGACAAGTGCCAAGTGAGCAGATTTTCTCGAATGTTACCAGCATGTTTTAATTTCTTTTTACAATTTCTCATCTTAACCTTTGGCAAGAAAAGATCTCATTAACCAATAACAAATATAATTATTAGAAAGATAATCACTAATCTTCCAAGAATCCCCCGGGGTTTCCCTCTTCTTTGAAATGTCTGCTAATTCCTCAGGTTTTGTGCCATTCAGGTGTTCGCCCAATTTCAGAATCTCTTGAGAAATAAAGAAATGACTCTTTCTCTTCTTTTTCTCTCTCAGTTTCCTTAACTCGGAATGTAGCCGACAACCTATGAGTACTAATTCAGCAAACTTTTGCACTTCCATCAATCTTCCTGGAGATTCGAAAATTCATTAAAGATGAAAAACAAACGAAGAACATAAGCAAGAAAAATACTGTAGCCTGCCTTGCCATTAATTATCCCAATTTTTTTCTTATTCCAGAAAGTTCTCTGTGCTACGATTAAAACCATCTACGAAAGCCGATGTTGACTTTCTTCACGATCTCTATATGAACGATGTCAAGGTTTGTTTGTTCGAATTTAGCCGTTATTTTCACCGTGAGATATCATCAAGATCTAGCGATCAACGCACCGCTTACGCAGGTGGGGTTAACATGGAACGAGGGCTGGTTACAGTACATCTATATGGCTTTTTGTCAACAATCCTATTTCATGAACCAGATCTGATAAGATCGGATTAATCACTGCTTTTTTAAGGGAAATCTGGCTATAAGTGCTATGAGCTTGCGCTAGGTTCACGACATTTTGGGAATAGGACGGCTTTGCTTTGCTTTCTCCCTACAGATTGATTTCTCGATGATTCCAACTCGAATTTTTCTCTGTTCGATACTCTCGTTTGCATCTATGACTTATCGCACTTCATTTACGAAAAATTGTCGATTTCCACTGGCGAAAATCAATGATAATCTCAATCTCAGCATTAAAGACGGTCTATAATTGGAATTGGCCTGCACTTTCTAGCTAATCCTTCCTATTCCAATCCTCAGACGTCCACGGATCTCTTTTTCCCAACTCCGAGCTTTGTTTTGCATGCATTGTCTCATTTCTAGATCTTAGGAGTTAAACCTTTTTTGGTCAGAATGCTTGTTTTCTTCTCGCTCGCAGCTCGAAAGTTTGTAAATCTTCTTGTGTAAATTTTCCAACGAAAAATAAGGCCTAAATGGCCATCCTCATGAGTGATCTTATTCTAAACTGACGAGTTCTAGTGATTTTCGTTATCCATTCGATTTCATCGGACAAGTGGCGAAAACACTTAACCGGAAATGCCACAACCAAGCCAAGCACACTGGGAGAAATCCTGCTGGGAGAAATCCTCGAAGTGGTTTTCTAGCACTGCTTGAAAGTGCATAATTGTAGCCTGCAGCCTGTAGCATGTGCCCGCTACGCACATGTACCAATAATATTCTTTGCTTATAAAAAAAACTCCTCTAGAAAACTGGATCCGATCCGTTGCATCTAATGAGCATCCGTTGAATATTGCAGAATATCCTTGTAGATGAAATAAGAAGGGAAATTCTTGTTTGCTGGACACTGTCTAGAGCACATTTGGATACTTCTCTGAAATATTTGCTCTTGCTTTTCTCCAGATGTTTGAATATTTAGCTTGATTTCTGGAAATCGCCAACGGAACCAGGCAAAGAGGTGCACGTGATGGTGAACGATGAGGCCGAGGAGAACCTCTTGCTGTCCTTGGATGCCCGCAATATCTCCCACTCAGTGATGATCGAGGATGTCAAGAAGTATGCTTTTCTGTACTTGTTTACTCACATACTGTACTTATCTACTCGTGCCCGCAACTTCTTAGCAACGCCAGTCTAAGTATTGTTGTTGCTGCAACGGCAAAGCAACGCCATGGATTATTACACTCTGGTTGCAACGGCATAGCAACGCCATTCTGTTGCTGCAACGGCATAGCAACACCATAATGTTGCTCTGAAGAGACTGAGCAGCTTCATCCGCTCCGCAACGGCAGAGCAACACCAATGCTTGAAGTGGTGTTGCTGCAACGGCACAGCAACTCCAACATGCCATCCTGCGAATGAGATGACAATGACATTAGTACTGTACCCTAGTACTGTTCGTGAAGAGCTGACAGTGCTATATGTTGTAAGAACGATTACGCTAGTTATGTCACGCGGTGCGAATCTCGTTCCAGCAGCAGCAGCGAGTGTCCGCGTGAAAGTCCATCGTCAGCCGGTTTGATGGACTCGCAGAAAGCTGCACCCTGTCTATACATCGTGTTATTTCTTTTCACTTTCTTCTTCGCTATTATTCACGTCACTGACGTCATTTGCGCATTTCACGCTTTCTTTTAAAAATCATCTCGCGCTGGCGCAGTGATTCTTGACCCATGAACCTAGTTGGGGATATATACAGAGCGTGACCTCTTCGCTTCGTATTGCAATCGAGGCACTTTTTGTCAAACAGCTCCGTTACGGTTTTGCTTTGCACAGATCAATATCTGTCTTTCCAAAGGGAAACATGCTCCATATATAGTTTTGCTCATTTTCGAAACGATTTTCATTTTCCCAATTTCATTGTTTCCATCACCTTAGTACGAACTACAAACTCTCTCTGAAGTGCACCAGGAAGTGATCGTCGTGGGAAAATTTTCTCTAATTTGAAATTTCGACACAATTTTCAAGAAAAAGACGGGCTTTCAGGCCACAATTATCCAGCTCTACTATGAGAAAGATATGAATGCTTAGCTTTCCAACTCAGGCTGCTCCAGCTGTTTGAAGCAGTAGAACTGCTGTTCTCACTGACTGTCACTTCGCACTGTTGGCGAGATCGTTCCTTTCTTATCAGTGCTTAGAGAACAACCACACCCATTTCTGGTAATGGCAAATACTTTTGGGGTCTCGCATTCAGAATTTGTGAATATTTTTGCATTATTGTGGCCTTTCTTGCTCAGAAATGCTCCACGAATAAGCCTGATATTCTCAATTATGGCAAGAGTTTTCACGAGAAAAACTTCCCATTCCAATTTCTTTTTTACCCTACACAACGATAGTCATTCCCAAATGCGCTACTGAATTTGGTCCGCTTTTTCTCCGCACATTCCAGTAGTTGGAACCAGTGCGCTGGCTAGTTTCGTTTTCGATATTATCTGTAAAGTGCCATGTAAGTACCGTCGTTTATGGCGTTCCCTGCAGTGGTGATCCTATTAGCTCTGACTGGCACACGAGGTTATGCCGAGGCCATAACGTGAAAAAGTGGGACACGAATACTTTTAGTGGCAGCAATAACTTAAATTACCGAGTCACTCAATTGTAGGTAAAAAAAAACCTGGACAATTTTCCAATTTATGTGAGAGGTTGTGACTTTCTATATAGATTACTCATGCCAGCGCTTCAAGATTGTAGATTACATGTCTATAGAATGGCCGCTCTGAAAAGAAACAAACACAACGCCGATTTAATGAGAAATGATTGTCATTCGAGAAAATCATCTTTCCCGTATTGATGGAGCCGTGAAAACTAATATTTCAAGAAATTTCCATCGAAAACCGGCTTCATACGTAGATAAACGAACGCATTTTTACACCGAACGCTTAAGAATGCTTGCAAAAGAAAAGCTATCGATGCCAAATAAATCAGCAATTTATCTCCATCTTCATTTATCTCCATCTCGCCGCCTTCAACCGGTAAAGCTTTCTGCAACTTGCTGTAATCCTAAGCGGTCGTTCACGGGGCGCGAAATCCTGCCTCACGTTCCACCAGCACCGCGTTAAGCGCCGGAACATCTGGTCACAGCGGATCAGCGCTGGCGCCGTCGTCGTCGGCCAAGGACATCCCTGCCAAATGTGCTCTCAGCCGGGGTGTAGTCTCGTTTTGGGACGAATTTTACGAGATTCTCATTTCCATATTTTAGCATCTCAGAATTTCAAACTGTTCGTCAATGAAGGACAGCTTCGGCGGACATAGTGCTTTTCTCAGTAGATTTTGTCTGCATTCACTCTCTAAAATTGTGCAAGATTCACGGAAAGCGCAAAATACGTTTCGAGACGCAAGAACTCCTATAATATCAGTTCCACCATTTGCTTCCTTATTACAACACACTTCAATTTGACTGCCCGACGATAGTGTTTTGTTTTCAGGGCAACGGTATATTTGTGTACAAATTTATTTAGTTCCTTGTGTTTCAGAGTGATTGTCGATCAAAAACAAAAACATGAAAAGCTCAAGAGTCAGATGCGAATGCGGGATTGGCGTGACGGAAAGGTAAGCCGATCGTTATTCTCATTGTTTGAAATACAAAGGAATGACTTTCTGCACATGCTACCTAATTTCAACTGCTAATGTCGTCATAAGGTCAAAATAAATAAAACTAATAAATAAAATAAATAAAAAACAAAAATAAGGTCAAATATGGGCGTTAAAGGCCTAGAACTCCCGCATGAGTACCCTATAAGGGGTATTAATAACTGCAACTTCAATGCAACTTCACCATGGTGTGTTGTTGCTGCAACGACAGAGCAACTTCATGCGGAGTTGCTGCTTAACGCAACGACACGGCAAAGTAGCTTCGCTCCACGCAACGGCAGAGCAACTACATTGCTTTATGAAGTTGCAAGGGGTGGCAACGGCACTGCAACGACATACCAATTTATGCTGACATGACATTTGACGGGAAGTTGTAGAACAAAAGCATTAGGGCAGATTAACAGATGGAGATGAGGGCAGAAATCCACTTGGATGGAATTTTTACTTTTTTTTTTCACTGTTTGAACTTTATGAACTCGGGCAAAGTAACAACAAGAAGGGACTTTTTCAAGCATTCCATTTGTGTTGAAGTTACAGAAGTGCATACAATGTAAACATCATTTTGGGACACCCTATATAGAAATAAAAAGTGCAAGTCGTCATGAACTGAATCGTCATTGACCGAACATATCTACTTTACAGGTGCAGTTCAACCTTGCGCAATACCACTCATTTGCGGACGTGATCAATTACCTGAACGCGCTCGCAATCACCTACCCAGAAAGGGTTTCGGTCCAGCCGATTGGCACCAGTCATGAGGGACGTCAAATACCGCTAATTAAGGTGAGTGTAAGGATTTTCGATATGTCATGGAATTATATCCTTTCCTTTTGTGCTGAGACCCTATTTTTATTTAAGCACCAAAGCTCGTCCACAGAACATCTCGAAATCTAACCAATTGGATAGTGTAACTGCGACAAGCGCGCACAACAAAGACTTTTGTTTGCGTAGACCTTTTCGCTTACGCCACTCTATTCTTGAGAATCTGTATCAATAGCTCTCATGGGCAGCATAACCCTTCTTGCAGGCAGTAAGTAAATGCTCTTGCTCCGTCAAAAACATTCTAGTTAAGACTCAGGTCGCTGAGTGCTCCTTTTGTTCACTGTATGACCTCGAAATTCAATCGTGTTGACGTTTTTCCGGCTGCTCGTTTAGCATTTCACTTCCTAAGCAAACACAATGATCTTCCCGATGAGAGGACGCAATCACGTACGGCATGGACGCACTCACATCCGCCCGCCTCTCAGCATTCCTTTGCCCGGCACGGTGCACAAAAACCGCACTGTTTGCCGCGATTTTTGGGACAAATGGCCGCAAAATTTCCTGGTAATTTGTGCCGGCCCCGTATGTGTACAGCGGTACGAGGCGGATTCGTGATGTGGTCATCATTTCGATCTGCTGCTGTTCGACCACCCGTTGGCCGCCTTGTTTGTTTTTGTGCAACCGCAAACAATCCTCATAGCACACGCTGTCGTCATCGAAAGTGCGAACTTGGACACACACACACACACACACAGCATACGCAGTATCGACGAGGGAACTGGGTAGATTTATCCTGGGAGAAATTGTCCAAATTACCAGTGCATTAGATTGCTGTCAGAGAAGAAAGAATTCCATTCGCCAATAAGGATAGATTAATTTCGAAAAAATCAGGATTTCTCCCAAATTTGGCCTGAACGGCATTGTTTTTTTGGTCACCCGTGTGAAAGTAGCCTCCGGCATGTGGATAGCCATTTTGGTGGAACAGTATAAATCTCTGTGAGATTTTATGGCACAGAGAAATTCGTTGCTTTTCCTCCTTGACCAGAATTCCATCTCGAATGTCCTAGAACAGAATTTTTTTCCTTTTGAAATCATTTTCCTTGCTATTTCTCAGGAAAAGATGGTCGACCTATCCTAGTCCATTTCTCGAGACGTTTCTAATTTTGAAATAGATTTTTCTTCCAATTACTTGACTCCAATTTAATTTTGCTCCTCCAGCCTTAAGAGGCTACGTCGTCCTGCTTCTATTCCAAGCGAATCTTAGCATTGTAAACAAACAAGTAAACAAATAAATTCCAGATCACTAACAAACGCCTCGGAGGTCATAAGAAAGGAGTCTGGGTCGACGGTGGAATTCATGCCAGAGAATGGATCTCACCATCAACAGTACTCTATTTCATTCATGTGGTAAGTGGTGCAGCTTAACCTTCACTTACTTACTTTTTACTCTCCTTGGTCGCTATCTCTCCCATTTTTTATGCTGTACTTTTTTTCATCTGTCAGAAAAAAGGTCCGGGACAAACATCCGAGTCAAGTTCAGTCGTAGGGGGAAAAACAGCTCGTCTTGGAGTCGCTTTTTCTGCTTGGGTAAACATCGAATGTTGCAGATTTGCAGCCAATCTAGCTCTGCAAAATCTTTTTCGGTTTCCTGGGGCTCCGGGAAAAATGTCCTCGCTGGTTCTCCTGTTACCAATTTGAGTCTGGCAAAAGTCCAAATCTTATGAGGCATACTTAAGTCAGGAACGTCTGGGTCAATTTTTTTTCCGGTTTTTCTGAGCATAGAACATGCGTTTTTGGTCTGTCCCTAAAAAAATAGGGTAAAAATGGGGAATATCTCTAAAATCTCGAATTCGATGAAGGATAACATGTGTAAGAGATGCTAAGTAACATTGAAATCTTATGCCTTGGATATGATAGCTTTCCTACCAACTGCTTCAGGGTCACCTTTCTTTTAGATTTTGTGAGCCAGAAATTTCGGTTTTTTTAACCTTTCCGGTTACCACACCACTTACCAGTATCCATGAAAACAAAGTGTAAATGAAACGTAAGCAGAACTCACCAAAGCATTCCTTTGACTTCTTTCAATTTCCATTCTTTTTTTTTTCAATACCTTCTCCTGCCATTTTCCATTAGATTTCCTAGGACCTGTGAAAAGTCTGCTATCGATTCCCATTTCGGTCGGGGTTTTTTGGATTCGCTGTGTACATGGCCAAAACGGGAACGTTTTACTACACCTTCTGCAGTAATCTTTCGATTTTGAATGGTGACAGCGCAGCAATTCCTGGGGAACGTAGAGTGACATCCAGGCGTTTCCTCTGGAACACGCAAACTGTTCTGGTCCTACTTCAGCCGCCGTAGAGTGTGTAGACACTCGTCAAGGTGTTATTCATCGCCGGGGTGGGGGGTTTACGGCTGTCGTTCTTGTTCAAGACCGCTTACGATGGCCAAGCAGGTGAATCAAGTTCGGCCTGAAGCTACCAAACAGGAATATGTATGACACCCAAGTGGTGCCCTACAGCAAACACCAAGCTGGGGATGGATACAGCAGGCTATAGCCACCTGTAGCCACCTTAGCCCACCGTGAATTCCCAGGCTGTATCTGAATCCATGGGATCGATGACGTTCCCATTTCAGCTCGTCACTCAATACGACAAGGACCCACAAGTCAGGCAGTTCGTCGATCAGATGGAATGGTACATCGTGCCGTTGTTGAACCCCGACGGTTACGAATACTCCCGCAGCAGCAGCGATCCAGAGATTCGCCTCTGGAGGAAGAACCGCAGCCCACCGAAGTGCATCCAGCAAAGTACAGGTAGTGGCGACATTCCTCTGTTTGGTCCAATCCCGGAGCTGAAAACAATTTCATCTTCCCTTGGCCCAAATTTGCCCTTAGAAGAACTATGATTTCTCAAATCTCTGGGCTAAATCAAGGAAAAATCGTGCTCGATTTCCGGGATTCCCATCACCCCTATAGATTCTTTTCCACCGCCTCACACAAGGTTTGGGATAAAAAGAATAATTTTTCGAATGGAAAAGGGGTGCAAAACAACCAAAATCCCATTTTGTTTATAAAATTTTCATGCTAGCTAGCGACCCACTTGAAGTCGGAGTCCTTAAAATGTGGTGACTACAAGATTTTCCCGAGTTTCACAGAATTTCCCGGAAAGTGTACAGCATTTTCAAATCACAAATTGAAAAAGAAACCCTCTCGCCTAAAAGGGGAATAGGCATAAATGCGCGGTTTTGTAGCTCCTTTCAACCATTCCCAGCAAAATTTTCCACCCAGCTCGCACGCATCTTTTCCTATCACTGCTCTGCATTTTGCTGCGTATCCTCGTTGCAAACTGGTATCCATTAGGGTCTGGATAATTGGCTCTGTTAGGATTTTGCGGGAAGTTTTGCCAAAAAAATTCCGACTAACTAAAAGTTGCTCTACGCCTATTGTGTCAAAGGTTTGTATTTTGCCTATGATTTATTCCTCTCAAAATTATGTACTTGAAGTAAAATGCACTTTTTCGGGAGATTACTTAAACTTGGAATTATTACCTTTTTCGTATTTTTATACCTTTAGGTTATAGATATGAGAAAGAGTGATACCTGTGATGATCTGTGTTCAAAATAACAGTGTTTCCGATTTGAGCTTCCACATTATCCCCCATTCTAGAGATGAAGAGGAGGCTTGGATGCGAGGAGCATTTCCCCTTCTTTCGAAATTTTCCTAACCTCAACCCAGAAATACATTTATAACCTCAGAATATGCGTCCATGAAATTCACAAGCTTGTCTTGAGAATGTTTAATCTCACTTTTGCTTCTCATAACAGATAAGTAATTATTAAAGTGAAGTCGAAAAAAAGAAAAACTGGAGGGAAACTGTTAAAAATCACATGAAATTCCGCACTGTTCCTATCCTTCAACGTGATTTAATTTCTTCCTGGAACAGTCGGTAAAATGCACAAAAATATGAATATTTACTTGTAAAAAAGGGTGATATTTTTCCGTCTTCTACAACATTTCTCATAGAATAATTTCTCATGAATATTCAGGCCTGTTCACCCCACCACGAACCGCCTGCTGTCAGGGTGTTGATCTCAACCGAAATTTTGACTGGTTCTTCGGTCAAGTCGGCTCATCCACCGATCCATGCTCTGAGATTTATCAGGTCTGGATGTGGTTCCTTGTTATTAAGAGGTCGACTTCACTCCATCATTGAGTAAGATTCCTTTTAGGGAGCTTATGCGTTCTCCGAGCCGGAGACGGCAGCTGTACGAGACTTCCTGCAACGCCATAAAGTTCACACTTTCCTTACATTCCATTCATATTCACAGATTCTCATGTATCCATTCGGACATCAAGTCAGGACCTATTCGAATGATCTCAATGATCTGGTGAGCAGGAGCATTCTTGTAAAAATTCGTGACATGAACCATGGCTAAGCTCTAAAACATCATTGGACATCTGGAGTTCCATTGGAGACATCCGAAATTTCCTAAGATTCTTTGTTCCATGTCCATGATGATTTTCGCCTTCCTTTCCAGAGATCCACAGCTTTAAGTGCATCCGCCCACCTGCGAAGATTGTTTGGTACAACTTATAAGGTTGGAACTGGAGCTGACACGCTTTGTAAGTGTTTCCTATAGCTGATTTCAAGGACTTCGTTAATATGAGACAATTTAGACCCCGCCTCTGGTGGCTCAGAAGATTGGGCTAAAGGAAAAGCCCATGTGAAATACTCATACCTCTTTGAGCTGAGACCTGAGGAACAAGTGTGGGACGGATTCTTGCTTGCCGAGAACCAGGTAAGCCCCCAAGTATCGGTATTGAGTTGATTTTACTTATATGAATCTTGGCTGTTGGAGCCACATACATCATTGAGATTACCCAGGGTAAACGTGTTACCACCACATAGGGGGCATGCATCACTGGGATTGTCCAGGGTAAACTTGCTTACATCCCATACGTTTACCCATGGTTAACACGTACGTCGACACGCTTACCCTGTGTAATCTGCGCCTTTGCGTCTAGGCTATAACTTTGCACGTTTACCCCGGGTAGTCTCAATGATGCATCCTGGCCTTGAGCTTTCCTCTGTTGTTTACATCGGAATCGAATAGCTTTACTGCACTGTAGACCATGACCTATTACCCTGTTTTTTTACCCATGGGTTAGCCTCGGGTAATGAATTTCTAGTTGGTCACAGCTGCCATAGTCTCTCTCCCTTCCAGCACTTTGAGGATAAATGTCGTTCATAACCACACATATGTAGCTCACGCAACGGCAAACCTCAAAATGAGGAAGTAAATGTCGTTTATAATCATGGCAACGGCAAACCTCAAAAGGAGTAAGTAAAAGTTGTTCATAATCGTACATAGATCACGCAACGGCAAACCTCAATAGGCGTAAGCACCAAAATTTATGGCATATTGGTAACCGTAACCGATTTCCACTATACAGGAATAAAATTAGAGTTTCTTGCTGAAACAAGGCTCATCAACATCCGATATGGGTAAGTTTGTACCCCTTGTATTGAATCCTAGGTTGGTGGAATGAGAAACGGCAAGCCTCCGAGTTTTTTTTTACCACGCTGATTTCTCAGTGGTAACCAGCTTTACTTGTATTTGTGAAAGTTTCACATAAAAGTTATTTTGGGCGTGGTCACAGCCTCAGCCGAGCTCCGCTTCCTTTCAGATCATGCCAACAGCAAGGGAAACATGGGAAGCCGTGAAGGTGATCGCCACACACACGCTGGCCATCCCGAGCGTATCACGAGCTCCTGCCCGACGTGTAAGTCTTCAGCTGTCTTTTGCTGACCAAGTGGGGACCAGTTCTCGTCTCCCTACACAAACTGAAGAGCACTCATTTCAGACACGTCCATGCGTGGATCACGACGCGTTGTGCGGCAGCTGGGCGCAGGGTGGCGCCTGCGCCACATGGCCGGAGATGCGGCAACGATGTCCGCGCTCGTGCGGTCTCTGCTCATCAAAGTAGTCATCCACAAAAACGCATTTCTGCACCTATTCTGCACTATTCGCGTGCACACTGTAGTGTATCTCTAGTCGCTTCGCTCGTCTTCCGTAAGGCTCTTACCGTTTCAGTTTTAGAACTTTCTTTTTAATCGTGCTAGCCAGCATAGTGCGAATAATTTTATTTTCTGTTTCGGGAGATTTTTCGTTCTTAACAGCTTTGGGTTATTGGACAAGTAATCCGTGACATCGATAAGGAAATCAGGTTCAGGCATGTCTCGTACCTAACTGCTTTTGTAGCTTCTTTGTCTTTGGACGAGTTTTCATAACCCCTTCTCACTGAATACTGTTCTGTTACTGCTGTCATGTTTAGTTAATCTGTTGGAAACGCAGCACAATAGCAGCAGTAACTCGCTCTGATAATGATGTTACGTCGGGAAAATTAGCAAAACTGGCTATTTGTTGTGGTATTCCTTACCAGTCTACGGCTACCAGTAAACACTTACCACATTTCCTCACTTCTATTTGGTTGGAATGTCCATTTCCTGGGTTCAATGACAGGGGTCTAACCTGATGATGATCTGGAGCTTCTCTCGAACCGAAACAGTCAAATCGCTTTGAAAATGTCCCGGCTGCTTGATTTCCCTTCAAAAAAAAAATCATCAAATGTCGAGCCGAGCACGTCTATTCTCCTCCACAAAAACACCTGCGTAATCTCGTTTTATTTGTGCCTTGTGCCGCAATAACTAAACCTTTCTGCCAATTACCGCTAGTAAAAAAAATTTAGTTCTGCTTATAAAATCTAGAAGGCTTTGTAGGCATATTGGCCTTTTATTTCCAAGAGACAATGCCTGAACCTGTGCAGATGTCACTTCAAGACGAACCTCACTACTCGGCCATTTTTAGCAGGCGCCGTCCTCACCGTGCTCGAGTTCATCACGGAAAGAAACACCGTACTCTCCACCGCGCCGTCCTTGCGAGAGCAGGCTAAGTCATGCGTCCACTTCAACATCCAATGCATAATTTCATAACGAAAACGAGCCTTTGGAAAATATCCTCACCCTAAGCCTCTGAATCTGTCTATTCGCGATTGCACCAAAATTTTCCACTCTTCTGACTCTTTCTCCATTGCATCCGAGTATGTGCACGTTACGGTTAAGAAATTCAATGTTAAATCTTGGATATTTTCTAAATGGCCTCACACGAATTTCACGGGACTTTCCTTGGTATTTTCACTGTGATTGTACTTGAAAGTTCGTCCTTTAAAATCATTTGATTCACCTGGTCGGTTCGTAACAAAATTCGAGTGCCTTGGAGTTGCTCATTAATTTCTGGTGCAACTCGTCAGCAAGTTGAAATGGTGTTGCAATGCCGTTGCGAAGTTGCTGCGCCGTTGCCACAGCGTATCAACTCCACGGCAAAGGAGAAGTGGCGTTGCAATGCCGTTGCGAAGTTGCTGCGCCGTTGCCACTGCGCATCATCTCCACGGCAAAGGTGAAGTGGTGTTGCATCGCCGTTGCGGAGTTGCTGCGCCGTTGCTCCCCTGTCATGGCGTTGCACAGTCGTTTTGCAGCAACGGCAATGCGACGCAAAAAGGGAAGTTGCTGTGACGTTGCCACGGAGTTGCTGTGGAGTTGCTTTTTCCAGAAATTTTCTTCATTTCACTGTCTATTCGGAACCGACCAAACTTTATTCTTTGCGTTCATGTTATTTTTCCATTTTTCTGTTTTTCAGCACCTTTCCCCGCTATCATATAGCCTTCTTAATAACAGTTTGTGAATGTGATTCTGTACATTGCGAAAGAGATTTACTAACTGATTATCATGCTTTTGATGTTTTTGTTATAGATGCTGATTTTTTTCTCATTTCTTCTGTCCGTTGTAAAAAGATTTGCTTGAACCCACTTGTTCATATTTTCTATTGCTTTCACCACTATTTGTCTGTTTGTCGTTTATCATTGTTCTGCATTTCTTTCTCTTTCACTCTGCGTCTCTCGATTCACCGCGTTGTTTTCTGCGTGAGCACTTGTCTAGCCGGGTCGAATAAATCTTTCAAAGTATCTGCGGATATGTGGTGCTTACGACCAACGGACAGCAACACACGAAAAGAAGCCAGCAGCAGGAGATGTGATAGCGTGGTGGTTGATGGTGGGGGGTGGGTGGGTGATGGCGAAAACCTGCACATACGTCCGAAACTGGATCGTCGTGAAATAGCGCGCCGGTGACGGAGGCGCAGGAGCAGTCGCCATGCGACGAGCGCGCGATGTGGTTGTCGTCGCGACGTTGCTCCTCGCGATTGAGGTCGTCGTCGGCGATTTGCCGGCGACCGACGGCGACGTCGTCAGTGTCTATCGTATTTTGCCGAAAAACGACACTCAATTCCAAGCTATTCGACGTCTGTATGAAAATGCTACTGAGCTAGAGGCTAGTCATACTTCGTTTTCTTTTCTTTTTTTTTTGATTCGAGAATTTTACCATTCTTCATCTCTGCGTGGGCCCTTCTACGACCAAGCATTCTCTTCCTAAGATCTTTGGTTAGCTCGCATCTGACCCAAAGTGTTCTCGTCTAAAGGCCTCCTTCAATAAATCCTAAACCATAAAAGTTATCTGAGTTCTGGATTCTTCACTACAACAAAAATATTTCCTACCTTCCGATCCTGAGACATCTAATGCCAAATAAAGTCGGACACTGTGATAACGTGCGTATCCATAGATAGCCTTTCGAGCGCTAGCTCGCCTTTTCTTCCGTTTGCGGACATTTCCGGGTAATCCACAATCTCAAAGGCTTCTCACATCGATTTTGGATGATCTGCGCACCACTAATTGATGGTGCGGGAACTCATGGATATCACTGCTTCATGATTTTCTTTTGAGTACTGAATCCAAGTAGGAATTCACATTTTCTTCCCTCATGTTCTAGAATTCTCGCTCGTACTTCGCGCCACATTCCATTTTCGTTGAATGTACGGTGCAAGGTTAACTAAAACCCCGCCGCTCAAGTACTACATATATGGTATTTGACTAACCATCCTAACTCTCTCACTTTACAGCATTCCATTTCCTCGCAAGGCTGTCGCTGCTTTTTTCGCAACCCTCTTGAACTTCTTTTTCGCGTGCTCTCCTCTCTGCCAAGGCTAACTCGACCCTGAACTCTTTTTTCCACGTTTTTTATGGGTGCAAGCACTTGACCTACCGTGACAGCTTTATGGTCTATGTGGAACACCTTAAGGAAAGTGGTGCTTTATTACCCTTGAAGAACACGCCTAACCGGGCGGGAATGCGCAGAGGTATTGTCATTTCTTGGGTTTTTTTTGGCCGAGCCTAATAGGGGAAACCTGTATGACGCAACGCAATGGCATGTTGTTTGTTGCATGCCAGGATCGTAAATGTTGACCCGGTGCGCTGTAGCAGCACAACCATGTAAGGCGGCCCTAGCTCGCGGCCTATAGGCTAAAATAGAGGCTACATGTAGGTCCATGGTTCCATGGTCATAGCAATCCTGGTCATGGGCTATCCTTGCAAACCTTCACCTTCCCGTTTCTCTAAATTAGGTTAGTCTTTCTGGGGATAGTTTATTTTGGCGAAATGCCTACTCCTTTTTTTAAGGCGGTAGTAGATTGTGGCAAACTTCACCCAGAGAAGTTGTCCAATATAGATACCCAGGAACCACAGAACCATGCTAGGAACGCTCAAGAATCATCCCACAAGGGTAAGCTAGATCCTTAGAGCCAGAGGTGGTCCTCCTAGACAACAAGACCAGGTTGCAGTAGGGCCTCCCCACCATCTTCCCCCCCCCCCGAATCTCAGCCCATGTAAATCCAGGAAATTGCTAATTGCCTCTACCAAGGTCGTAATGAGTCCTCTACAAGGTCAAAGCCAGGTATTTTTGCCAACGGCGGAAGCCGCAGTAAGGACAAGAGGCTGCACCTCTCGACCTCTCAAGGATCTCCTCTAGCTGGGCCAGGACATCTAGGACTTAGACAACCCACAGTGACCCTGGCAATAGCCAGAAAGCTCAGGGTTTCCTTTGCATATTTCCAGCACCTTCTATGGTAAAATGGCTTTCGATATAGAGAAAAATCCGGCATTTACGGCTTGCAGCCAGAATTTTTTGGACAAATGCCACAAATTTAAACGGCATCACGTATGATATCCAGTTAAATCATCACTCAGACCTTCAGAAAGCGCCATTTTCCAGCCTGTCCCCCAATAGCTCACTTCCCAGTGGGCGTGGCTTAATGCAATCCTGTGCGCAGATTGTAAGCTACATTTCTGATGGATTATCCATATTTTCGTCGCTCACGCTGAAGCACGGAAGATCGATGGAATGATGCGTATATCGCCAGATCAACACTAAAGGATATGGATAGTAGTTATGAAAATTCGTGCTGGGACCTAACCATCGCCCAATCGTAGCGCTCGGTTAAAGCTGAGCGACGTGCAGCTGTGTGGCGCTGAGTATTTCTTGAAAAATTGCTTTGTCCAGTGGTTGAGGGGAATCCATGAAGCTGTATGGTGTTTGATGTTCGCTATCACAAGACTGTTTACGATGTACTCGGTATTTTTTCAGGATTCTAGCGGGTTTGCTGGAACTGAGACCCGGGGTTATGGTCACGCAATGTCACCTGGTGTTTTCTGGGAATAACTACTTTTTCCGTGTTATTTACCTGCCTTACGACACTGATCTCTGATGTTTGCCAAGGAGTAGCCGTCGTTCCTCCATACGAACTTGGCAATTCTCTATCGGAAGCCGCTCAACCACACTAATAGCCAATGTTGTCGCGCGGCACTTTTCAACGATTGGATTTAGTGATGGATCGAGCGTGTGTGTTTATGGATGAATCCGATGATCATATCGAGCGACGGCGGTGGTGTCAGCGACCGCCGGCGACGGACGTGTTTTTCCGATCGTTTCGGTTTTCTCCCCACTAATCGCTCGGATTTCCATATGCAGCCACCGCGTGCAGAGCATTCCTTGAAGGGAGCCCCCCCTGACAGCTTTAAGACCTCACTGCCTGCGATCACAGCTCCTGGAGGAATCCCAGCCGAGTGCCCTGTTTTTAGGTGGTAAGCTTTTTAGCAGAGCAGACTTAGTGTAACACGATCTCTCATTCCTGGAGTTTCACCGAAGACGCGGCGCGTATTTTTCCTCAGCCGGCGTGGCATTCGTCATTTTGCCCACGGCCGGTACCGGTTTGCCGTAAAGGTCAAAATAGCGGGGAATTTCACAGTGAAGGCGTGCGACATAGAGGCCGCCACGGGTTTCGCCCCGTCGCGTCGTCGCCTCCGGGCGTGACCTGTATGGATAAAAAGATTTGTGCGCCGCCCGTAGCATATCCCATAGCATAACTGGAATGTCGCGACGACGCACACTGCTGGCGACATTCCATATGACCATCACACTAACAAGTAGTGAATTGGTATCCAGGAAGTCGTTTTCGCAAGGATTCCTTGGGAATAGTATGCTCAAATTCTAGGGGGTAGGGCGTTATACCTGGAAAGGGCGGGGCGGACGGACTCTGTGATTGGCTAATTGGGTGGACTGACCAATCGCGGAGCTCAGCCGCACCGTGCTTTCTAGGTATAGAGCTCTGCACCACAAATTCCACTATTTCCAGGGAAATGTCGTGTAATTCATAAGTGAATTAAAAATATGGTAAAAATTCTGTAATTATTCAAAATTATCTGTGATATTTTTTGAAAAAAAAGGTTATTTCTGGCTTTTAAACGTTTTTTTAGTTTGGGTGACTACCTGGTGTATTTTACCGAGTGGGAGAAATCTAACCTTTCCCTAGCGTTTCATAAGAGGCCAGTTTCCCCTAAAAAAGGAATCCGCAGTGTCTCACAGTCGCTTAGAGTACTGGATATAAGCGCGACAGACCCGACGCCACGCTGAAGTATAAACAGAAAGCAAGTAAATACTCGCAAGGTTCTAAGTGGTTTCAACAATCAGTCCTGTTTGACCTTAACTTTCCGAAACTCGTTTTTTTGGCTGAACGATTTTTCTGGATTTTTCCGGATTACCTTAACCGAGAACCTGATGAGATGTGGTTTCTTCTAAGTTTTTCCTCATCCTGCGAGTTAAATCTTCCTTTTTTGCAATCTGAGAAAAATTTCTCTGCAATCGTACCTGTTCATCCTCTCTCTCTCTCTCTCTCTCTCTCTCTCTCTCTCTCTCTCTCTTTCTCTCTCTCTTCTCCCCCCCCCCTCACCTCCCCCTCCTTGATCCATAACATCAGGATTTTTTGTCACTAAACCTACCTTAACCCAATAGGTTCACAGTAGCCTACAAAGCAACTCTGGTCTGAGGAAAAATTCCTTCACCTTATGAAAATTCGTTTGCAGCTGAATTTCTGGAAAACATCCAAGACCCTGAATGGCTTCTGGGATGTTATGGTCGACCAAAAAGTCGGCAGCAGCCTTCTGCAGCTGCTCGACAAACAGGAAATCGCCTATTTGAAGACGATAGACGACGTGCAAAAGTTCGTTTTTTGGAATTTTCCCTGTCGGAAATTTCCTTTAGCTTCGCGGTCTCTTTTTTCTTATGATGAATGAATAAAGGCGCTGAATCTTCTCAGGCTGATCCAATCGAAAGAAAGGCGAAAACGACCACGTCGATTGCACGACGACTCGTCCAATCCGTTTTATGACTTTCATCGTTACGGATCCTATGGTCAGATGGTGTCGTGGATGCGTGCGTTAGCAAGGAAGGATCCACAGCACGTGCAGTTCATCTCCATCGGCACTTCGCACGAGGGCAGGTCGATTGATGGGGTCGAGGTGAGAGTTCGGGCTTATTTTAGCGCGATTCGCGCATGGCCTAAATTTTTTCTTTTTTTTTTGCAAATAAAACCTCATGGGAATTATGTAGGTTGAAGGTTGCAAAATTTTTCATAGAATTGTGCGCATCCCTCGATGACGCACCCTTAGATTCCGCCAGGTTTTTCAATAGCTTTGCCTCTCTGAGCGCCGCTTTCATTTCAGATTGGAAGTCGAGACCGAACGAAGCGAATTTTCTGGATTGACGGAGGTATCCATGCAAGGGAATGGGCTGCACCGCATACTGCTCTCTACTTCATTCATCAGGTAATACAGACCACTGCTGGGTAAGACTTCTGGGATAATTCTTTCCCACCAACCAGGCATGCCAAATCAGTGCGACCAAGGAACAGTGATCGCCTTGCGGCACTTAAGGTGTCTGTTCCATGCGCCTTTCACGGATGGCCTTGGCCCTAAGGAGTCAAAAAGCAGTTTTCCCCTCGGCTTTTGCGCGCGTGCGCTGCTTCTGCAGGCGACGTTCATTTCGTTGGCTGGGGGAAAATTTCACTTAGCGATGCGAGCGCGGCAAAAACGAGGTCGGCATCGCGGGAAAAACTTTCGCTGCAGCAGACGCCGAAGGATTTCCGGGCGAATTCGTCTTTGCGAGAGGATCAGTTCTTGGGAGAGATGCGCTATAGAAAATGTATGTTGCAGAGAATAGCTAAAGTCAAGTCGAATCTTTAGTTCCTTGAGAGTTTAAGACTCTTACGGGCTTGATGCTAATCGTCTTGCATCTACCACGAACACTCAGCCTTCTAAGACGACGTATTATAATTTTAGGGTAATGTTTTTTTCTTACAACTAGTTAGCTTTATATGTACAGCATTTTATTAGATTGGTGTAGAATTTTCTTCAATTTTTTTTCGGAATCATACAATTTTCGTCGGATGTATTATAACATCTATATGGATTTGGTAATTCACTTGTAGGGCAATTCCAGCTCTTTTTTCCCGTAGGTTTGAAGGTTGTCCAGTGCAGTCCAGGTTATGCTGTTAGGTACCCTGCAATTCGACAATCCGCCACCGAATATCTTGACTTCAATCCTGGATCAAATGTAGCTTAAGTGGGGAGGAATGCAAACTGCGTTCATAGAGAAACCTTCACTACTGAAAGAATACCACAGAAATGGTCTGCCATCTTTGTACAGAGCAAATATCGCCTCGAATTTGTCCCTCGTTCGGGACACGTGGGACATAGAGACAATTATCCCCCTAGGGTGGCTCTACATACAAGGAAGAATCAGTACTGATGCATACTCTGAACAATAAGCAAGTTTACCTAACGCATTCCGAGCAAAAGCCTAAAATGCTCAAGGTGGAGTGATCGTCCACATAGGGCATGCTCGACTTTTCTGCGCAAAATTTGGCCAAACTGACTACGAAAAATCTCGGACGTGGGGATTTCCACTACTGCCCACTCTACTGGTCTGCAGAAGTCATATACTACATAATTCATTGAGTTCCTAGTGCATTTCCTGAAGTTTGATACATGAGTTTCGAAGGCGGGCTACAATTTTAGTAGTCTCAAACTACGCAATTTTTCGTAGTCTTGGAGCTGAGATTTAGACCTGTCTCTGACAGCATTAATAGAGGAGGAAAAGAGCTACATTACCTAATTAATATAATTCATTCTGCTTTCGTAGAACGGTGGTTTCCGTCCTCATGAAAAAGCGCACGAACTTATTCCCCAACCCAATAATTTATCATTAATACGATAATAAAATATCGCATTACACAAGAAAGGGGCGTGGCTTCACTGGAAGCAGGGGAAGGAGGAAGGGCCACCGGTCACCGGACCACCTTCCCGTCATCTGATTGACTGGCTCCGCCCACGTCTACTCGTAGGCTCGACAGAGGTCACATCGATTCCACTGTGAAGCTCTGACTTAACGGCTTCTGTTTCAGGGCAATGCAGACAACAAGCACTTTTTCAAGCACTATCTTTGATTTTCCTAGAATTATTGCTGGACGATCGAACCGGCGCTGCTAGTACGCTAATCATTACCTTTTGGGCCAAAAGTCGCAGATGCTTCGCTAGAAGAGCACCCGAAATGCTAGAAAGCTGTAATTTTTTGAGCGGCAAAATGAGGTTTAAATTCGCCTCCTGAACTTGACCACCCATCGTATTTGCCGTGTGTAACTGTAGCGTTTGCAAATCTCACTCACCTAAATGGAAGCGGGCTACTATTGCGTGAGACATTGCGTGAGATATTTTTATGTTGCTATGTTGGATCTATTGTTATTATAGTTTTCGTTTCGTGCATTATCATTATACAAAGACTAATTGTATTACAATTTTCCTCCTGCACTCATCAGTAAGGTAAAGGAAACTTATAATGCATGTGCTGTGAATTTTGACAATATGCACATCCATATGCACATACACATCAGGTTCGCATGTACACATACATACGTACACTGCACTTGCACGTACACACATACACGTACTTGTGCTCTATGCACATAAATCTACATACACGCAAACATACACGATAGATATTCCGGTTAAAGTTTCGACGTCGTCGCTTTCGTCAGAGCCTTCGTCAGGCCAACTGTATTGTATCCTGCCCAAACAGTCCGCAAGTGATGATTCAATAGATTGAGATAAAATGATAATTCAATAGATAGAGTGATGATTTGATGGACTGAAAACAAGATCAAAGAAGTAAAACCCGCTAACGCTCACCTAGGTAGTCGCGATGTTAGTGAACCGCCGTGTTGACGTTTTTTTTCAGCTCACCTCTCGCTACAAGACTGATCCGACCATCAAGAAACTACTCGAAGAAATCACGTTCGTCATTATTCCATGCGTGAATCCCGACGGCTACGAATTTACCCGCTCATCAACTAATCCTCATGTGAGTTGACAACTTTTGCCGGTGAAACACGCTGAATCTGAGCTGTTGTTGAAGATCCGTCTGTGGAGAAAGAATCGTTCGTCGATGCAGTGTCGCAAGGACAGCTGGGGTCGAAATCGCTGCTGTCGTGGCGTCGACCTCAACCGGAACTTTGACTTCCACTTTAAAGGTCAGTCAAATTAGCTTACGGTTCCGTTCTCTTTCAGAAAACTTTTCCTCAGAAAGCGGTTCAAGCGACGACCCATGCTCCGAGATCTACCAAGGAACGGGAGCGTTCAGTGAGCCGGAAGCGAGGTTAGCCTTGCTGTCCTGGCAGTGGCCTGAATAAGCATCTGTTCCATTACCTTTCATCTTTTTTGTTCAGGGCTGTTCGAGACGCAATCCTGTCGCGACGATATAAAGGACGAGTGGACGCTTTCATCACTTTGCACACCTACTCACAAATTTGGATCCACCCTTACGGTCATCGAAAGGACAGCTATCCGGGCGACATCCAGGAGCTGGTAAGCATTTTTGGTGGAGTCTTCTTTTTCTACATTTATCAACTGATTCTTTATGTCGTTTCTCTACAAGCAGTGAGGCTGCGTTCATGCAATGCTCATCAAGGCTAAAGCTCAGCGAAACACAAACTTTGCACAGCAATAACTGACGCAACCCAGGAACGGCTCTTACTGCACATAGATACCTCACATAGGGCTGTAACGGCGGTGATGCTCCCTATCTTCCCGACAAAGTCATGAAGACTAGTAAGTTGGTTTCTCAGGAGCAAAGGAACTATTATATAAGGCTTCGACGATTAGCCATCTACAAGTTCACCTACAGATACCTTGTTACGACTTTCACCCATTCCAAGCCACTGCGATTGAACTGTTTCCCGCCATAACGCGACCTGGAGGCTTCGATACAGCACTCTGCATTCCTCTCGAGAGAGCTCAGTCGTTTGGAGCGCGTGCGGCGCATTGGTAAGAGGCTCACTGCGCAAGCATACTGTCAATGGTTCGATCGCATCCGTGGTCAACCAAGCCATCCATTCCTGCGAGGTTGGAAAATTGATGCCAGAGGAGTCTGGGAGGATGAAGCACTGACTTGGTTCATCGGATGCCCCCGCAACTCACAGTGTAGGGCACATACGTATTCAACGCCTCTACGATGCTCAGATGAAGTCGATTGCGAATTTCACATGACGGGATTGATTAATGCCAACCCTTTATCCTTTTCTCCTTTTATGTCGTTTATAGCAAAGATCACCAGCAAGTTGGTCATATGAGGAAATTGCCGGGGAAATTTCGGAAATTGCACTTAATGAATTCTGAAATTCTTGTGGCTATACCAACACTAGGTAATATCTGCGATTGTTTTGTATTTCCACTTACAGTGGACGTCAATGGCGGTGACCCGTCTGCGGCCTCGACAAGCACGCGGCACGACCGCGCCGCTCACGCTAGAATCGTGGATGCTATCTGGGTTTTCTTGGTAGTTTTTCATTACATTTGATGATAACTAATAAGAAAACTGACTGAATATCAAGAAAACCCCACAACTTGATGTCCCAGAGAAAATTCTAGCTCAGCGGCGCGGTCGCGCCGCGCTATTCTCGAGGCCGCAGACGGGTCAAGGCCATTGACGCCCACTGTAATTATGACGCGAGGACTTATTTAACCTCGAAGATTCGCATTCTCATTCTGTAACATCTTCATGAACATGATGAACACAGAAAGGGCAATTTATACTAGATGCGTGCGTGCGTCAGTCGCGCGACTTACGCACCCTATGAAAATGCTGCGAGGAAAACTCCTGAACAAGTTTATGTGATCAGCTGTGATTGCAGTAAGAGCGTCACACCTCACGGCTATTGATACACACAATTTTCTGCACAGAATGCAACACACGAGTAGAGAAATCACAGCAACGACGAAATCAGTAATGAAACAAACAAGTAATGCTTCTATTTGAATAATCATCAAGTATTGTCAAATTGTCGACAGTCGGTGACGTTGAACAAGTTTTATTAATCTTACCTTGTTTCAAATCTTTGTAGAACGTAGAACCATACTTGAAGGCTCATGTTTTCCAGTACGATGTAGGAAAGAAAGCAGCTAAAGCACTGCAAGATGTTTACGGCACCAAGTATGTGGTTGGAAGCGGAGCAGACACGCTGTGTAAGATTTTCTGATTCATTTGATCACTCACTAGACTCACTGTCTTTGTGGCTTCGAATTCTTGTATTTTTTAAGATCCGGCTTCCGGTGGAAGTGAAGATTGGGCGAAACATGCTGGTGGAGTGAAATACGTCTATCTCCTCGAGTTGCGCCCGGATGAGAAAAGTAGGGAAGTTGCTCAAGGCACAGTTTTTGAGCACTGGCTGAAACGCTATTTACCACCTCAGATTGGGACGGATTCATCCTTGGCGAATCGGAGTTGGTGCCAACGGCCAGAGAAACTTGGGAAGGTGTTAAGGTTGTAGCAACTGCTGTACTGGAGCGTGCCCAACACAAGTCTGAAGCTATCGGTGGGTCAAAGCTTATGTAGTTAGCATTAGAGTGCATCGCCTTAGCAGCTCTGACAGTTCTCGTTGTCCAGCCTTGTCTTGTCACTGTAACTCTCAGGAAGGTGTTTAATAACTGATCTCTCTATTTCAGTTGACATAACCAAGTACAAATTTCTCCTTGTGAGCAACTGAAACAATTCAAAGCAAAGTTTCCCATCTTCATATTCAAAGTACCAAATATTTACACAACAAAACCATCGCAATACATTTCCAATACATGCAACTTCATAATTTACACAACTGATCAAGGTAAGATGGTAGGTGTTCTTTTAATTCGTTCCAACAAACAGAATGATATATGTAGCTATGAGCATGTATTTCATTTATTCATTTTTTATTTACTAGCGCCCTTACGGGACGCTAGAAAGTGGGGTGGGGCAGCCACTTGAAGTGTGTGCAAAGTACTTACACTTTTGAAGACCTCAAAAATTATTGCGTTCAGATACAAAATCCAATCTATGAAATGCGCATATTCTGTCATTCTGGAAGCCCAGCTAACGTCGGGCTTCCAATCTTGATGGTAGCCATGATCGAAAATTCTTACACACATGTTGTCCTGTGAATTTACTCCCCTGTGTTATGTTATTACCAGTCTGGCCGTCCGGCTGACGCCGGACTTCCAGACTTTTCTTTATGCTCGCTTCGCTCGCATGACTTCACCTCGCATCCATCCTAGAAGGATAATGGGCATGCAGATTTTGCTCCGTTTTCCCTATATGCCTCACCATGAAAAATGGACTGATTAAAAAGAACTGCTTGCGTCTCTCAGTGCAATTTAATCATTCTCTCGGGTGAAATAGCTAATCGTAACTATATGTAACCGATTCAACCTGGAATGAACACGGGAATTGGTTTATCATTCTTTGTTTGCTGTGAGTGATCCATTGATAACAATCAGCATGGACGTATAAAAGAGGACGGAGCGGTGTGTTCAGACTCAAATGAGGGTAGAACACGCTGGAGTGGGCGTAATGAGGGCAGAATGATATGGGTGGTATAATTAAGACGGGCCCTTGGTACTTCCTCTTTAAATTTAGGCGTCAGAGGACAATTAGAATAAACGACGACCTAATTAAAAGCGTTTTCGCGCTACTTTGCACCGGCTCATCTGTTCTCCATCTGTCGACCCGTTCGCATA
>JARK01001506.1:336693-391530 GCA_000688135.1 Ancylostoma ceylanicum | reverse complement strand
CTATCAGCACTTCTGGGCGCCGGCGCACACCTCTCGCAGCAGTGGACTTGTCGCGGAGCGCTATCAGCACTTCTGAGCGCCGGCGCAGCCCTCTCGCAGCAATGGACCCGTGGCGTAGCGCTATCAGCACTTCTGGGCGCCGGCGTACCCCTCCTGCAACAGGGGACCCGCTGTAGGGCTCTAGGCCACGCCCCCTGAATTTCGTTTCACACACACAAACACACACACACACACACACACACACGGAGTAAGCGCTTTATTATAAGTCATGATATTTCCTCCCGTTCTTTATCTCAGCATTCCTTTACCTGTATCTAGACGTTTCCCATACTGTTGAGCTGAAGCGCACCCGTACTCCTTTAGCAAATCCGCTGCCTGTTCGTTTCTACGCTATTGCGCTCCGGACCACCGTCCTTACACAAGGGTTTCCCACAATGCTGAGAGCTGACTCACCTTTCTCTTTCAATGGGCCCATATCCTTTGGTTTTCCACAGTTCTGCGTTCGAGGCACCTTTCTGTATCGGTAGACCAATATCCTTGGCGTTCTTCACACTACTGTCCGCCAGCACAACCCTCCTCCATTGGTGATCTCCTATCTCGGCGTTTTCCGCAGTACTGGACGCTCGCACATGCTCACCACTCGCACTCAGCGGCCGATATTCTGGCGTTTCCAGCACTAAAGAGAAGAAAGGGTAGTGGTGTCTAAGCAGGAAGGCTGCTAGGACACAGCTACTACTCAGCGCCTTCGATGCTGCAGAAACACCAATGAAGTGAATAATGTTGGTGGATAATCATTTATAGCAAAGTCAGTATCAAGCACTGTTGGTAAGAACAGGATGCGCTTTGTGTGAAAAGAAGTTTTCAGATATACACATTGCATTCCTGTTTTCTCAGAATGAAATCATTTTTTTTTTCGAAACAATCGGTCTAGCTAAACTGATCTGTTAATGACATTTCAGCGATACTGATTCGGGAAAAGCGGAGGCCTCGAAAGTGCTCATTTCCATCTCTCATTTTTGAGTGCACGCATACCATCATATAGCCTCTGTTCCAGAAGCGCCGACTGCAAAGAGGTTCCGTTTTGGTGACGGTACCGAAGGCTCATGCTACGATCTGCGTCACGCGTGTAAACGTTGGGTGTCCGAACGACCAGAGTTGTGTCGAACGGTGCCGATTTTCATGCGAGAAAACTGTGCCTACTCATGTGGAAAGTGTTGATGACCGTTATCCTATAGATTTTTGCCTCTTCCTTTTCCTTCTCTTCAGGCGATAATATTTTCTTGTAAAGACTCGAACCACTTGGAGAATTCTGATGTAGAAACTCTCTTGCGTGCATGTCGTTCGTCTTATGATCGGTCTTAGTACCGTTTTTCCTCCCTCAATTTGTTTTAGCCGTTGTTGCAGCAGCTTGTCTGTGGGTGAGTACATACACTGTTCATAGGAGTCGCTCTTTTTTCGACGACGCTTTACGTTTGCGTTGTGCGCTTCGTTGCCATTTTTGGTTGTATATATTTGTTAATGTGATCTAATGAAGGCGAAAGTCGTATTTGGAAGTCAGTACAAAATGAATCAAGGCTCCGGGTCAGGAAGTAAATACACAAGGAGACAAGGCACGAGGTTACATACATCATTGAGAATATCCAGAACAAACGTGCACAAGCTTACCTAGCATAAGCTTCAACAAATCTTAATGACTAACTCATGTGTCGAATTGCGTTCAAAAAAGAACGAGGGAGCACATGATCTCCGCGCCCCAAATAGCTCAGGGGCCGCATGCATTATTGGACTTACCCGGGGTAAAAGTGTTGACACCTCCCAAACTTATTCACTATTAACACTGTTGTCGACACCTTTACCCTATATAATCTCAACGATGCGTCTAGGTCCAGGTCGATATTGTGCCAGATCTTGAATAGATCGGCCCTTAAGACTTTTTTATTTGTAAGAAAGTTAGCACAGCTCCCACTCTCTTAGAGGAACACGCGATACGGGATGCTTCATACATTGAAATCCGAGTTATAACCAAGTTCCCCCATGTCGGTGTGAAGTCCTTCAAATTAACCCCTGAGACCAGACCTGTCCTATCTCCGTCTGTTGCTCTCCAGCTCTCTGTCCTGGAGCTTAAGCATGATAAGGTGGGCATGTTCTCAATCTGTGATGAAAATGGAGCCAGGGAAGTGAATGGTCAGGAAAATTAGGAAATTATAGGCAGTGCAACATAGATGCATTTCCATGACAAATTCGGGACTAGATTCGCCAACAAGGAGTGAACATCGTACAATACTTTAAGTCTAAAGCTTGCCCTATTTCCAACCAAGTAAATCTCCGTAATCTAAGTGTTCTCTTAGTGGCAAATAAGCGACATAGCGGCTTGGTTTTAGCATTAGGGAAACATAGACATACGTGTTCAATGGAAGGTACTTCAATGTGATCTGCACGGTCCCAGCCTAAGAGCCTGAAATCTCAGCAAGGAAGGTTCTAGAAGCGTTTTGATTTTAGCTCGGAATCGACTGATGAATAATCAGTTCGGTGGTTGTCGGTTACGAAACGGTTTTCCAGCCCTTCATGCCTTTCTGTGAGTTATAGATCATTATTTTATCTGTCACATAAACAGCAACTTGGGTAGTGACACCCAGTGACAGTCACGAATTGGAGCGGATGAATACCCAGCTAAATCAGATCAAATCATTGGATTTCGCTCATTTCGGGCTCTGAGAGAGATGATTAGCCTGAACACTAGCTGAAACAAAACAGCTTACCAGCTTCGCGTGCAGCTTACGTATCAACTATTAGGTTGTTGCAAAATCGATGTCGGATTTTGACAGTTGCACTTTGAATTGTCGTAACTCGGCAATAACTAAACCTTTTCTGTCGCTTTAGTACTCATTTGAATCAGCACATCTTCGCCATTTTTCCGCCTAGTTTTCGTTCCACTAGGCCTGAAGCCAAGCTCTTCGGACCCAAGAAAAGCGGCGAGATCGTTTTGAGCTAGCGTATTTTTGCGGCTTATTCTTTCTCTCAAGGATGGGTCCCACCGTTTGAATTTGTGTTCATCGGTAGGGGAACAGTCCGCTGAGTTTGGCAAATACGGAAGAGTCTTGATCTCTGCCTGCATCTACTTCCTGAGCGCCTTGAGTGAAAAGTGTGGTCTTGAGCCAATATGAAATACTGGAGGACAATCGAATTGGATCCACTTGTTCAGTTTTTCCATCATGCTCGTTTCTCCGATGGCCCCAGAAATAATGGAATAATGAACCTCAAGGTCACCTTCGAGATATTGAACAGGTCTCCTGGTGATAGCTTGCAGCAGTGCTTTCAAAACGACGTTGACGTCATCAAATTTTAGTCCATAACTCTGAGGCACGTGTCTCCAATACCAAGTGACTTGGGCCAACACTGGGCTACCACTTTGTTGAGCATTCCCTTCTGCATAGGTTGGTAGCATTTCATGTCCAAGCCACTCTCTTGTTATGAAGTTCGAGTCCACGAAACAGTTTGGGACGAATTATAGCGGACGAGTACATTTTGATCCAAGCCCGAAAACCACAATAAAAGTGGGCAGATTTGAACAAAAATGAATAGGCAGAAAGAGAAAGAAATGTGCTCAAAACAAGTACAAAATGTATGGTGGAAGCAGCATTTCTTTTTCCAAAACGTCTCTCCAAAGTTCGTGGTTCAAAAATCCGACATCGATTTTGCAACAACCTAATAATATACAGGGTGCGTCATAAATATTGACGCACCGGAATTACTCTGTAAATGGGAAAACATCCAAAAAAGGCTTATGTATGTATATCCAAAATGGAGGACACGTCTTAGTGAACACAAGGAATCACTCTTGTCTGGAGCGACTCCGTTCTTGGGAAAGCAGCCACGAAGACGCCAGCGGAGATTACTGCCGATGCGCCGCAACTGAAGTTCCTCCATTTTTGTCTCGTATCATAAAGAGGTTTTTGTTTAGGAATTTGATATTCGTAGGGGAAGTAGCGCAGGTCTTGGTCTCCAACATGCACATGAAATTCTCTCCTTGTTCGCGAAACAAGTTACATCCTTGCCAAGGAAATGTACCTATGTTTTACTACTGAAAATTTTTTTCATTTTCTTGTTTCTCATTAAAACAGTGTCCTTTGGAGGTATTTCCTTGCTGAACTCAATTCTTATCCCAACATGAATCCATATATATTTTGGCAGGGCTTGGCTCTTGTGCAAGGGACGAAAGTGGTGCAGGCCTGTTTTCAAAAATCCACTTGAAGGAATTCAAACTGGCATAGAACTGGCTTCCTCGTCAACCGAATTTCAGTCTACTGAACGAAGCCATATGGGCTCTTAGAAAGCAAGAGCTGTGCTATCATCCACAGAAAAATCAAACTCCCAGATTCCCTCCTGTTTAAGATCTGGAACAAAATAACCAGAGTTAGTTGCAGCGCAATGGCTATGTTCTCCCTCGTCGTCTTCGCAACGGGGGTCGCGAGGAAGGACCCTGTTGCGAACAAGTGTGCATTCATTCTGATCGCGAAGACTTAGGCTTTATCATGCATGTGCACATTTGAAACGTTTTCGCAGCTTGCCTCTTCCGCACCCTGTACATATCTATGATGCTAACATCTCTGTTTTTTAGACCTCACAATGAAACAAATAGGAGACTCTGAGTAGAAATCTGCGCAATGTTGCTGCTGCATGGGTTTCATTCTGAGGAAATGAATCTGTGAACATTGCTCATTAAAGCTTCGAAGGCGCAAAAATATGCGTTCAAAGACCCTGGTAATTCAAATCGTTGTCACGTTCACCTTGAAATCTATATAGTTCATTCCCTTTGTTGTGGTTGTCCGGTGATCGTAGTTGGACAGTTTATTGGAAGAACCAGAATATAGAACAGGCAGATGAACACGAGTAGTACCCCGAGAGGTGAGGTTCGAGAACATTGCAGATTAGATCACAAAAGATCAATAGTATATCAAGCATTCTAGATCACCTCAAACACATGGCAATCAAGGTCCTACAACAACCTTCATGCTATACCGAACTTGTGCTGTACCTCGGATTTAAATCTAATTGTCCGTCATTCACAATCCAAACGATAGACCCGCTATGGAGGCAAATTGAAAGAACGTGGACGCGACTCGCGCAATACAGAGGAATGGCATAGCTGCGAACTACGTCCGCAGTGGACGAGAATTAGTTCGACGTGAACAACATAAGCAACGTGAGCAACTCCAACGAGAAGCCAGCCGAGCAATCCGCTCGAAACGCACAGGTCGATTCACGGCTAGGCCTAAATCTTAAGCACACCTGTGGGCTGCTGTACACATTGCAGTATCGACCGAATTGAACGAATAATTCGAATAATTATTCAAGTTTCTGAAGATTTCAATATTTCTAAAATCAAGATTTCTAAAATTCGGGACCACCAAAAAATCTGAAAATTCAGGAGCACAGGAATTTTCAAAAATTGGAATATTGTAAAATTTTTGGGGCTAAAGATTCGAACTTTTCGGAGACCTGTGCATGCGGTTGGCCACTATAACAACTTATGACCCGCTTCGATAGGAAATACCGGGTGACCCCGAACGGAAATATTGGGAAGCACGTGAGCAGTGAAACTTTTTTGACATCAGGATTTGGTGGATTTTGCAGGCAAAAGTACCACAACAACCAGTTTTTTTTTCTTCAAAAATTGAAGAAAAGCAAAGAGTCCTTCTGCTGTCATAATTTGAACCCAAGAACATTAAAAATAGAGGAGTGGAGAACAGTGAGAGAAAAAAATGAAGTGGAGTACAATATATGGTGTAGGAAATTCTAGTTCAAAGGCGGCAATCACGCAAATTATCGTTTTCGAGGTGAGTCATTTACTGTATAGCCGGCTGCTAGACAATCACAATGGTAATTTGAACATAGACAATAGCAGCTTACCTGCGGAGATGCGGCAGTGGACACGGATGTGAGCGTTGCCATTTTGGTATCCGCCGCACCAGTTAACGCTCATGCGGCACGTGGCCTGTCGCAGTGGACGAAACGTTGTGTACGGAATGCGCTGATAGTGCGTGTCACTTTTGGCATTTTATTTCGGAGTCGAGAATTCCGAAGGGTGCTGTATTTGAGCTTGATGGATGTCAAGTTGTGATGAGCGCATACACATATTACACACAAATAACTTTAATCTGTCACAAAATATTTGATTTGTCCTCATATTTAACCGAAATGAGGTCCGATGAGAGTGATTGGCTCACTGTATCTGCTCTTCTGATCTCTAGCCTTTTTGCCTGATCGATCCTGCCGAAGTCCCTCTGGGATTCTATTCTCTGTTTTCCTTCTGTATGAAAAGTCACATTATGAATTATCATGATGTGTGAATAAAATGAATAAATGCTTCATTCTATGGTTCTCAGTGGGAGACACGATATCACAGATTTCGACCTCTGTGAATAGATGTTTTCTTGGGGCAAGTAGTCAATAAAAGAGGAGGTTTCCACTTGTTTGGTGCCCAGGGCACAGCACGCGAAGGTCATTGACCAACAGGACTTAGTAGGAGTTGGACAGATTTGGGGGCCTTAGTACCAGCGTCAACATGTACAATACACCATTGCCAGTGGGGTGTAATGAAAAGTCAAAGTCAAAATCATCATACGCATTATCCCATTTTTGCAAAATTTCATGTGATTATGAAAAATACAGTTCATAGTGCACCTGCTGTAGACGCACAAGATGATGTCTTGAGGCGAAATTGATGTGGAACTCGTGTCCAGCTGTCAAGTAATCCGCAGTTTTCAGCGTCGAAGATGTTCAGAAACGCTTTGCGCGAGGTTGCAGTACGGTCCATGGGGTCTACGTACACTTACCACACACGCGCGTAGCGTCAGGCCGTTCTGCCTTTGTTAACTTGAGCAGAAAGAACCGAACATTGCTCACAAGGCGCCCTAACTCGTTTCAGCACCTTATTGAATCTCTTAGATCGAAGCCGAATTGTACATCCTTGGAAATATCCGGGAGTGGCTGTTTTCTATACACTGTCTTACCAAGGCCTGATGCGCGTGGGTGGTAAGTGTCCGATAATCCATAGATGCATCATAGTTATTTTTGAAGAAAAATGAAACAAATATACGACTACCACAAGTTCTGATGGAAATGCTTCTGCCACATGTGGGCGCGGGGTGTGCGATTGTATTTGAGCACGTTTTCCCCTTAACCCAGAATTTTTGCAAGAAATTTTACTACTTTGATGGAATGTTTTGATGTGAGTTCAAGAAATGCCCCTTGCGATTAGCCATTCTCCCCCGAAGTGGCATCCTTCATTTTTGAGAATCAATGTTCGTTTTTGGAGTAAACCGTTATTAATGGTCAAAAGTGGTTTTTGACCATTTTNCTTTGTTAACTTGAGCAGAAAGAGCCGAACATTGCTCACAAGGCGCCCTAACTCGTTTCAGCACCTTATTGAATCTCTTAGATCAAAGCCGAATTGTACATCCTTGGAAATATCCGGGAGTAGCTGTTTTCTATACACTGTCTTACCAAGGCCTGATGCGCGCGGGTGGTAAGTGTCCGATAATCCACAGATGCATCATAGTTATTTTTGAAGAACAACGAAACAAATATACGACTACCACAAGTTCTGATAGAAATGCTTCTGCCACGTGTGGGCGCGGGGTGTGCGATTGTATTTGAGCACGTTTTTCCCCTTAACCCAGAATTTTGGCAAGAAATTTTACTACTTTGATGGAATGTTTTGATGTGCTGTCAAGTTCAAGAAATGCCCCTTGCGAGTAGCGATTCTCCCCCGAAGTGGCATCCTTCATTTTTGAGAATCAATGTTCGTTTTTAGAGTAAACCGTTATTAATGGTCAAAAGTGGTTTTTGACCATTTTTTGGCCATTAATGACGGTTTTTTTTCAAAAACGAAAACGGTTTCTCAATAACGAAGAGTGCCGTCTTGGGGTGAAACTGGTTCCCGACAGCTCATTAAAACTCTCCTTCGAGCTTGAGAAATTTCCTGACGAGTTTCCCGGGTCGGGATGAAAACGCGCTCCAATGACAATTTCCTGTTCCTGACAGGTCCGCTGACAAGTTCGGCCCAGTTCTCGCAGGTTCCAACATTTCCGTGTTTTGATTAGTTTTTCGAAGGTTTCAGCTTACATTTGAGATATACTGGACTAAATCTCAACAAATCGTACACGTTGCTAGATGAAATCTCATTCTTAAGTTTTAGTGAGGCTATTTCTATGACTTTTTCAATATTTTTCGGAAGAGTCAAATTTTGTGTGTACTTAGTAACCTATTTCTGAATCTAGCTGGACTTAGTAGTCCCCTGCCAGTGGCGACCACCTCGTGCTGTACCCTGTTGGTGCCCGCATAAGTATTCACAACTCTTACAAAAATCTAAACATCTTCGCTGTGCCACGATATGGGGGTTGGACGAAAAATCAAAAGTTGAAATCCTTTTGCTAACTAATGTACATATGTGCGCACAAATCTAAAAGCTGATCTTAATGGAAATCAGCTTTCGAACTAACTAGCTGAAGAAGGATATGGCTTATTGTGATTTTCCGTCGACTGTCATTCAATTTGGGGAAGAGATGGTGCTGATGGCTAATGGCTAATGGTCAAATAATATACTGTAACGGTGTTAATTTGGAGGAGACGTAGCGTTAACAGCCTAGCCATATTCAGTACAAAGTGCAATTTGTAAATCGTATTCAAAACAGCTTCCTCTTTACATATAGACATCCTTATCCGGAGCTATCAACAGTCAATTCCTCAGTTAAGGAGGGTTTAGTGGACAAACCTTTCTGACATACTGTCCATTTAAAAAAAACCTCTCTCTCTCGTTTGCCCATTTTTTTGAACCTCGACAGAAAAGCAAATCAATTTCATATTCCATCTGAATGTGACTACTACTTTTCCCTTTTATTTAGTAGGCTGATCCACTTTTCACTCTTTCTAAGATTTCTTATGCTTAAATACTAGAACTCCTTCTAAAATATCATGAACACATCTCTGAAACGCAATTTCATTTCTTTGTCTATGCTTGTCATGCTTATAACTTCCAAACCTCAGCTCCATAAAGTGGCTATTTGAGCCTGTCCAACTGGAAATAATCAGCAAAATTTCAGCTCCAAGCCGAATATGGACTTCACAATTGCTCGCCTCATTTTCCTCGCAGCACTATTGGTTAGCCCTACATATTCATTAGAAGTTGCTTAAGATCGTCTTTTCATTTTTTTTTGTTTCAGATGTCTGTACTGGCGGGCATTCAATTCCCCCCTGATAGAGACAATGGTGAATGTGAATTCTTTCATATAGTTTACATTGTAATTCAATACGAAATATCACCCTCGTTTCTTTATACAGATGACGACTATTGGTGGTGGCATCGTCATAGACAAGATAGATGAGTGTGGAACCAAAACCACAGCAGCCAGAAGGAGTGGAAGAAATATACGACTATCGCTCAATAAACATGAAACATGCATTGAAAAATTGCTAAGTTCAATGGATACATAATATTTTCACCGATCCAGCTAAAGGAGCATGTCAATAGCTCCGACAATCAGAGTCATCGATACACCTGTCATCCCACTTTTTTCCATCCCTTCGGCATTCCGTTGAAATTAATGCCAGCTATTCTAATAAATTGTCATTTACAACCCCATCGAACACCTCAGGCCGAATTCCAGCGTGGTCGCGGCCAGCCACGTTTTGCCGCCCGGGACTAGGAGGGAAATGCTGATTTCTGCAGGAGAACGACAATATCATACAAAGTGACATTGTCGTGTTAAGTCCCTCAAAAAGACCGCAAATGCGCAGCTTCAGAATGTTCTGCGAGATACCATATCCACCGTATACCTACCGTAATCTGTTTTTTTTTTTGCAAACATCCTTATGAGGAGTTCGAATGGCACAATACCACGTTAGCGTACCCAGAAACCTAGTAAAACCTTTTGCTAAAGTTTCGCAGAGGTTTGA
Source organism: Ancylostoma ceylanicum (assembly GCA_000688135.1). Lineage (NCBI taxonomy): Eukaryota > Metazoa > Nematoda > Chromadorea > Rhabditida > Ancylostomatidae > Ancylostoma > Ancylostoma ceylanicum. The sequence goes on along the minus strand of JARK01001506.1, from coordinate 381,573 downwards.
GGTGCTGGGCACGAGTATTCCATCCATTCTCGCCTAGAATCAATTTCACCGTAGAAGACATGCTCAAATTCAGAGAAATTGATGTTGATGAGAAATTCCGAAATTTGGGAGCCATATTCCAAGCGTCTTCTCGCGTTCCACCGAAAACGGAAAATAATACTACGCAGAATTTTGTGTATAATACTCAGAACCCCGCCTAATACAAGATTTCCATTTATTTTGTAAAGTAATTCCGAAAATTCGTCGAACCATTCGCAATAGGGGACCTTCGTCTCTTTTACTTCTGACAATGTCGTTTCATTCCGCGTTTAGCGTTGGATTTCCTCTCTACAGATAAGTAACATACGTTTTTTGAGGCGCATCACCCCCCAAATAGGAGCTCGGTGGTTCTGCAGTGAACACTTCCTTTATATAGGTTCACTTAGAGTATCCCCAGACTTCGCCAGTTCGAAATGAACCAAAATGAACCGGCGATATAAGAGATAGGGATCGTGGAAATGATACGTATCGATTGCCACGTGGATCGCCTGGAACGCTGCCAAGCGGAGCCCATCGCCAGTACTCTCGAGGATGTGCCCACAATGATGCGGCGATGTGAGTGATGGCGATAATGGGAAGGATGCCTATCGATTGCCACGCCGCTTCGATTATCATCCCTCTTTCGTCTGGGGTTTTCTCATTCACTTTATCCATGTGGCAACCGCCGGCGGTCGTGGTGATCGCCATTACAGCTGGCGAAGTCTGGGGATACTCTTAGACGGTGTGCCCGCGCCGCTCGGGTGTTTTTCTCTTCTCGCTGTTAAACGCTGACTACGATAACTGTTGAATCCAACGAAAACGATCCTTTCATAGTGTTCATTATACTCATGATCACTCTAGTGATCCTTTTTGGCCCAAATACACTGACGTTTTGCGTATTGACGAACCCCCATAGACATGTCTTCACCGACCCGTGGGCGAAAATGGTGAAAAATCAATAAAATCGATAAGTCAATAATTGTCGCAAAACGGCTGTCATATTCGTGTTCAGCGTATTGAGGAACTTCTGTGTACATGTCTTCACCAACCCATAGGCAAAAATAGCGAAAAATCAATAAAATCGACTAATCAATAAAACAATCAATAACCTAAGGTAGCCTGAACCCTCCGCCTGCCCTTGTTGGATATGTGTGCAAAGTTTGGCCCGATCGGTTAACCTTCCGCGATTTCTACATACATACACACATACATATACGCATACATACAGACATTCATTTTTATATATACAGATTAATCGACTACATTAAACGCATGTTCATCAAACATGAAGCACATCAACCTTGCAATGAATGATACATAAAATCATACTGAAGTTCACTTTAAATATTGACTTCGACCATTTCCTTTTAGAGTTTGTTTGAGTATTGATCATATATTATTTTCCTACATTTCTTAGGGGTTCCACACAAAAGGTCCCCCGACGTTGTTTATTTGCTTCCCCCTTGTGGCTCAGCGAGAGCGGCTTATATAGCCCTAGAAGCGCGAGAACAGAGATATCATGAACCCAATGTTCATGACACGTTTAATATGCTCTGGGAAGCTGTAATGCCGAAACGCAGTCAAAACAATGGAGGTAAAGTTATGTTTCCTCTTGTAGAAGGCGGATGGGTATTTTTGAATCACAGAAATCAGCATAGGACACTGACATAATGTCCTTAAAGTTCGACTTTCCCCTCTATCATACCATGACCAAAAAAACGAGACCTGCTGATCTAGCTGTTCCTCATCGACATGCAAATGGAAGCGTGACCGAGACAATGCCGCTGCAGGAGGCTACAGAGTTGAAAGCATTAGTCTCATGTTATTTATCACGCTCCATTCTTTATAAAGCTTGCAAAACTAAACATGACGTCGTGGAGACCGATTACGGTACGAATCGCTAGCGCCAGGCGCTGGGAAGTTTTCGGCTATTTTTAATCCCAATTTCTTCATCAGTTATTAATCGCAGTTTCTTTATCGGTTGTTTTCAAGGTCAGCACCCAACTTTCACCTCCGAGCTTTTGAAAGTTCTCCAGTTTTGACATAGTTTCCACAATTCTGGGAAGTGCTTATAGAGACCCCCACCTTCCTCAAAATATGTATTACCAGTTGAACTCGAGTTCAACAGTTCAACTCAGCCTTTTGGTTTATGTCTTCCCACCTTGCAAAAATAGCGTTGAAACGACAGTTGATACGATTCAGCTGTTTTCGCCCCGCAACCACTCAGTTTTTCTAGGAAAACCTTGTTTAGCGTAGGTTTCTCTATTATACTGCTGTGGCTGCATTTATCTGCTTCCTTTTTACTCGTGCAGGAGTTGTTTACCGATTTTCGGCTCAGAGCATTCACTTGTTCTATCGTGTTGCATATTTGCATTATTTATCCTCGTCCTTTACTCTACGTGTTTGCTCTTTCTCCACAGACACGCAGGTGTGACCTTCATTCTCCCATTTTCCTTCATTTATTTATTTATTTATTTGAAGGCGTATGCAAATGCTCACGCGGTAAACAATACATAGTCCATTAACGTGTGTGAAGTATCACATACATACATAGTAATTACATACGTAGTACACAATGAAATGCAAATTAGTGAAATACACTTATTCTAGGAAGCCAGTGAGCGAGTTTTGATTGCAGCCAGTTTCTTGAATCTAGGAAAAGACATGCCAAGAACATCATGACTAAGAAATTTATTAAGTTCGGTTGCGAGACAAATCCAGACAAATACTCAAAAGCGTCGAGCGAAGTCGTGACCACCGAGGCAGCGTTCTGGACTTTTTTTCAGATCCGATCCGCGCAACTCGAACATCCTGATCTAACGCAGCAAATTAGCGAAATTCAACAACCGTCTTTTCAAAGTTCATGGCGAAGTGTACACTACGTATACTGTACAATGTTAACTGACACCTGCAACATTTACCCTCCTTCTACATCGCTATCTTTAGCCCGCCTATCATGGATGGACATGTTAGTGATAGCTAAGTGTGCTAGTTGCCCATGATACGCAGGTATAGATATTGATATGAACAAGAAGAACAAAACATGACTCCTCGTCGTCCTCCGCGCAATGAGCTCATACCTCCTTCAGAAGTATCGCTGCGCCATTAGGCAAAATAGCTGCTCACCCAAATTCTGAGCTGAGTTTTCCCTTGCCAAGGGCAGGTCTGGCCTGAACAGTGCGCATGCTGGCGTCTTTACAGCTTAGATTTAAAGATGAGGGCCACTGAAAATTTGATCAATACCCTAGATTTCCGTTTTGTCAAACAATTTTGCTGGTATATTCAAGAAGGAGATTTTGTGCGTGCCCGATGCATGTGCTATGGCATGGCGCCCAAGCGAAATTTCTTCCAGTCCTGCTGATGTCTTCCCTAGTTCGAAGTGGTTTAACACTCGAAAAGAGCTAATATTCTGGTTGGTCTTCTTCTGAATTTAGCGAAAATCTGATGTGAAAGAAATGATCGAACTTTTCCGTCCATTGTCAGAAGATGGACAAGTTATGGCAGACTGTCCTGGCACCTTCGGAGTTCTAGCGGCGATTGCGTGGGTTTTGACTGTGACCTGATTCTTGGTCAACTAGCTTTTGCCCGTGAGCTCGCTGACCCCCGTCGGGTTGGTTGTGCTGTGGTGCGCTTCCATGGTTAAGCAGCAGCGGATTTCTTACAGGGCCATCATCCATGCCTTGTCTTGCTCACTCATTGAATAGTAGGCAATCACAGTTATTGGCCAGAAATAAATAAATGAAAAAATATTTCCAAAACGATCGGTTTCGTCTTCACGAACTTCCTGTCAATGTCAGCGTTGTATTTCCAGCAATCTGCAGAATTTCATCACCCTTTCTAGAAAATTATTCATGACTTATTGCGCCCTGTCGAATATGTATTCTAATTGTGAACTCTTCCACATTGATCACTTCTCGTCACATGCTATGGGCCACTTATGTGCCGTCTTTCCTCCCGAAAATCTCCCTAAACATATATTTTGGGCCAAATTTAGTAGCATTCCTCGGCTTATCATCTGTATATAAACCGTCTTGCGCTTGAAATAAACGCTTACGACCTAGCAGTCAAATCTCAGGAAAATGTTAATACTTACCATGCTCTTATCTCCGTAACCTTATTGTCAACTTTCTCAAGTGGTTTTCTAACCCTATCAAGTGAGAAATAACCAATGAAATTTCAGCCTCAAACAAAGTATGAGCTCCACAGTTGCTCGCATTGTGTTCTTCTTAGCGCTGCTGGTTGGTTCTGCACGTTCATTAGGAGCGGGAAAAAAAGACCATCATATCAAGTTTTCTTTTTTAGATGTTCAGTATGGCGTACCTTTCTCCGTACCGGGATCCAGTCAGTAGGTTTTATTCAGTTTAAATTGTAATCACATGCAAGATATCACCATTGTGTCCTTTAGCTGGCGCACTGAGGTTCCGCGGTTCACACGAAGAAAGTGCAGAGGATTGAGAAAAATATCTACAACCACTCCTCAATGAAAGCGAAGGGCTTGTTGATCCAAGTATTCTACATGAAATGTTTCAAAAACTTCCTTCGAACTCGTGATTGGGATTGAAGCCAGTGCCACTTTGCTGAGACGAAAAGTGGCAGACTATGTTTCAATGTTATTCTTATCAGGCCAAGACTTGACCGCCTCGTTCGAATTCGCATGTAAGACCCTCCAAAAAAAAAACACCGTTTTCGTCAGTTTTGCGATGACTCTGTTGAAATTGGCGTGGCGAGAAGATCAGCAATCTGTTTATACCTCCAGCAGGAAAAACGAGGTGGAACACGAACTAAAACCACGACACCGCACTGCGCTATGCTCAGTACAAATATTCTTTCTGAGCTCATCTCTTTGCCCTCCCGCGAGCTTTTGTTTTGTAAAGATTGGCACCACTGTGTACTCTGATACTTGCACACCAGCGGTTTCCTCCTGATTTCCTGGGAAACTCCGTGTAAATTTATTTATTTATTTATTTATTTATTTATTTAGAGACGCGGACCGAAGCCACGCGTAAATAAGTACAATAACAGATCAATCACCACTAACATATTGAATCAATTCTACATCATAAAGCCACTGACAATTAGCAAAGGACGTCAATATGTTCATGAATTCGACGATTTCAAACAAGTTTTCATGACAAGTTTTCTGAAAGCTTGTACAGATAATTTCAACAAATGCTCATCTTTAGCCAGTAATAAATTGAATTCATTCAGAGCTCTGTAAGTGAATAGTGTATTTTAATAATAATAAATAGTGTATTTTCGCGGAATTCCGCCGGTTTCCGCGTAAATTCCGGCTAAATCTCGTGAAAATCGTCCATTTTCAAAACCATCGGCGGATCTCGCCTAAATTCCTGGTAAATTCCTGTTAAATTTGGTCGACCGCCGGTGTCCGCCTAAACTCCGCCTGAATTCCGGGTAAATTGAATAAGTACCAGATCATGCGAAAATTGTTCCAACTTTTTGCTAGATCTCTCCAAAGCTGTGTTTGTACTTCTTCGCGAGGCGACAACGTTGCGACGATGACCACAGCATGTGCAGCGCCACAGGTGAAGCTGTGTTTATACTTCGTCGCGTGTCTACAGTCGCGTAGGAGTAAACTGTTCAAGAGGGCCGGATCCCGCGTGGATGCTCACACAAGTTGTGGTTGCGCAGTGGTGGTTGGCGTCTATTTTCACGATGCGATGTCGTGAATTGCCATCGTTTCCTGTCTATCCTTTTTCCTCCAAAAACGACGCGATAGACCGAATTCGCGTCGCGTCTGCTAGCATGCGGGACACGGAATCGGCTCAGACCGTTGCTTTTGAAGGAACAAGAATAAACAGTACGCGACGAAAAATACAAAATAAAAATAAATACAAAAAAAATATTGGAGAAATTCCACGTTCTATTTCACTTTCACTGATATCGGTTCTTGGATGTGCCCCATTGAACTCGCTTGTGCATCTTATGGCAAAACAGGAATCAATTTAAAAATTTGTTGAATTTACCAATGTTAAAGGAACATGAACCACCTCGAGCGGGCTGATTAGGTGATTCAAGAAGAGCCCCGCTATTGTTGTGGTGCTGTGCCAATCCACTGCAGCGATGTGTTGAACCACGTTGGGCAGATTTTTGCTTGTAACGGCAGGAATTGCTGGCGTTTTATGTGAAGCTAGGTCGTGCTCCACGTGTTCTTGTAAATTCCGCCTAAATTTCCCCTAAATTTCCTGTAAATTCCGCCTGAACTCCAGGGGGATTCCTCACACTTTTCCGAACAATTTAGGCGGAGTTTCCCAGGGGTTAAGGCGGAAACCGCCGGTGTGCAGCGACCAGAGTGGGTACAAAATTCATCCTTTCTCAACTAAAACTACTAACAACTCAACGCACGGTAGTGTTGCTAATTTGCTTGTGTCTGCTTGCCTGTGGAAGGCGTTGTACTGTACTGTATGGAAATTAAGATCTGACGAAGGCATTACATGCCGGAAGCTTTAATATTCTTCAGTGGAGAGCCTCAACAAATTGAGAAAGATTGATCAAGAACAAGGCTTCAAGATAGAAGTATACTAGAAGTTCAGGGCCCGTATTCAATATACTCTATCCAGTCGGATAAACACGCTCTAACGGATATGTTATAGTGGTTTTGAGAATTTGCTATCCAATAAAAACTGAAAAAAATAAGAAAAAGAAGAAAAACTAGATAAAAGGATATGCAAATCCACTCGGTTCACTGCAGGTTATCTTTATCCGGCCGATTTCCATACGATAACGATTCATGATCTACTCCTTCTTCATTTTATGTTGACTCTCGCCGAGACACCGCACTTGCTCCAAGAAATGATGAACACGTAGGTGGATGAGTTATATTGGATAGCGAAGTGGATAAAAACGAATAGGAATGGATATATACCCGCTGTGTTTTCCCTCCCACGGTCAAACATATTGGATACGGCTCCAGATTCCCTTTATTCGTTCAAACTCCTTTCTAGCCACATCCATCAGTAACTGTTCTTTTCCAGAACTGTAATATTCTGAACGTGCATCGATTGCAAACCCGCCAAATTTAAGGGCACATATTCAACAAGTACAAGATTATTGGACAGTTTGCGTGTTTAGACAATCTCAGGCATGATTAAGTACGCTCTACCAAAAACCCTGAAGATTCAGGGTAGGGAACTGAATCGGCATTGCGTACTAGTAGTGAAATCAGTACAAGCCAAAATTAATCACTATTTCATACAATGTTATCATTTTGATTTGAAAATGCACCATTGTTTCTTTAAAAGGTGGTTGTTCTAGTGAAGGCAAATTTTCTGAAGGCTGCAAGAGGGGGGGGGGTGCACTTTTGTTCAGAGAGAGGTATGCCGCACCCACTTGAACAGTGAAACTTCTAGTTCTGAAAGAAATTCGCGGTCTTCTATTCAAACTCAGTTAACCATGTTTTTCCTAAAAACTCTTTTTAGACCCACGTTCGTGCTTCGTCACAAATCTGACTATTCTACGAAAAAGAAAGGAGTGATTCATCTCTCATAAATCCGGCTCTGATTGTGTGGGGTTAAGGAATGTTCCAAAAATGTGAGGATGAAAGTGTTGGCGTGTCGTTGTTGTACGACTTATTCATGATCCTTCATCTAGATCGTCGCATTTACTCATTGAACACAGTAGGCTTTCAACACAACTTTAATGTTCGTTAGGCTGAGACTGTGGATTTTTTCTCAATTCTTCCCACTGTTGTAATATAAATCGCCATAGTCGCCACCTGAATAGGAACACAAGAGCAGTACTTTGTTTCAAATCAAGAATGAGGCCAAATGGAACTAACCTTCTCGGTCCTCTCTCCAACGAATGTACGCCATGGTAGCCATCTGAAAATTGAAAAGTCAAGGAGAGGAGTCCTTAGCTGGTCCTAATGAATGAGAAGAACCAACCAACAGTGCTGCGAAGAACAGAACGCGAGTGATTGTGGAGCTCATGTTTTTTACTGAAATACCACGGGTTATTTGGCATTTGATAGGTTCACATGACCACTTGCGAAGGTTGAGGTCTAGAAACATAGAGCACTGTGAGCAATATACAGAGCTGAAATTTGCCAAATACTTCGTAGGTGAAGGGTCTTTTCAGATATGTGTCTCTTTTATTCCTGGACAAATTTTCATAGTGAGGCATAAGAACTGGAACCTAGAAACAAGTAAACAGTTGATGGGGATATTAAATGTGGAGAAAAAGGAGAAGTCAATTCTGATAAAATGTGAAAAGTCCTGAATTCCTGTCGACTTTCGGTAGATGGACAAATGAGAGATAAGCTCTTTTCAGAACGAATAGAATGTTAGAAGAATTTTTCTACTAAATGCTACCTGGATGAAGCCTTGGCTGCTGGCAGCTCTATATAAAGCTGTCAGTATGCGTATGGAGAGCCTTTTTGAATATGGACTAAGTGCGGTCTGTCCTGAATATGACGAGGCTGTTAGCGCTATCTCCTATTCAAATTGCCTGCCTTACAATGCACGATTTGGCCATCCATTAGTGCTATAGTTTAGCGATCTGACTCTATTACAGTCAAAACCACGCAATTTATCGGCAGGACTCTGAACGTAGCGAACAATCTGCATTCAATCATGTATCTACCTTCTGGTAACCGAGGGAAAAATTCATTCTAGTTTACAATAATTCGAATATGTCTTCAGCTTTTCCTGTTTTTTCCTGATCCTATCTAACGAATCATGTATATCAGATACGACCATCATGTTCTGATTGTTCGATTCAAACATATCAAACAGAAGCACGATATTGCTTCTTTAAAGGGAACAGCAAGGAGAAGTGGCCCACGATCCTTCTCACCTGACCCTGGCAATTAATCTGCCGCTGTGATCTCTTCGTTGGTTTTATAATGTTGATAAAGTGTGAAGGTCGATGAAAGAAATGAGATGAAAATTTATTTTCCGCAGCATAGTCACACAGCTTACAGGGAACTCCGGAATAGGTAATGTAAGACCCGAGCACGGTTATCAGAGCGGATAAAGGATAAAGTGGTATGCGTTACTCATTCCCGTTTGTGGGATGCGCTACGCATTCGATCTCATTTTGAGCATCGTAGAGGCGTTGAATGCGTATGTGCCCTATACAGTGACTTGCGGGGGGATCCGCTGTACCAAGACTGTGCTTCATCTTCCCAGACTCCTCTGGTACCAATTTACCGACCCCGGAGGGATGGATAGCTTGGTAGGCCACGGGCGGGATCGAACCATCGACCTGTGCGTGCGCAGCGAGCCTCTTACCACTGCGCCACACACGGTTCTCTAAGTATGGTGCTCAAACACTAGGATCAAATCGGGACCATACCTGTAGGTCCAACGTTGTCTTAACCATGCCTGATTATTTTTCCTGAACATTGCTTCGCTGCTTTTTACAATACCTATTTTCGAATGTTGGAGGGAGAATCTAATGCAAGACCAACGTATCGCAGTGAAATTAGAAACTAGCTAATGTAGGTGTAGGTGACACTTGAAAATTCAGTTCTAATTTCGAGCAGAAATTCCATTTTTCGGAGTATTTCCATTATTTTCATGCCTCCATTGTGTGACTGTACACCAGGACGGTTCTTTGAAGGATTACGCAGGTTAAATTAAAAAAATGAAATTGACAATGACGAGCAGGTTCATATATCTAAACAAATGGCGTCTTGTATTACTTGACTTTTATGTCTCCCATAAAACGTCCAAAGAATAAAGCCTACTGCTCTCGCTGTGCCTCTTTAATATGCAAACAGATACTGAGACGATGGCACTGTAAATGACGATGCTGCAGAAACTAAAAGTCTCATTTCCTTTATCGCGCTTTACACTTTATCACCAATGTGGAACCAACGAAGATTTCGCAGTGGCAGATGACAGTACTAGTTTTCAGGGTTGGCTGCAAATGATTGCTCCTTCCAAGAAGCCATGCCATGCTTTTGCTTGAAGTTATTGGATCGAATATTCAGAAAATGATTATGATACTTGACATATTCGCTACAAGATATTAGGTTGTAGGAAAAGTTCTCGCGGTTTTCAGAAGTGTGCTTTTTCAACCCCACGTTGCCTTGTAGCGACCTATCTTTTGCATGTATAAGGGGGTCAGGTATGTCAGTTTATTATTATCATTCACTGTTAACTCCTGCACAACCGCTACCAATAAGATGGATTTTTCAGAACAGTACGTTTGGGGTCTTTTAGTATGTGGCTTCAAATCTGATGAATCAGCAACCGTATCCAATAGTCGTATTGGCGCTGTATCTGGGGACGGTGCAGTGACCGAAGGCCCTGCGCAGGATTGGTCCAAACGCTTTCGTGCTGGCGACTTCAACCTGGTAGATGGTAGATTCCGATCTAAGGCAAACCATGCGTGGAAGGACACAATTCTTGGATGTTTACTTTACCACCATCGTCGATCACCTGCGTCAGTTGGGAAAGGTACAAAAGTTATCACAGTGTGTGATGATGATTTGACGGAACGCGGTCCCCAGCGACGTGCTGAGGTGGCTACAAAAAATCGTAACTATGTATACTGTAAATAGGTCAGTCAAAGTTTCTTTATTGATTGAAGATAATGTCAAAGGTAAGCAGATACGCTACGAAATGGTCAAACGCATATCACTGTCAGAAATTACAGGAAAAGGAAAAAGAATGGCTATGTGGACTATGATAAATAGCTTCAAAACGAATGAAACTGATTGCATTATAGAGGATGGACCATACGTAAGTGTACAATGTTTGCCCGATTATTTCTTCGCCATAAACTCATGCTTTGCCCTGCTGTTCCCTCTGCCGAATGGAACAGGGTTTAGAGTTTTTTTAAGTTACATAAACTAGGGTTCTGTAGGAAATATTTGTTATGGAGCAGTTGAGCTTGAAGCACCTTTTCGAAAAAAAATGCGGAATAATATTGAAGCGCAAGCTTTGATCTTTTTCAAAGACACTTGCGATTTCTCATGAAACTGGATTGCTAGAAACATGGGAAGGAAAAACCACCGCTACTCCATGTTCACAGTTGTAGCAAATCTTCACCCAATTTGTTTCCATAAAACTTTTACATACCTGGAAAACAAGACAGTAGGTGACTGGAGGTGATATAAAAACTCCATTGAAGACATTACAAAATGTCTGTACACACTCACAACAAGGCAGGTCATAGGCTCAAAAATTGAGGGTTACTCTTTTCTTTCAAGCAGGTTCTCCAACAACTTGGACAACCTCGGTCTCCGAACTTATGGGAATTGCGAGCTGAATCCGTCCATTTGCAGGACCGAAAATATGCGCTGAAAGGTTGTGCCAAATTTATTTTCACTATCTCGAAAATCTCCAATGCGTATTTGTAATCAGAAAATAGTTCAAATTCAGCACTCTTAGGTCAGCCTTAGTTTAGTGGAAAACATATTACTGCTACAGAGAAATAAGCAAGCAAACGGTGGGCAACAACTTATGGTCCAGCCAGTACAAGGGAAGGAAAGAAAAAATTACAATGATATCAACGGCAACTTTGAATTAAATGGAAACATCGAAAGTGAACAAAACCATGGCAACAGTAATTGTAGGCATTATATGTTTCACAAGCACCGGATTTCATACACAAGAATTTTTGGGCAAACCTTTTCGAGGACTACACCGTTTACCCCGCACCGCGCGGCTTTCCAGAGCTTTCCTCAACACTGGTTTGCAAACTGACTCTACGACTACAAAGGCGCAAAGTGTTCTGTTACGCACTGTTACGCTCTTTGTGGTTCGTCCTAGCAGGGGATATTACTATTACTAATAGAGAGCGATCAAAACACTTTCATGAGATAAATTTTGGCACCTTTCGCAGAATCATTAGGTACGAGCAACAAGGAAGACTAGATTACTACTCCACCGGCAACATATTGAAAGAGATCAACGTAACCCTGGTAAGATGAACAGATTCTTGGTAATAATGGGATTAGGGTGCTTCTTCTGTTTCTCCATCTGTACTTTCCTTCCCATTTTCAACCGGTTGGACCTCAATCGGATTCGAAATTGAGAATGGCCTTCGAGATGATTCAGGAACCACCTGAAAAGATTATGAGATTAGGCTTATTCAGAAAAACTTTTTCACGGTTCACTCTTCCGTTCCTGTGCGCCACTTAGTACGCCAGCTTTACCTGCCTGCAATTCCTGTACGGTACGACGTCATTAGGTCAATAAGAAGTGTCCTATTAGGTTGATTTTGGGTTCTGTCTCTTTCGGCTACTTTATTTTAAAATTAAATAACTTTACAACTGCGCAATCCTAATCGATGGTATATTCGTTATTACTGGAGAGCACCTTGTGCCATCTTCTGGATAGGTCCGTGATCCCACCGCTGAATTGGATTGGAAAATCTCCACTCCTGCTGCAGCCACTTGTTCGCGGTCAGTGGAGTTTTTCTGTTTCTCTCCCGGACAGGTGATTTTTCAGAGACCTGATCAGATGGTAACCTCATGGTGCAAGGTTCGGAGAGTACGGCGGATGACAGACGAGTTCCCATCTGGACGTCTTCAGGAAACTCTGCATAAATTTCGCAAAGTTTGGTCCTATTGAAAAAAATTATTCTTCCGGTAATTATGCTGATCACGTTTCTCTTCAAAAGTTGCTAGTTGTTGTACATAAATATCAGCTGTGATTGTTTCGCCTTCTAACCGCTACCAGTGCTCGATCTCGCAAAGGTTCCAACATACAAATAGCAGAAGTTTCTTTTCGTGTCTGTTGGAATTCGCCTCTGCAGCGCTGCTGTTCCTGCCGGCACCCAGTACCAACTACGTTTGGGAGTAGCTTACAACACCTATGACTCATCTTCGGTAACAAGATGGTTGAGCAACGCGAGCTTCCGCCGTCTTCTCAGGAGTTCAGTGGAGCCGACGACCCTCCTATCCTTGTTTGTTTGGGTTAAATCATGTGGAACATATCCTTCCAGCAAACTGGCGCAACAAATCCTGTGGAGACCACGTACGATGGTGGGTTGGAAGCACGATAAAGCCTTGACCAATTGCCATGTTGTTCCCTGGTTGTTCCCCGTCAATTCCGCTTCCAAAGCCTCCAAGTTTATGTCAAGTGGCCGACCCAATGTGGTTTATCATCGAGCTGACGAAATTCGGAGGAAATTCCGCTGAACCACGGCTTCACTGCTTTCAGACTCAAGATATCCTCACCATAGACAGAGCATATATGTTGGTGGGCTTAGGTTGCGCCAACGCCAGCATCATACTAGAATAGTGTGCAGTGGTGACAACGAATTTTCGTGGCTTGAAGTTTCTTGGCCAGCATCGCGAGATTCAAGACAGATGCTTGGTCATCCAGCATCGCTCATAAAAACGCATCCTCAAGGTAAAAGATAGGCCAGTAGTAGATCACGTATTAATACGTCACAATATGATTTGCAAATAGGGACAGAACCCATGAATCAATCTAATAGACACCTAGCCCAGTCGTTCTTGGAGTCTAATCTTAAAAAATAAAAAGGCGAGGGAGCACGATGGCAGTATAAACATGATCCCTCCATCAGTTTCCAATCCATAGGTTCTGTGGAATTTGAGCAATAGCTTTCCATGGTCCGTGATACAAACTACTTAGCTGCAGAAGCATTGAATTAATAACTAGGTCGGTGCAAAATTTTGTCGGTTTTTTTTTTCAAAACTCTGTAAGCTTCCCTAGATCCCGTTCAACAACAATTTGGCGATGGACTTGTAGAGCAAATCCTGCTCTTCTTCGCTATAGGTTTAATGGCTGTCCATTGCACTTAGAAGGCAGGAAACATTTAAAAATTATAGACAACGCATCGTCAATTTTCCGTTTCTTTTTTTTTCGCGTGATTTCCCAAAAGACCACAGGCGAATTGGTTCTCAACACCTTCCTATCACAGAATCTAGAGACCACAAACAGTTCTGCTCTGAAGCTCTGGTTCGATGGCTTCCGTTTCGGAGAAGCGCTGGTGAGCACTTTTTAAAACATTTTCTTTGCTTTTTCTGCAATTCATGCTGGACCACCCAATCCATGCTGCTGATTCAAAGCAAGACCCTAATCATTACCGATAGCATTTATTTGGTCTGAAAAGTAGAAGATGCTCCAATAGAAAAACGTTCAAGACGCATTAAGCCCCATTTTCTGCGCTGCCAAAATCGACCAAAATTTGCTTCCGGGGCCTGCCTGAATTTTGATATCTTTGCGTTTCACCACCCAACACATTATTGAGGAATTTTTCGGTATGGGTGCCACACTGCCACCTTCTTCAGCTTCAGAAACTCTTGCTACCCAAGAAAAGAAATTGTCAAACACGTAAACTCAAAAATGACAGTCGTCTCTCGCTTAATAGCTTCCGTGCTCTGAACATAGAGCACCAGAGATGTGCTCATTAAATAAATAGTGGTCTCTAATAATCATAAAAATCATGCAGCCTTTTTCAATGTTGTAGTTCGGTAAAGTTGCGGAAAAAACAAAGCCGGCGAAGAAAAAACGACAAATCAGCCTAACATGAACGAACATTCGCAAAAGGTCGTATAATAGCATTATTAGCAGTGAGATTCTTCACTTTCTTTGTGTCAGCTGATAACAGCCAAAGAAAAGCAACTTTGAAGATTCCCTCATCAAGGTGATTAATCCTCTAATTCACAAGCCAATTATCTATTTTCCTTTTCTTTTCATTGCTTGCATTGGATCGGTTCGCCCCTCATTAATTAACATTTTTCGTGCAACAGATCACGGAACCTAGCCCTATAAATCAAATCTCTACCCCCCTATCGCTATGTGTATACTGGGAAACCTTTGTGTTCACTAATCTCTCACAAAACTCACACAATATCGCGTAGAATACACTATAATTGTTGAAAAAATATGTGTCGCTAAAAATATAAAACAAAACCATATGTTGAATTATTTCGTGCCGCGAACCTTATTTGAACAGCATACGGCATCGCGAATCATTACGTAGACACTCCTGCAAGAAGCGTTATCAGATAATTCGTAACAAACGATTCCTCATGCATGAATAGATGATTCACAAACATTGTTACACTCTATGGATAGAGGTTGTTTGAAGCATTAAAGTGACTCATAAGTCTCAGGAACTTTCAATATTGATTTCCAGAACTCACACATTTATTGAAACTAAGCACGATCATGATCGATGACCGTGCGCAAATGACGGACGAGACCACGGGTGGCGTAGTCGAAAAAGGACCATTTTAATTCATTCAGGGAAATCGAAATTCATGTCATCATCATCTTTGGGCTGTTTTCAGTTCAGCCAAAGCGCAAGGCTTTTGAAAGAACGGAGGTGCGAAGGACAAGGGTCCAGGGCTAGGATTCATGAACACATAAATAAGCAAAACCAGGCTAGCAAACCAACTTCCACTTCCTGCTTCTTCTA
This sequence comes from Ancylostoma ceylanicum, assembly GCA_000688135.1. Taxonomy (NCBI): domain Eukaryota; kingdom Metazoa; phylum Nematoda; class Chromadorea; order Rhabditida; family Ancylostomatidae; genus Ancylostoma; species Ancylostoma ceylanicum. The sequence goes on along the minus strand of JARK01001506.1, from coordinate 366,192 downwards.
GGACGACGTAGTCTATAAGAAGTCAGTCGCGCTAACCAGCGGTGGTTTGCCTGTTAGCGTTCTTTGAATCCCAGCCCAGAGTATATGCAGATTGTGGAACAACTCTCAATTCCAACTGCTTCCATTTTTCTTCGATCCTCTTTGGTGAGTTTCAATTGTCTCAAAGGAAGAGCATCTGATCACATTTTTTGCCAGTCTGTTCTGCTGTGAGAAGCATGCCTTAGATTTCTTGATATGGTCGGCATCAATAGACTTTCCTTGTGGAACTAATTTCCATAGAATAAGGCTATCGGCACACCAAAACACGGTAAGCATACTCATCTTCCCATGGATATTCATTGCGTAAGATGGAGTGAGGCTTTTCGAAACGCTTCATCCACCGCAACGATTAGTCAGGATTATCGCAGAAGCATCAATGTTCATTACAGGTGATTAGTCTGTGCAGGAAACTTTTTCTGTGTTTTTTTTTTCAAAGGTTCGCCACAAATAATTGCTCGTAGTTTTGTCGGGTTTTTTTTTCTTGCTGTTTTTTTTCATTAAATGCTTTTTGGGTATCGGGTCCATTTCGCGCAAGAGTCGAAACGCAACTGACTGTGAACGTCCACTTTCCGGAAATAGACTGGGAAGACAAAGGATACATTATCGACGGAAAGAAAATTAGCTTTTCTGCCACCGAACTGGTAACGCTGATTGAGAGCCTTCCCAAACTCATTCTATTTAACAGTGAATGGCTACCGGAGAGAAATCTGCTTTAACAGTAATGGACATTTTAAATTGAGAATTGGTAAATTCCATCTTTGGCTTCAAATTCTTGCAAGCTTGAGCAGGCCGAATCCTCCCTGAGCAAAGGAAAATTATCGCACTGATGCGTTGAACTTCTGCCATCTTGATGAGCAAATGACTGACTCAACCAGGAAAGTGATCATGCTGCTGAAAAGTCTCGGCTACATAGCACATACTTGCAAAAAACCTTGTCTCTTCGTATACAAAGAGCGACCGATCTCGAAAAATTCCTAAAACTTATGAGTGACCACAATACTCGTAATATTGGAATGGTTCAAAAAAAGGACAAGAAAATTTGCTCTCTAGCAATGAATCATCTGAACATTGAAGACATTGGAGAAAGCAATATAATGAAAGCATAAAAAGGAATTTCACCAGATGATGTGTCCTATTGCAAACCATGTGGCAATGTTGTAGCCAATGTAGCTGAGTAACTCGTACAAACTGGGATCCTTGCTCACTAGAATCTCCGTCGCACGCATAGTGCTGTATTCAAGCACAAGTCGAGAAACGTAATCCTTAAGCACGTATGCTAAGCATCGCGTATTCTTGTGACATGCTCCAGTCCTTGACAAAAACCAAGAAAATGGAGAACTAAACCGAAAGCGATCGCACCTGAGTGGACTGGTACGCTGCCGGAAGATCGTACTGATCAATCGTGCCAGGATATGAGGTCACTACACATGGATAAGGATTTTCGCTGAAATTCTATGCATTTATCCATTTTCCAGGACTAATAACAATAAGGCAGCTTCCACTACTCTGAGTATATGAAAATGAAAGTTTGTTTGTTTGTGTGTGTGTGTGTGTGTGTGTGTGTGTGTGTGTGTGTGTGTGTGTGTGTGTGTGTGTGTGTGTGTGTGTGTGTGTGTGTGTGTGTGTGTGTGTGTGTGTGTGTGTGTGTGTGTGTGTGTGTGTGTGTGTGTGTGTGTGTGTGTGTGTGTGTGTGTGTGTGTGTGTGTGTGTGTGTGTGTGTGTGTGTGTGTGTGTGTGTGTGTGTGTGTGTGTGTGTGTGTGTGTGTGTGTGTGTGTGTGTGTGTGTGTGTGTGTGTGTGTGTGTGTGTGTGTGTGTGTGTGTGTGTGTGTGTGTGTGTGTGTGTGTGTGTGTGTGTGTGTGTGTGTGTGTGTGTGTGTGTGTGTGTGTGTGTGTGTGTGTGTGTGTGTGTGTGTGTGTGTGTGTGTGTGTGTGTGTGTGTGTGTGTGTGTGTGTGTGTGTGTGTGTGTGTGTGTGTGTGTGTGTGTGTGTGTGTGTGTGTGTGTGTGTGTGTGTGTGTGTGTGTGTGTGTGTGTGTGTGTGTGTGTGTGTGTGTGTGTGTGTGTGTGTGTGTGTGTGTGTGTGTGTGTGTGTGTGTGTGTGTGTGTGTGTGTGTGTGTGTGTGTGTGTGTGTGTGTGTGTGTGTGTGTGTGTGTGTGTGTGTGTGTGTGTGTGTGTGTGTGTGTGTGTGTGTGTGTGTGTGTGTGTGTGTGTGTGTGTGTGTGTGTGTGTGTTTGTGTGTGGGTGTTTGTATGTGTCTGTGTTCCGAATAGAAATCACGGAGAATGAACCGATCTGGACCAAATTTTGCATGCAGGTCCAGGACGGGCCTGCGGAGGTTACTTGCTTTTGACCTGATTTTATTTATTAGCTTATCGATTTCATTGATTTTTCGCTATTCTTGCCAGGGGACTGGCAGAAACATGCCTACTGGGGTCACCCCATACGCTCAACACGAATATGACAACCGTTTTGGGGGAAGGCATCGATTTATTGATTTCATCGATTTTTCCACTTTCGCTCGGGGGCGGGCGAGGACATGTCCACTGGGGTTCTTCAATGTGCTGAGCACGAATATGACGACTCTCTTCACGAAGTTATCAATTAATTGGTTTTATCGAATTTTCTCACTTTCGAGGGGGTGGTCACCGAAATGATAATTACTTCAAATGTTGTGTACTTCAAATGTACATGTTTGTATCCTGATTATCCACATGAGCGTGAAAAGCCCGGGGTAGTAAAACTCCCGAGCGTAGCCGGGTATGCTATCTAGTGGAAGTATCACCTTGATCACCTCGACTCCCGTTGATCGTCGGGTATAACGAGCGGGCGCCAGCAATCCTTCCATTTGTCCCTCTCACGTGCCAGGGTAGTCCAATGCGTTCTGTCCGTTCGAGAAACACGAAGAGCATCATATCGTTCCTTAAAGGCAGAGGGCCACCTCATATCGTTTTCGAGTAATTAACATATTCTGAACCTCCTCGATGCGCTGATTCCGGCAATGTACCTGAAATGCCCCAGCATGGTCTCTAAACCCGTTTTCCGTGACGGGGTTTGTACCAGTTTGCTGGAACAAATTTGCGTGCAAAGACGTGTATCACCGTTGATCCCATCGATTGGACAAGACAGGACGTGTTCACCCGACGTTGCTGCCGTGGCGGACAGCCAGCACAGCTTGGAGCGGATCCGCCCCTGCTCCAAAAAAGCGGCCACTTTGACCCTACCAAAAACAGGGTTTTTGTCACTTCTGTGACTTGAGCTATAGGTTGTTGGAATCAGCATGGCGAGGAGGTCAAGGATATGCTGATATCGTCTAAGTGAGAAACGAGGTGGTCCTCTGCCTTTAAAGGACTTCGTGAAGAAGTCTGACCATCGGGTCGGTGGTCTTCCTGTCGTGCGCTTTACGTTCCGCGGAGTCCAGTCGCTGACGGCTCTCGTCCAGCGGTGGTCGTTTAGGCGTATCACGTGTCTGGCCCATCTGATCTTACTCAACTTGGCATACACAGCAGCTTCCCTCATCTTCGACTGTTGACGTAGGGTGGAACTCCGTATTTCCGCACTGACTTGCGTGAGGCGGGTCACTCATAGCATCACCCTCTCGATGGAGCGTTCGATGACGCTGACCGCATTTTCATCCTGTTTACGTAACGCCCAGGTTTCCGAGGCGTAAGTGAAAGCAGGGAGAACCGTGGTGTTAAAGAGGTGGGCACGGAGCCTAGTGTTCTTCGTCTTCTTCACCACTTCCTCGATGCTCTTGTAGGCTCCCCAAGCCGCTCGCTTCCTCCTGCCCAACTCTGGAGCGAGGTCGTTCATCATGTTGACTTCCCGACCTAGATATACGTAGCTGGAGCATTCGGAGATGGTCGTTCCGTTGAGCGAGAATGGGGCATCCGGGACCCATCCGTTTCTCATGAACATCGTTTCCGTTGGGTTAGTGGAAGTATGATGATTGAAAATTTTGGTTGATGTTGTTAATGGTTCAAAGGATTTCCAACTGTAAATTCATCCACGGACTAGCGTTCACGAACCAATCGCAGAGCAACATTCTGGTTGTCTATTTGCTGCAGCCTTAAACCATGCATGTACTCTCGCTCCCTGCCAAATTACAGTATTCTTGCCCACTTCAATTTTTTATACAAAGAACTCACCGCCTGCACTCTGACACCTCGTCAGCCCCGGGCAGATCGCTGGGGATGGCGTCAGTCCAAGCCGAGGGCCGCGTTACATCGATGTATCTTCTCGAACAGGCTTCATATTGCTCAACAGTACACACCTGCGTCGAATTCACCCGAACAGAGAAGTCCCTTAATGAGAATCTTAACGCTAACCCACTTCGTTTTCACATTGATTGGCTTGTACACTGAATTCGAACCTATAATTTCGAATATCAAGTGGGATCATCTCGGCAAGTAATGGATGGCACTCGCAGTACTGGATCGAAACCTTCAGGAAAACATATCCAAAAGGGAAAACGTAAAACGGAGAAACGGTTGAACATAGGACATACCATAATAGTGCATATCAAAAAATTTGTTCGGTTGTTTTGCAGCGCGTTTTTGTCCGCGGATACTGCTTCCCCAAGAGTCTGACCACAGTGACTCCGACGCGTGTCAGCTTTCTTCTGAAACACCAAACAATGTCTGTTGGAAATTTCGCTGAAATAATCTCGTCACCTCCTTGCGCATTCTCAGGCGAATTCCTTTCTTGTCCAGTAGCCGTATAGGATTCTCTAACTGGTTCACAAGGGCGATGACGTCATCTGCGTTCTCTCTGAGGAAAATGTCGACCCCTGGATGCAAGGGAGTCGTTTGCTGTGAGTACCATGAATTTCGTGACATCTGGAAAAGATACTGCTTCTTTCTCTGGTAGCCAGGGAAAGACTTATGGTATTTACTGAACCTGAAAGGTTATCGTGAACTGTTTCAGAGGCGACGATGAGTTCTGCGACATCGAGCGGTCGTGGTAAACCCAACAGAGTCCGTGTGTTGTTGGGACATTGTACAGGATGTTCTTGCAGCAGTCGTATGCTTGTATGAAAACGCCCTGCAAAACGGCTTTCCGGAGATATCTGGAAGTTTTTTCTTCCACAAAAAACACCTCACCTGATAGCTACAACTGTTAATTACACTCTGACACGCGTATTCCATCTGATTAATGCTGTGATTACGGATATTCTGTGACAGATATTGAAACAGAATAGTTTGTCCTGAAAATTGATTAATGTGGTAGATCAAAATCAAGGAAGAATTAAAGGCTAGAAGTCCAGAAATAAAAAGGGATGGATATCGGTCTAAGTTCACCTTGATTCATGTAGCTCTGCGACATCGCCACGTAATCAGCATCTTCCTTTAATGATGGATTCGTCCACTCAAGAAGATATCTGGAATGAAATTTTATTTTGAAAAAAAAAATGGACCAGAACTCTAGTCCTATAGGAATATGGTTGGAAAAATTGACAACTACTCAGACGAATTTTCGAAAGAACCGCAGCAAAAAGGCAGCAAGAAGCGACAAGTGACCTGCGATTCTTCCGGTTTTTTCTGCACCGGTCCTTCCCAGGTTCGTCTAAGTGCGCGCAGTTCCACAAAAACGTTCCACACAATCAGTTCACTTCCATGGGACCATGGTCATACGTCCGATAGCCTGAGACGTGTCTCAGGCCACCATCACTTTTGATTGAGCCCGGATGGGGAACCTTCACCTATGGCGAAAAGGATAAGATGGGTCCGGGACGCAGTCTCGGACCAAAAAAAAGGGAATGATACTATGCATTGTAATTCAGGCAAAGCAGATTTACATGAAATGCGCAGTTGTGGCTTAAATTCTTCACACAATACAGTCTAAGAAAAGTCGATGTTCACACATGGCCGGTTGATTCCTTTGAAGAAAATGTTTCCATGAAATTGATGGGAATTTGCGGCAAAATTACGGTTTGACCGACAATATCGTTCTTCATTTGGGAAATTAAGCTTTGCGCAGTTGTCAGACTTCTTGCCGATGTTATTGAGGACTGGATGACAGCAAGATCACAAAGGTGCAACTGAAAATGGCTGAGAAATTCCTGAAAACGTGAAAAGAGGATTATCTTGCTTATTTGAAGGAACTGGATGTTGCGCGTTGTCAGCGGAATTGAGAAGGAAATTCTGAGCAGAATGATATATAATACTTGATACTTTCGTTCACTCCCGAAAACCAGGGTGAGCCAAATACCCCGTCTGGCTCACCCTCGCGTCTGGCGCCCTCCCATTTTGCGTGCTCCCTCGCGAACCCCCCTGAGCTACGCGGGGCATTTGGCTCAGGCAGGCTTTTTCAGCCCAGCGTGAAAGGAAGTATCAAGTGTTATATACCATTCTACTCGGAATCTTACGGGCTCGGCAGCTGACAACTGCGCAACCCCTGAATTTTTGATCTGAAAGAGATATAAAGTGAAAAAGCGTTTTCATACATGACCCGCTTTCTGAGCCAGTTTCAGATAAAGGCACCTGCTTCAATGGGCTTTGCATGCGCAATGATGTCCCCAATTCAATAGACAACTGCGCGATTCACGATTTCTCAAAATTGGAGAGAAATTTCAAAGGACGCAAATCCCCCGTCTAGGTTTTAAAAATTGATTTCTCCTTGGATTCTTGATGAAATTTGTCGCTCTTGGTGTCATCTTGTAGAGAATTTCGTGAGGAAAATCGCTGACAACTGCGCAACATACAGTTCTGTGAAACTACCGAAATATTTAGCAAAAATCTAGCTCGGGCATTTTCTACGTTAGGCTGAGCGCTGGTCCCGGCGCGAAAGCAAGCCGGCGCAAGCTTCTCATCTTGGGCGTTCCATCTTCAAACAAACGATCTTTTCTTCATTTTCTGAGTAATATTAGAACAGTTTCGGTTGAATCCATGTTTGAAACAGCGGCACTATTCCACTTTCACGGACCCAAAATCTTCAAAAAAATTTTTTGGCTGAAACTTTGCGTAGAGGGGTTATTTGACGTGCTGAACACGAATATCGTATTCATTTTGTACCGTAACCCCATCTTTGTAGGGTTACAGTAGGGTAACCCAAGATACGGTACCTCATGGAATTCGCTCAAATTTTGCACCAGGGGGTTATTCGAGGTGCTGATCACGAATATCAACATAGTTNACCCAAGATACGGTACCTCATGGAATTCGCTCAAATTTTGCACCAGGGGGTTATTTGAGGTGCTGATCACGAATATCAACATAATTTTGCATGACACCTTCGTCTTTTCCTTGAAATTGGCATTTTCTCTGAATTTTCTACCGTATACCTACCGTAACCCTACAAAAGTGGGGTTGCGGTACAAAATGAATGCGATATTCGTGATCAGCACCCCAAATAACCCCCTCTGGGCAAAATTTGAGAAGATTCTATGAGGTACCGTATTCTGGGTTACCCTACCGTAACCTTACCAAAATGGGGTTACGGTACAAAAGGAATACAATATTCGTGTTCAGTACCTCAAATAGCCCCCCTAGGCAGAGTTTCAGCCAAATATTTTTCTTGAAGATTTTGGGTCCGTGAAAGTGGAATAGTGCCATCTCTCGAGAACTATGCAAACAAAACTCTATGCCTGTCTTTCCCCACATATCTAGCTCACAGACCATGTTCTGTTCTGAATATTGTTTTGTGACAGTTCGTGAATATCTACGCCTAGCTAGAGTTATGCCTCTTGAAAAAGCGAGCTTATCTGTTGTACTCCTGCATAACTAAAGACTTGTACCATTTTCACATATTTCTCAAATTATGTGAGAACCCTACCATTCTAGCAAATTTATTTCGATTTGGAGTTGATTAACGCAAATCTGGGCCTTGAATCTAGCTGTAATCTGCTCAGTGGTTCCCCAAATAATTCATCTGTAATTAAAGCTCATCGATCCATCCTCCTGTTCAGATTAAGTTTTTCCTCCTGGATCAATCGCATTTACTAGTATTCACCGAATATGCAGGATGAAGAGTTTATTTTCGTTCCATTTATTGAATTTCATTTATCGATTCTTTGCTCGACATGGAAACCAAAAACTTTCCAGCAGAGTTTAAAGGCAGTGCACGTTGGAACATTCTTTTCCTTTCTTTTCATTTCGAGTCAAAGTGCTATGTGTGAAAAGCGCTGTCAATGTATCACAGATTGAAAAGAACACAAAGAACGATGAGCGGGTATTTATCTGAAAGGGAGCACTTACGAAGATTCAGATCGCGCAAGCTCGGCCTTTTCTAATCCCGCTCAGCTTTTTTATCTGTTGTAGAACTGTAGACCATGCTATCGGATCACTTGCTGCTCACACAATCCCAAAGAAAACATTACCACGATCACTCGTGTATTTCCGCAGTTTTATCATTGAGGTTGAATTTTGCATCCCCCGAAGCAAGAATACAGCGAAACCTCAAACACAAAAATTTTCGTGGGTGCTGCCATTAGGTTTGAAAATTTTGATAATTCCAGTGCAAATCCCGAAAATCGTGAAATGATTAGAGAATTTGGAAAGAGAAAAGAGAAGAAGTGGGAAATGAGAGAATATCTTATCACACTTCTCAATCAAGTGTCCCGATTTATTCCATTTACGGGCTATGATTTTTCTTGCTTTTTACCGTCCATACCATTGCTTTCTTGTGCATCATCCGTTTTTTCTAATGAATCTATTCTAGCTATGGTAATTCATGCTTTCCCGTGGGATGCATCCACTTCCGTTGCAAACCTCACGGAAACGCAAATTCAACAGCTATGTGCGTTGATTGGAAATAGCACCACATCACCTGCGGATCTTTTGACAAATTCTACGACAATTCATAACGAACTGATAACGACAACGTCAACTGCTGTTGCTACAGGTTTTCTTCACCAGCGACCGCCTTCGTATATGGGTATGTCTTTAGTCTCCGAGGTGCTTTATTTACTTGTTTTGCGGCTTTTCTTTATTTAATTCTCAAATGGTCTTCAAAACTTTAGTTGATGCTCCAAGCGTGCAATTTTATACTTTTGTCTATTTTTAATTGTTTCTGTTTTCAGTATGGGGAATTGGCTTAACGTTTGTGACAATTATTAACATGTGTGCTGTATGCGGAATAGGAGTTATGCGATATCTGACGAAGGACGTATATAATCAAGTTGGTTTTGCGTTTATTAGCTATCTCCTTAATTCTATTATTTTCCACAGTTTTGCAAGCTTTAGTCCTGCTGTTTAAATGAAACGCTGTTTGCTTTTCGTGAGGTTTTTGCTCACTCATTTTCATGATTGTGGGATGTACCAGTAATAACTCGCTCATTATTTCTGGAGAGCCTCTTTGGAATTTATTTTTCATCGATTTTCATTTTATAATGATGAGAAATTTCAGATAATCACGCTTTTTGTTGGCCTAGGAGTCGGTTCGCTATCGGGATCCAGTTTTTACCACCTACTTCCACAGGTTCGATATTAGTTTTCGAATTCGAATTTATCTCTCATAGGGGTGGGGTTCAGAGGTTGCGTGTTAAATTGTAATGTTGGTAGTGTGAGGTACCAAAAAAAAAGAGTAAGATATAGTAATGACAACCAGTTATCGCTTGGCTTAGAAGTGACGTCACTTCGTCACTTCTTCGACCATCTCTTTTCTTTTTTGTTTCCCTTCCTTTTGATCACATTTCGGTCAATAACTCCATTGCAGGCGCATCCATCACTCATGGAGGAAACAGATGAACATGGACGTTTGACACATTCTTATCTTCACATGGCGCATTTCTCGCTGTTAGGAGTTTACTTGTTTTTCATGTGTGACAAAGTCATCAAAATTGTCCTGGAGATGAGAAAGGCGAGTTTTTCTAACGGTTATTTTCAATTTGCTTTTGATTCATGGTTTGGCTAAATCCAGTTTCCGTAAGTCATTTCATGATGATATGTCATACTAACTATGTACATATATTCATTGTCGTAATTACTGCCACTTTGCCACAAATGATGAACATTCTCTCAAACACCGCTAGAACCCTGAACGTTAAAAAGGGAAGAAGGACGTTTTCTCCATTCAGCTAAAAGTGTTCCGTTACCGAATCGCTGTACACTTGTATCACATTATTTTTAAGTGAAATAAAGTAACTATGGGGCTGCAGCGGGTTCCAACGAATTCACGACTCTCATATTTGATGATTAACTGGATGTTAAAGGTTCAATTGCAGGATTTGATGAAAAATGTAAAGTTTTGTTGAATGGAGGAACAACCTTAGAAAAGGCAAGTCAAGATTCACTGACAAGCCTTCGCGATCAGTATAATTTCTTCCCTTCTGGGCTGGGATTCACGATCGCATAACCAGGCAAAACCGGGCTAGCAAGCCAACTCTGACGGTCAGCATCTCCTAACATTGCGTTGGCCATAGAATGACTAGTCACGCTAACCGTCGGTGGTTTGCGTGGTTAGCGTTTCATAAGTCCTAGCCCTGGGGACGTGCTGGATTTACATTCACTTTCTGTTCTCTGCACTACGTTAGCAATCATCTGGTCAGACCAGTCAGAATTTACAGCCCAGGCTTATTATCCAATAGGTGATGTGCGTGATAAATTGGGGTTCAGCAGTACCTCACTTCCATTTAATCAATGATCAGGTACTTTGGCAAATATTCTGTAGATTACCTCAAAGCAATCCCAAATCTAAACCTTGTGGTGAAGTCATTTCTCGGTGCACTAAGAATGCAAATATTTGTATTCAAATTCGTTTACGTCAATCAAACGTTGCCCGTTTACTCAGCTGTCTTCCTATTATCTGAAGTAAAAACAACAATATGATTTTTCTCTGTGCCACTGATGACGTAATAGAAGCACAAACATGAGCAATGATCATATGAAGAACTAGCAGTGAGATGTGCATTGAGAGAAGCATGGTCTTGACGTAGAGTTTAGGTTGTGCATCTCTCAATTATTAAGCTGCACCTCTAGGAAAAGTTCTGAATTGCGTAATTATGTTGAATTTATCATGTCGAAAAGAAGTGTAAACTAAAGTTGTAGCAAAAGAATTTCGACTCAAGGAATATATGTGGTGACAGGCCTCGCACGAGGAAGTGAACTCATTATTTAGTCGCGTTCCACTGAACTCTTGTTTTTCATCTGTTAACTTGAGAGAGCCGGCAAACTTCGCGATATTATTCATAACATCCTTATTTTCGCCGGACAGCCAATGTGTTACACTATATGGCAGACGCTTGTGTCAGTAATCCCAGCCAGCGAGCATCACAGTTGTTCATTACAAGACGCGGAGCATTCAGTGAAGGTCAAAGGAAGAGATGTTTGACCGAGGATCCAGTTGCACTTTTGTTTTTATGACGAACTATTTACCTAAGGAACATGTTTGCATCCGAAGCGTCACAGAATTTCCCACGTTCGAAAGGAATTGTTTTTGTTTCCGTAACTAGTGCACCTTTTAAAAGCCCACGCAGTGAAGAGTTGGCCGTGGTTCGCAATAGTTCTGATTATTTGAGTGGATCGTTAAAAATTACGAACAGGACACCACATTGTGGTTGTCGTTCTATGCTTCTGGGAGGTTTTTGAATTTATTGTATGAAAACTGCAGACGGTAACCATAGCGAAAATGAACGGCTATTTTGATCTCTGGCTACGGTGACAACAGGGAAAATTGCAAGGGCACTCAAATTGTAGATCAAGGGCTTTAAGTTTCGCAATTCCGAAAACCAAGAATTTAGAAAATGGTATTCGTTGTCGTTCATTCCCACATCGGATTTGTTTAAAAACTAAGCGACGTTGTTTCCTAAACTGGATCGCATCAGAGGCAGATACCAGTCTCAATGTACGGAGCTTTCTTATGAGTTGCTTTGGGGATGCGACAGTGTGTAAAGTTGGTTCAACCGTGTTCGAGTAGTAGTTCCACTGTAGGTTACACTGTGGTTGGTCAGTAAACCGTTGTGTGACAGGTGGTGCAGCGTAATATCGCTTTGGCGTAGGGACAGGAGGTAACGGAAGTGGTAAAACTGATGCATTAGAAATTCAGTCGGCTTTCTTAAAGTCGCGAATTTTTTCGTATGGTTCAAAAGTACATATTTCGTGAGATGGTTCCTGGATCATATGTAATTTTTTGCTTTTCAGCGGAACCGTTCCCAGATCGTCACCGTTCATGCGTCAGATAGGGACGAAGTTTCGAATCGAAGTGACTCGGCTCTCGTTCCGAACAAATCGGATTTTCACAATAATGTGGGCTTTAATTACTATACATATTTGAAGCTTTCATTTCTATCCTCCTTTATTAATAATGTTATAACATTGTGATTGTATAACGTACGAATCATTTATGTTATTATTAGACTATTTTCAACGCAATCGCCTATTTGCGTCAAGTGTCACATTATAGTATGGATACGTGCTGCTTTAAATTTTTCAACGAAAAGTCGTTCAGACATTTTAGCAACTCATCAAAACTTCGATTTTTTTTTCGGGAATTTTTGTGTTCATACACATCATTGCAGGATATCAGGAAAAAGAGCGAAACATCTGATATTGAGATGATGAAGTTGGAGACAAATGCAGGAAAATCGATGGGAGATCAGGTAAGATAACAGTAGACAAGTTCTGGAGGCAGTCATCTGGTGGTGTTTCAGTGCATTTCGAAAGAAGTGAGTTGTAATAGATTACGAATACGTTTGTTTTAGTTTTGTTCAGTTTCAACTTCAATGCCTATCCTCGTTTTATGCTTATTAAGCTGCAGCTGTCTATTCGCTTTTATCCTCTTTTTATTCTCTAAATTTTTTCTACAACCATAATAAACACCACCAGGTGTCGCTTTTTTGCGCAGTTTCGTTGTCGCATTCATGATTTTTTTTTTTTGCTTTCTTTCCTGTTAGCTGGTCTATGTGATGAAACGTTTTCTTTCGGCCTAACAATCCCACTCACGTTCTTTCCCCATGTGAGGAAAACATGCTCGTTCACTATCTTTGTAAATTTTATATGCTTGGGCTGTTGGTTTTCAATTTGCTCAAGTGAGGACGATTTCTAGTTCCCGATTCCGTTTAGTGCTTTTCTGCCCGACGTCATTGCAAGGTGCCCGCACTTCGGATTTTCGGATCGCTGTTTGCCTTCGGCAAGCACCGAGANAGTACCTCAAATAGCCCCCCTAGGCAGAGTTTCAGCCAAATATTTTTCTTGAAGATTTTGGGTCCGTGAAAGTGGAATAGTGCCGAAACAGCTTTAACTGTTTTGTATACGTCATCGTTCTCTTTGATGAACCCTTCCTCAGCACTATCGAAGCTATGGTTGCGGAACAACCTTCACTTTTCGGCCCAGACAACCTTCACTTTTTTGACCCCTGTCTCACCCCTATCGTACGTATGACCATGGTATAGTGAACTCCAAACTCCAAGCGGCCGTAGGCAAGAGGCGGAGCCGCGGGGCGGCGCGGCGCGGACATTCTGGTTGTCTGCTGCACCGAGGCAGCGGGCATGCTGGACAGGGACACAGAGGAAAACCGATACGTCGTTATTTCTCGCTGCCCCGGGAGGTGCAGCAGACAACCAGAGTGCCCCCGCCGCAGTCCCGCCCCTTGTCTGCGGCCGGTTGGAGTTCGCTGTACCTCTGAATATTTTTATCTCTGCGTCTCTCGCATCTTAACCACATGGTCGAGATCTCTTTCCGCTGCGCTCCTTCCGACAATTTGTCTGAGCACAAGACACATAGTGCTTGACTAAGCCCAACCTCATAGCTGGATCCTGTCGCAGATTCGCGTTCACAGAGTTGACACCATCTTGGGAAAATGGCATACGGTTACAGATGACGAGTGCAGGAATGGTGAGCGGTGAGCCGTCGACACTGCAAAATCGCGCGGAACTATTTATACTTCGCGTAAAAAAGTCCTCGTAGAAAATCACCTCTTTATCAGCTCCTTCTCGGTACTGGCCGCAGTGCGGAAAATGAAATACAGTGACTGTAGAATGAAAAGGACTGTGCAGGAGATGATTAGGAATAAAAGGACTAGGATGCTGAAGACTTTCTTGAAGGACATTTCTGGAAATGTTAGGCATACGGAAGGGAACTAAATGGGGGTGGCATACGTTAAACGTAAAGACGGTGAACGATCCGAAATCGTGGAAACGTCCAGCAGAAAAGCTAGCAGAGCATCGATGGAGCATCAGAAGATGATAACAAGCAACAGTACTCGAGTTTAATCACAACAGCATGCGACTATTTTTCCCATGGCACTTTTCGTGTCTATCGCATACAATAAGTTGAGAAACAAAGACTGTAGGGAGGTTTATTTTCTGGAATCCTCTTGATTGTCCTCGAATCCTCCGCTGCTGTCGGATCGTTCTCCTAATAAGGGCAATTCACAATTTATACCAAATGCTGGCGTTCGATCCGCGTTCGTCGCAGCCCTGACGCAGACTGGACGCAGCTAAGACGCATGCGTTTGCGGCCTCGCGGATACTCGCGGCGACTGGGCGTTACGTTGACCAGCACCCATGAAATATCCCGCGTGAATGGATGCGTACGTCTGCGAGCGATTGACTGCATCTTTTATGGGTTACCCAATAGCTTGAAGGCACCGTCCCAACCCAGAATCGTCTTTGAGACAATGAAAAATCCCCTTTTGGGCATCAAACTTTCGGGAGCCAGTGGAAGGAGCCCAGTTGAGGTCACATAGTTTCCGCTTCATATACTCAATTGCTTGTCATCATGGAGCGTAGGTTCCATTCTGTTGGAGAGTTGAGGAAGGGCTCTCAGGAATAGTTTGAATTTCCTCAGAAGATGCACTCCCAAAGGTGAATTGTCCAGAAAATGCCTTGGCCCCGCCCACATGCTCCACAAAAATCGGCGCTCGAAAACGGGTTTTTTCGACAGTTTTGCACGGAATGTGATACACCATTGTGATCAGCAGCTTCTGGAGCATCTTTCTACATGAATATCCTAAGATTGATTTTGAGGTGGGACTGTGCCTTTATTGTGAAGTGCACCACTGCAACATCGTGAGGGAAAACGAGGCGGAGTCCTCCCGCCCTTTACGATCAACTGGTCCCGATCGCATTCAAATTCTGCATAGACATGTATAGCAGGATCGCGCGCGAAGGGAACGAGTCAACCGTAATGGGCGGGAGGAGGATTTCAACGAACCAATCGTAAAACAGTACCACGCCCCGTTTTCCCTCACGATGACACACACCCCAATAAAAGAAAATGAACCGCTCCTTGGATTTGGTCTGGGATCAGAGTGGCCAAAGGAAATAGTGTGGAAGCTTTTTATAGGATGTCTATACCTTTAAGTGTAGGAATTTTTCCGGATTGAAAGAAAATATTGTGTATATGGTTTTTTTAATACTAACGTCCAATCATTTTCACACTACACCCTATTTATTTGTTTATACCGATAATTGGCCGTTTTCGAGGAGAACTCTGTCTAAATAAGATAAAAACCGGTTAAGGAATCTGTTTTCAAAGAAATATCCCTAATTCAGGAAAATTCTCGGAATTAGAAGATATATCAAAAGAGAAGGAGCTCTTGCTCAGGATGCACCATTGAGATTTGTTTCCCCTTACGTGACGTTGTCTGTAATCTGCTAACTTGCTGCTACCCATTGGTAATCAAACTCACGGGTATGAGCATACGTGCGATAGCCTGAGACGTGTCTCAGGCCACCGTCACTTTTGATGGTGCCCGGATTGGGAACCTTCACCTATGCCGAAGAGGATAAGATGGGTCTGGGACACAGTCTCGGACCAAAAAAAGGAATGAAACTATGTATTGAAATTCGGGCGAAGCAGGTTTACATGAAATGCGCAGTTGTGGCTTAAATTCTTCACACAATACAGTCTAAAAAAAAGCCGATGTTCATACATGGCCGGTTAATTCCTTTGAAGAAAATGTTCCCATGAAATTAATGGGAATTTGCGGCAAAATCACGGTTTGACCGACAATATCGTTCTTCATTTGGGAAATTAAGCTTTGCGCAGTTGTCAGACTTCTTGCCAATGTTATTTAGGACTAGATGACAGCAAGATCACAAAGGTGCAAGTGAAAATGGCTGAGAAATTCATGAAAAAGTGAAAAGGGGATTATCTTGCTTATTTGAAGGAACTGGGTGTTGCGCAGTTGTCAGCTGAATTGAGAATGAAATTCTGAGCAGAATGATATATAATACGTGATACTTTCGTTCGCTTCCGACGGAAAAACCAGGGTGAGCCAAATACCCCGTGTGGCTCACCCTCGCGTCTGGCGCCCTCCCATATTGCGTGCTCTCTCGCTAACCCCCCTGAGCTACACGGGGCATTTGGCTCAGGCAGGCTTTTTCAGCCCAGCATCAAAGAAAGTATCAAGTATTATATACCATTCTACTCGGAATCTTACGGGCTCTGCAGCTGACAACTGCGCATTTCCTGAATTTTTGATCTGAAAGAGATATAAAGTAAAAAAGCATTTCCATACATGACCCGTTTTCTGGGCCAGTTTCAGATAAAGGCACCTGCTTCAATGGGCTTTGCATGCGCAATGATGTCGCCAATTCAATAGACAACTGCGCAACTCACGGTTTCTCAAGATTGTTGAGAAATTTTAAAGGACGCAAATCCCCCGTATAGGTTTTAAAAATTGATTTCTCCCTGGATTCTTGATGAAATTTGTCGCAGTTGGTGCCATCTTGTAGGGAATTTCGTGGGGAAAATCGCTGACAACTGCGCAACATACAGTTCTGTGAAACTACCGAGATATTTAGCAAAAATCAAGCTGAGGCATTTTTTACGTTAGGCTGAGCGCTGGTCCCAGCACGAAAGCAGGGAGCCGGCGCAAATCTCAGCTGCGGCGTTCCATCTTCGAAAAAAAATCTTTTCTTCATTTTCTGAGCAATATTATAACAGTTTTCGTTGAATCCATATTTGAAACAGCTTTCACTCTCTAGTATATGTCATCGTTCACTTTGGTGAACCCTTCTTCAGCACTATCGAAGCTATGGTTGCGGAACAACCTTCACTTTTCGGCCCAGACAACCTTCACTTTTTTGACCCCTGTCTCACCCCTATCGTACGTATGGGTATGAGGTTACCCCTAGTCTATTGACCAAATAAAAATGGAATGAATTTAATTAGTTTGACTAACAATTCATGGGTCTTCTTAAAAATTCAAATATTTCGAAATTATAAAGCTTCAATCCCTCTACTTTCTTTCCTTTAAAGTAGTGGGGCTCTTCGTAATCCACAAATTTTAATTTTTCGACTCATTCGAAATCGAATATTCGAATATAGAATGTATCTAATGCATTATTCGATCAGCACACACATACATATAATAGTATATACGACTTTTGCGTGTTCACTTCAATACAAAATCAGAGCCATTGAAGAACGTGGAAACTCGATGTTATGTGAGTAGCTGGTGTCTATGAATAATCAGCTCACAACACACATGGAGAAAAAGATGAAATCAGGAAAAATGTTGGAAGGTCATAAATCCAAGTTCTCCAGCAGCCGAATCCTATAGAGCAGCAACAGAACTCGTCGGCCGACTTTGTCCATCGAAACGTGATCGAACAATTATGAATAGCATATTGATAGCCGCTAATCCGCCATGTGGGAATTCCGGAGCGATTCGCGTCGAATGATTAGCAATTAGCGATGTTCGATAGCACTACGAGAGTGTGCTACTGCGCTAAAATCGCAGCTAGCAGCCATAGGTACGTAAACAGGAATCAGTTGCGGTCCCAAGGTGGAATAGAGCTTAATTTTTTGACTATAAAAATACAATGCGTGTCGATGGTAGTGACCCATCCACTGCTTTGACAAGAACGCCGCGCAACCGCGCCGCACGCACCGGAATTGTTGTCGTCAGCAGTCGGAGTGCTATGTCTAGGCGCTTTTCTTCCGAATTTGGTGATCTTTTCGCTTTTTTCATGTTTCATAATAAGAAGTAGCATGATGGCAGCAAACGACATCGATTTTGGTGCGCGCGGCGCGGTTGCGCAGCGTGCTTGTCAAGGCCATGAATGGGTCACCGCCATCGAGGCTCACTGTATGTCAACCATTCATTCAAGAAAAAAAATGCGCTTGTCTGGAAATCCTTCATGTTCGCTAATGCTCTCAAACACTGCTCTCATATCTAAACTACAGTGGGCGCCGATGGCGGTGACCCCTCTGCGGCTTCGAAAAGCACGCGGCGCGATCGCGTCGCTCGAGCAGGAATCCCCTCCAGAACAACAATATATGGGGTCTTCGTGACAGTTAGTTAGTTTTCTTATTAGGTAACATCAAATGTGACGAATAAATACCGAGAAAACCCAGATCTGCCACTGCAGCGGCGATTCCATCGTGAGCGGTGCGGTCGTACCGCGTCCTTCTTGAGGCCATGGATGGGTCACCGCTGGACGCCCAATGTATATACTTCTTTCGTGATTCTGAATTGATTGATGAGATCTCAGATGTTACGCCCACTTCTGAAGTGAGAAGCTCCTTTTTTCCTGAGAAAATTTTCTGCGACTATCTACCACCACAAATGCCGAGTATCAACAAGTCAAGACAGCTGGTTGCAGGTTGCTGCGCCGCCACAAATTTGCCTTTCAAATTCAAAATTGTGCATCTGATTTGATTGGAAAGCAAATTTTTGTTGACACATTGCGTAAGGTGACAAGAGTTGGTTTCCTTGTTTGACAACCCATTGAGATTAGGAGAAAGGAACTGTAATGAATCACAGGCGTTAATTCACACTTAAATTGCAATGAAATAAGAATTATTAGGTTTATTCATAAGTTCTGTCCCTATATGCTTATCACATTGTGACTTGCTATTGAAAGGTCTATTGTTGACCTAATCTGGATCGCGAGGAAGGACTATGTATGCGCTACTGAATGAGTGGCCATCTGTCTTGAATTCTGCAACGATGGGCAAGGAACGTGCACCGATAGAAACTCATCTGCAGCAGTGCGCACTATTTGGGTTTGTTACCAGCGTAAAAGAAACTGAAGCTCATAAAAGGATATGCATTGGGAATGTAGAGGACGTTCTCATTCTTGAAGGCGTGATATTATGCTTCGATAGGTTCTCTTGCGAAGATAATATGCTTCGATATGCACCGTGTTTGAAAACCCAGTTCGAGTTGCATTTGGAGGCTTTGAAAGCGCTACTGAAAGTAACGACCGGAAAACCACATGCCAATTGGAGTGTGCTTTATTGGGCTTTCAATCACCCCTATCAAGCGAACTGTGAAGAACTGTTTCCGTTAGTCTGGTGAATCTGAATGTTCCACATGATCTCACCCAGTGAACAAGGGTAGGAGGGTCAGAGACGTCTTAGAACTTCTGGGCAAATTCATTGTTTTCCTGATTCAAGTAATTCAATGACTGAATACGAGTCCTTGAAAGTGTGAGCTGCCGCTGAGTGCTGTCGGTATTCGGGTTCGCACTGGAATAGCAGTGCTAACCTCGAAAAACCCAACCAATACAGAAATGAACTTCTCCCATGTGTCTTGCGCACAATTTGACGAGTTGAGCACTGTTGCCTACAACAAGAGATAGGTACTGTGATGGGTACAACTTGTGTTCAAAGCTCAGCCTTTGATATCGAAAAACTTGGCTAGGAATTGTACTTGAAGACCAAAATCTTCTTCATGCTGCTCAGGACGATGCTCCCACCTAATCCTGAGAACTTTAGGTATAGTCTTCTGAAGATACCAGGCTGGAAAGTCATGTACTATCCATCCAACATTCTCGATCAAGCCCTATCAGACTACCACCTTGGTTATGCAACCAACAACAATCTGCTCGGTAAAAAACTTCACTAAATGTAACCACATGGGATCCGAGGTATTAGAGGTTTTCCAGTCGAAACGGACCTCTTTTTATAGCAGCGAGATCATTGAGGGGTCTCATAGTTAGAGCAGGGGTGTTTACATAAATGGCCAATATATCAGCGGTCGATACCGCATAGTTTCAAAGTTATTTATTAGGTTGTCGGGAAATGATTGAGACACTTCAGATTTTTATCACTCTTTAGACTTTTTCTCTTCAAATAGGAAACTTCAGGAGTTGTTATGAGCACATTGTGTACCCATCGCATAAGGCCACCCTCTAGGCGCAGACATGACTCCACGGGTTAAGAAATCGGGAAACTACAGGTCGAAGAATCCGTCAGTCAATGGTCGAAAGTCGCCAAAGTTGGTGGCGTGTTGCTCGGCCAAGGAGTGCCTGAGTGACCGAGCAAGGTGTTAGTTGGAGAATACAAGATTGGGCAAGGTTAGAGAGTATGACATCGTGATCCATGCCTGCTCCTCCTGCTGAGGGCAAATTGACAAAGGCATATGGGGGGTGATTTTTGTCGATCAAAAAGTGCACTTCGACACGTCGATGTCTCTTTTATCGGTATTTGCCGGTCAACGCCTTGAATTGACTATTGTGCAGGTTAATGTTACCGATTTGTTGCTTGCCAACAAATCTGGCGGAGCATGCTCTGTTCCGCCTAGTTTGTAAATGTCTTTGAGGAGACATATCTGCCGAAACGAAAGAACAAAATCAACGGTTTACGGTCGCATGGATGAAGAGCATCGAGGCAAATGCTATGATGGTATAGTCGTCCCTTTTGCTCGCACTGGCGCTCAACAGGAGCCCATAAAAGAAAATCGCTTGAATTAGTTGCCCGTCAATTTTCGCTCCTTCTTGGAAGAAGGCGCTGCGTTGCGCCCTGCCATACCTATGGCGTAAATGCCCAGAGGCGAGGCTATCATATACTCACAAATCCTGGGCACAAGTCATGTGGGAAGGATGCAAGGAAGAATTTTTGGTGGAGTGTCTCAATCATTTCCCGACAACCTAATAATTCTGAAACAAAAGTTGCCAATGGGAACAGAACTTATGAATCAACCTAATAAATATAGCTTGGTAAATGAACGGTAACCTAAATGTTCGTCTTTGAAGAGGTAAGCTTTTCTTGGGCTGTTCCTCAAAGATAGTCTCCCTAGAGTCTGGATTGAATATAGTGTGTTCCACCAGGGACAATAGTCCTGGAGAAATTAGAGACAAAGAGAAATTCCGTGGCTGCGACGTGATATTGCAGCCTGAAAATCTTACCGTAATCCAAAAACATTCATGCAACGGTGTAAGAGCGCCTCTTGGAATTGTTGTGATATGTACACTAGTTTTGTTTTAAATAAACATTCGTAGTATACATAGACTCATTCCACAATGATAAAACCAGCTTTTAACAAAAACCATGCTTCGCGGCGTCACACAGTACGATGCGCCGTGTTGACGATTCTGGCTTGCTTGCGTTTAGCGTAGAGGGGCGTCCAAGTTGCCATTTTGTACACAAATACTCAGCTATCGTCGCGTATGGAACGCACTATATGACCATGAATTGAAACACAGAAATATCGTCAATACTCTGCTGTTTATGGAATAAAGTCCAGAAAAGTTTGATGAGCAGCAATACCACATGTCACATCAGGATTTTCACTGAAAATTGGTATGTAGGTACCACTTCAATGGACGGAGAAGTCTACAAATATGCAAAAAACGTGCGTAGATGAAGAAGAGATGCTGCGCCAGTTTTTCGAGGAAAAAGACTGGCGATTTCTTCTCTTTTTTCCTTCCTTCATCCATCAGCAACACAACGCAAAAAAGGCAAATGAAGGAGTGAATAAGGGACTCCAGAAGAGCGAAAAGGCTCAATCAGGTGGTAGTTTCTCTGACAAATATGTAAATACAGCTATGGGAAGCCCTAAAACATTCATCTTCGAATCGCATGGATATGAATGGATATCCTTAAACATCGTTGCCTTATAGAAGGCCACATTTCAATCACATACCTAGCAGATATCACCAGAGGGGGAAATCTGATGCTTGACATAAAGTATGTTAAAGCATGCGCTATGATCCGCAAATCAGGTGCAATTAGGATAATCCTGGCGCGAAGCAATCAACGGAATGTCCACAACGGATGATCGAGCAGCCGGCTGACCACTGGCCGCAGCTATGCTGGTGAGTAAGGGGTCGCTATAGAAACATGTCGTCGACAATTGACCACGAAATTCTGGCACGGGTGGTAGCGGTCAGCCAGCGGGCCTTAATCATTTCCGGACCGTGCCAGAGAATTTCCACGCATAAGTGCACATACACTATGAGAACAGCAAGCAAGTGTCCTAGCTGACTTTGATCTCACTTTCAAGTTTTTTGAATTTTTGCGACCTCTGGGTCGTAAACCTCGAATTCTCAGCATCTTCTCACAGTCTTATCATATTTGCACACATTGTCTCCAAATTTCAAGACTCCTCACTTCTGAGTCTAAGACCTGCACACTAAAAAGAGTAGCAATGCCATTATTAACTATTACACTAATACGAACTATGTACAGGGAACTCCAAAAGGCCGTAGACAAGGGGCGGGACGGCGCGCGGCGTTCTCGGGCAGAGACACAGGCAAAGAACTCGAGGGCCACGCTGCAGCAGACGACCAGAGCCAGCATGCAGAGCCCCATTATTGCTGATCCACGATTAACTCAAGTCTCTGAGTCTCTTCTATACTCTCACCAATAGGGGAAAAGTGAACAAGGAATGAGATATAAAAATTCTGCACTTACATTTTCCACTTGCGAGTCGAGCACCACCCGAGCTGCCGCCACTACTGGTCATGTGTGGAGAGGCGTTCACGTAATTGCGGTAGCTTTTGTTTGGTTTGTGTCATAGCTGGCTACCTGCGTAATTGTGGGCGAAAGAACGAAATAAGCATAAGATCGCGTTACGCAGCGCGCTGTGTCCGTTCTATACGATTCGTTAATAAACTCGAGATTAGCCCTGCCTCCACTCCATCTCATTCGTCTGAGAAGAAAACAATGCGATGAGCCGTAGCTCATCCAGTGAAAATATATCATAGTGCAAGCGGAATGGCCATACTTTAAAGGAAACGTGTTTATTCAACAAGTAAAAAACGTGGCATACAAAAAATGTACAATGAGAATTCACTGAACAATCCCGTATAAATAGAGGAGGAGACCAAAAAATGGTAGAGAAAACAAACAGACCAAAAAAGGCACATCTGAATAAATAACCATGGTCAGTATGTACAAAGTTCGGCATCAGCACTGACCGCAGGTGCACTTGTATGAGCCAACTTCTTCCTCCTAAATAAACCACGTCATGCTTTGGTGTTCATTTTGGAAGAAATATTAAGTATGATGTGAATCCAGCTCATATGCACGATATTTGTTGGACTATATGATCTAAAAAAATCAAGAAAAAAAGAAATAAACAGAGTTTGAAATTTTTTAAATTTTGCGAGAATCTACAACCATAAATACCATGTTGAGAACATCTCAGTTTCACACTTTCTTAATATCTCCATCTTCCGCGATGAAAGCTGGCATATCTCCCACTCCACCATTGATGACGTATTTAAAATACAGTAGCAAAAGCTTACTTCACGACAAAGTACAATATTACAAAGAAAGTTTTGAAAAATTACGCATCGCTACCTTGAGAGGCTTGAAATTAAAGGCTTGTATGAGCTCCTTTGTATCATGTTTCATGTCGCTATAGAATTGAAGATCAGACTTCAGCTGCCGCGTTTTGTTCTCCAGTAAAGAGATATTTACCTGAACAGGAGAGAATTATCAGCAATTTCATAAACTCAGTTAGAATTATGAGAAAATGTATGTCTCACTTCTTTCTGGCGGCACATCTCTCTTAGCATGTTGTTTTCAACTTCAACATTTCGCAGACATTCCTTCAGGGCAAAGTTCTGGTTCCATAGCTCGCAGTTTTGCCTCTGCAAAGTTACTGTTTACATCACATACAGGGAACTCCAAACGGCCAGTTGGTTATGGATCAGTGCCGCGACGCGGCGTGTCATCCTGAGAGGGTATTTATGGTTGATGCGCGTCAAATTTGACGCGACGATATACAATGCAAAAGAGGGAGGAGAAGGGAATTCCTAGTGGAGCGCGAATGTTCCTGGTTTTGTCGTCGCGACAGCCGCGCGAACAAAACGCGTTTCTATTTCCGCCGCATCGAGACAACGCGAAAACTTCGAGAAATTAAAGGCCGACGCGTCAAATTCGACGCGCGTCAACCATAAATACCCTTTGACTGTTCGCTGCACTCCCCGACCTATAATGCTTTGATGGTATACTCCGATACTCTGCCCAATGCTGCTGCACCGCGACACTGGTCCGTATCCAACTGGACATTTGGAGCTCCATGTAGCGGAAAACAAGCAACGTTATGAAAGACCAACCTGTTGTGTTAGCCATGAAGTAAGATCGGGCTCAGCGGTGGTTTCAGGATTAATTTGGGGCCTCTAAAATAGAGTAGTAATGTAGCTGCGCTCATTCCGTGACAACAGTCACAAAAAAATTCTATAGCTTAGATTATGTCAATCATATGATCAATAAAAATATTCTGAAACAGAAGCGGGAAGTTTTTTTCTTCTTTTGGTTCGTGTGGAAACGAATAATCTCAAATGTTTCGCTCTGCCAAATCTGCGATAATTTACAGCCGCCGCCAAGCTTGTTGACGTGTTTGATTGTGGTTGACAGACAACAAAAGGAGGCGGAGCGTAACGACAACTGAGTGCATCCGCACTCGGGGTCGTTCCAGCAAAAAAAAAACGAAATTCACTTAGTTGATTAAAAAAGTGATTAAGTGGGAAAAAATTATGTGTAAAGCCACACTATACCTACAGTCCTTCTGCGCAATCGGTAGAAAAGTTTCGAGCGCGCAGAGCCTGCGGCGCGTGCGCGGCGCGGCCCGCTCGTAGCAGCGGTCCGGCGTTCTCGATCAGCTGTTCGAGGGCACCTTTCGTTAGGCATTGGACCAGGTAGGGGCCCGTTATCAGCCACCACGTCCCAGGGTCCTCTTCTCTATAAGGAAGAGGCTACCTGGGACAAGTAGCTTTCTACGGAGGCCAAAAACAAATGAGAAATACGTTGAAATCGAAAGAAATGACAATTGGGGTATGCGAAGGAACTCGTGCAAAAAACGAGGCATGCGGACCCGTCCGATCGATATCGGTTAGCCACAGGCCTCCAAAGTCCAAAGTACTTCGACTAATAGAGGAAACCAAAGGAAAGCTACCTCACCTGGTCCAAAACCTGACGAAAGGCGCCCTCCAACAGCTGATCGAGAGCGCCGGACCGCTGTTACGAGCGGACCGCGCCGCGCATGCGTCGCAGGCTCTGCGCGCTCGAAAATTTTCTACCGATTGCGCAGAAGGACTATATAGTCAACTCCAAATGTCCGCAGACAAGAGTTGGGACCGCGACGCGGTTTTCCTTCGCGTCTCTGCCCTGCATACCACGCTGAATCCGTGCAGCAGACAGCGAGAGACCCGCGCCGCGGCCCCAACTCTTGTCTGCGGACATTTGGAGTTGACTATAGAAGCATTACGCTGTAGCTATAGTCCTCGAGCGGTTCCGATTGCTGCGACTGCTGCGGCAGTAGTTTTGATAAATATCGATCTGCAGCCGACGACAACACCAACGGCACCAACGATGCCCCGCCCACAGTCGACGACAATTGACTGTGGGCGGGGCATCGTTGGTGCTGACAACGGATGACAGCACCACAGCACCAACGATGCCCCGCCCACAGTCGATCCGTATCAAAAGCAGTATCGCCGTGGCGGCAGCGACCGCGACCGCTCACTCTTCGAGGACTACATATTGGATAATTCTATTGAGTACAGATTGGACCGTAACGGATCTCAGCAAGACATAGCATCGTATTTCCTGCTGAAATCCGTTATGGTAAGTTACTCTAAGGAATTAGAAATAGATACAGCTGGATATATGAAGATACATAACTATTGTTAATGTAACACAGCGGTGAAGAAAATTGAAGCAAAGTAAGAAAAAACTTACTATCGCATCAAATGGACGTCTTGATCCATGAGGTTGTCGATTTCTGTGAGGATGCAGTTGACCCTAGAATAATTTACTTGACAGCAACACCTATGGGTTCACCCAACCAAGACGAGAAGGCGTAAGCAAGGGAGAGGATTTCGGACATGAAATATGGTTAGAATGTCATAAGCCTCTCCTTGAAGAACGCTCAATTGAAGAACGGCAATTCAAACGTTCGACTATTGATGGACCTCGGCATGTTTCTTCAATATTTCAATTGTTATTTGGGGTTTACACGAGGTGGGTAACAAATTTATGTTAGCTAACGTTTCAGCAATTTTAAACATCACAAATTAAAGGTAGTGGCATAAATTTGCTACCAACCTCATGTATAGCTCAAATAACAATCGAAGTATCGAAAAACAAGCATTCAGTCTATTTCGAAAATGAAACAAATTCAGTGTTTGTGCACGAGTGGCAATATGGTCCATTGCACCACGGAATATAGTTTGAAAGATGCCAGAAAGAAATATGTAGAACGTGAAAGTCTGCAGCATCTGTAGAGGGCTACGAGAAAGGCAGACACTAGGCTCTAATACTCAAATGGAGGGAGGGCGTTTAGGTCCCATCCAAAAAAGGGCATGCCCCTATGGATATGCAGGCGTTACGGTACTTCTGCTAACAGCTACGCAGACTTAGGAAAACGTGGGGACAATTGTCCGTTCTGGCTCCTCTTACTTACAAAAAATGATGAGCTAACACTATGAAGTAATTTGAACAGAGCTGTCACTTTTTCTTCCCAATTTGGTGATCTTTTCTCTTTTTTCATGTTTCCTAACGAGAAGTGGCATAATGACAGCAAACGACATCGATTCCAGCGCGCGTGGCGCGGTTGCGCGGCGTGCTTGTCAAGGCCGTGAATAGGTCACCGCCATCGACGCACACTGTATGCTGCCAGAGATTTCACGGAATCTTCTAAAAATTTCTGCAGTAGGGTTGTTCGACATACTAAACACGAAAATCACGTCCCTGTAACCGAAAATCCTGTGCAAAAATGGTGCCAAATGATGTGGCAAAGTGAACACCGAGTTTTTGATGAGTATATCAAGTACCCCCGAACCCAAGATTTCACCTAAAAGGTTTTCTTTTGTTACAGTCTTCATCGTGACTGTGTAGCTGTCCGCAGCAGCAGACTGGTATGTACAGTCCTTCTCAAAGAGATAGACGGATTGCGCGTGCGGCTTCTTAGCGTCGCGGCTGCAGAATCGCGGCGGGACCTACTCGACCCTCTCACTTGGAGCATGCTCTCTCCGCATCTCTCGTTCAGGTCCCGCCACGATGGTGCAGTTACGCAATCCGCCTATCTTTTTGAGAAGGACTGTATGTATCTGTATATCCACAGGACATTATTGGCCACACCCCTTTTCCGATGGGACCCTCTAGTCTCAATCCAGTTCTTGTTTTGGGCGATAACTTCGGGAAAATCTAGCTATCGAGAGTCGTGCGACGTCTCAACGTAACCATCTTTCGTCAGGAGGTGAGGAAGTATGAATGGGCCACGGCAGCCTACAGTGCAAGCGGGCCTCAAACGCTACATTTTCCTGTTGGCAAATCATCTACAGATGTAACTAGCTTTTTCACAAGGAAGAAACTACTACAACATTAAGATCTGTAAGTTCCATAGAAGCAAAAACACAGAGACTACCTCAAATTCCTCGATCCTTCTCTCCATCTGCGTGAGTCTCTTGCGTGTTTGCCGCAATTCATCTCGGAGTATGGCATCTTCCCGCGAAGCAAAACGTAACTGTTGCAGAGGTAGATTATTCTAAAATTAAGTGGCATGTGATTCTCGCGTTCACCATAGAGAAGAAAGCAAGGCAAAGTGAAATTTTCACTTACAAAGCTCCAGTGCCTCCTGTAGATAGCGTCATTCTGTGCGGCGAGTACACTATTCACATGCATCATCTAAAAATCTCTTTTTATACAAGACCAAATAGATGTAGCAAATGCTACTGTAACTTATGAAGAAACATTCATTTCAAAATATCATGGTTTTCTCCAAAAATGGTGGAAGTTGAGTGAGCTCACAAAGAAAGGTTCATCTCTGGGCCCTCGCCAGAAACCACACTTTCTCACGGTTTTTTTTCTTTTGCTCTATCTTTACACCATTTCCATTACTATGAAGCGGACTATAAACAGTGCAAAAAATCCTACTTCGATGTGAGGAGGTGGGCGGTGAGTTTGTTGTGCGTAGTTGAAGAACGAGACTGGCTTCTGCATTGAGATTTTTTTCCTGAATATGTGAGGTTTATAGTGCGTTCCACCGGGAACGATAGTCGGGGCGATGCCAGAGAGGAAAAGTGCGCGGGAAAGTGCGCAGCGGTTGGAGAGGGTGGCAAGAAAAAGAGACAATGGGCGCGAATTCTCAACTATCATCGCGTGTGGAAGAAACTATATCTGTGAAAGATTTAGAGAAAGACAGGTCAAGATGAGGCGTCCAACTGACGGTGGATGCCTTATATACCATAATTTGTCCGGGGGTTGACCTCATACTGAACTTTCTCATCGACTTCCCTCAAGCATCCGCTGCTGGCAAGCCCCAGAAAGAAGCCATTATCCGTAGGTCGGTCATCAAATCAACCACCGTGCTCACGCGCGCACTGAGACCACACGACGTAAATATGTATTTATGTACAGTCCTTCTCAAAAAGATAGACGGATTGCGCGACTGCACCATCGCGGCGGGACCTGAACGAGGGATGCGGGGAGAGCATGCTTCACGTGAGAGGCTCAAGCAGGTCCCACCGCGATGGTGCAGTCGCAACACTAAGAAACCGCACGCGCAATCAGTCTATCTTTTTGAGAAGGACTGTATATATGTATATACACCGTTGCCATCGACCTAGGTCGCTTGGCAATCACTACCAGACTTCGGCAGGAGCTTCACTCAAGGCAAGCGGGACTTCGTAGAAGGTGAGGTGAGCAAAGCGGACTTCGTAACTGGGACCTGCACTTTGGTCAGATAACCATTCACTCCTCTGCGAACGGTATAATAATCATCCGTTCGTTAGATATAGCTAACGACAAATTAGCTAACGATAAGTTCTACACAAATCCGAAAAATAATTGGAATCAATTGATTTTGGAAGGAGTTGCAGCTGAAAAAGTACCCAGCAGTACCCACAGCTGCGCCGGTACTGGACGGATCCTGCTCAAACTTTGTAGTAAGATTGAAGGTACTACTGTTCTGCCAACTGCGAGAGGAAATTGGATTTAATTGATTTTGACGAAAGTTTGTGAGGTTATTATGCGGAATTTCCGCCAACAGCACTGTTGTCAGCGCTTGTAGCAGAACAGGTTCTGCACGGATCTTCCGGTAAACAGGCATATCGCTGCAATTAACTAACTTTCTACGCAAATCTGAAAAAGAATTGGAATCAGTTGATTTTGGAAGGAGTTGCAGCTGAAAAAGTACCTAGCAGTACCCACAGCTCCGCCGGTACTGAACGGATCCTGCTCAAACTTTGTAGCAAGATTGGAGGTACTACTGTTCTGCCAACTGCCAGAGGAAATTGGATTTAATTGATTTTGAGAGGAGATATTGCTCAAGAATCCTCTGAACCCTGAATTTACCCTAAAATTTAGGGTTCAACACCGGTCCAGAGAATTTTCGTCAAA
>JARK01001506.1:325480-336341 GCA_000688135.1 Ancylostoma ceylanicum | reverse complement strand
TAATGTCGTGGTCACCGCGCTCCCAACGTCTGCGGTTGCAGACAACGGAGACGGCGCCACGCCGCCGCCGTGCAACACCGTTGCGAGGCTGCTGCGTGGCGGCTTCTTATCGATCGTTTTCTTCCTTCAGGCCGTGTTAAGCCGGCGCCCGGCGAGGCCGACGCCGCGCAACAGCCTCGCGGCGGTGTTGCACGGCGGCCGCGTGGCGCCGTGTTCAGCTGTCCGCTTTGGCTGACGTTTGTATCGCGGTGACCACGACAATAAATCGTCCCGATGGAGTAAAAACAGCCGTTGTCGTCGGACTCCGACGCGTCGGATTCCGACGAGGATCGATGCGTATCTTTTGTTATCCGACGGGATCGGACCCCGACGCACTACTATAATCAACGCTACAGGGATCGATGCGTATCTTTTGTTATCGGACTCCGACGCATTATAAATACAGCTAATGATTTCATTTCAAAGAATGGCGAACGTCCTCAACTTTTCACCTTGTTACTACTTACTTTAGAGCTTTTTGGTGTATTGTGTTATCCTTCTGGTGATTATGGATCGTTCCCTATCTGACGATAGTGGTCGCACTTTACCCGGCGACCACTGGACATTCGAGAGATTAGGTTTGTTTTTTTTTTTCTCGACGCTCATTGTGAGCTTCGTAGGTTAGCAGCGCCAAAGCTATATGTTCAACCCACCAGTTGTTCCTATTTAAAGGCAGCACCCACGGGAATTTTCTTGTCCAAGATTTAGATGGTTTTGGACACTCAGCAATGGTGTCAACAATTCTACGAAAGTTGCACCGTCATAGGTATCAGCGTTCGCAAGAAATGAGAGGCTAAACGTATTTCAACATTTCAACGGGATAAGTTGTAGCATGAGTGGAATGGGTGTTTTTGTTTACAATCACTTCCTTCTTTATGATTAAACTTGCTTCCATTCCCAAACCATTTCATTTCAAGCCCGGGCAACTCGGCCAACTTTTGCAAACGGGGTGAAATGGTGGCAACGAAGACCACCTTTTTCGCAGGATTTGTCAAAATTGACGACTGCATTCGTCTTCACTGTAGTGCTAAACCCAGAAATGCAGTAAAATCTGAGAGAGCAAAATTTCCGTGGGTGCTGCCTTTAACATAAGCAATGCACAACCATGAAGCGCATGCGTGTTCTCCGGAAAATTCGTCTCACAAGTTGAAAAAAAACGCAAATTCACTATGATAACTTTTTTGTTACCCTCAGGTCGACGCTATGGGTGAACGAATACTTGACGTAAATTTTAGTAATGTAACAAATACTATATATAATGCTAATATAATGATGTAATTCAAATCCCTTCGTCCTTCCCACGGTCGACACTGGCCGACCACCATCACTTTTGGTCCTCCGATTTTTACGGACACATTCACTTTCGAAGACCTATCCTCCCTGCTATTCCGCCTACATATGACCTGGAATCTTCCTATGAGGTCTTGGAGAGTATCCCCAGAGTTCGCTAGTTCAAAACTAATCAAGATAAGCTGACGATGTAACAGATAAAGGATAAAAGGATAAAGTGGTCGGCGTTGATCAATCTCGTCACGAGGGATGCGCCACGCATTCGACTTCATCTGGATTCGTAGAGGCGTTGAATGCGTATGTGCCCTGTACAGTGACTTACCGGGGACATCCGATGAACCAAGTCAGTGCTTCATCCTCCCATATTTCTCTGGTACCAATTTACCGACCCCGGAGGGATGGATGGCTTGGTTGGCCACGGGCGCGGGATCGAACCATCGACCGTGTGCGTACGCAGCGAGTCTCTTACCACTGCGCCACACGCGCCCATGTAACAGATAAGGATCGTAGAAATGCTACGTGTCTATAGTCCTTCTGCGCAATAGGTAGAAAATTTTCGAGCGCGCAGAGCCTGCGACGCATGCGCGGCGCAGTTCGCTCGTAACAGCGGTCCGGCGCTCTCGATCAGCTGTTCGAGGGCGCCTTTCGTCAGGTTTTAGACCAGGTGAGGTAGCTTTCCTTTGGTTTCCTCTATTAGTCGAAGTATTTTGGACTANCACGGCGGCCGCGTGGCGCCGTGTTCAGCTGTCCGCTTTGGCTGACGTTTGTATCGCGGTGACCACGACAATACATCATCCTGCTGAAGATCGATCGATACCGGCTTGTTATTCTTCCTCAAAGGGGGGTTCGTAGATTTTTCACATGTCAAAGGGGACTTCGTAACCTTTTTCGCTCGAGCTAAGCTCGTGCCGAACTCTGATCACTACTCCTAACTTATCTTTCTAGTGTAAGAATGTTTTCATAACCATGGAATCCAAAGAGGTCTTGTGTAAGTGGTAAAGTGCCGAAGCAAATTCTAGCTTCAAAAGTATCCATAGAGGGTGAGCATTGACTCACTGTACATAGTTTTCTGGCATTTCAATGAACACCTTCAAAAAACCGACGTAGTCAGGGTTAAAGGCAGAGGGCCACCTCATATCGTTTTCGAGTTATTAACATATTCCGAACCTCCTCGATGCGCTGATTCCGGCAATGTACTTGAAATGTCCCAGTATGGTCTCTAAACCCCGCTTTCCGTGACGGGGTTTGTACCAGTTTGCTGGAACAAATTTACGTGCAAAGACGTGTATCGCCGTTGATCTCATCGATCGGACAAGTCAGGACGTGTTCACCCGACGTTGCTGCCGTGGCGGGCAACCAGCACCAAGTACCCGCTTTTTGGAGCAGATCCGCCCCTGCTCCAAAAAACGGGTACTTTGACCCTACCAAAAACAGGGTTTATATCACTTCTGTGACTTAAGCTGTACTTTGTTGGAGTCAGCGTGGCGAGGAGGTCAAGGATATGCTAATATCGTCTAAGTGAGAAGCGAGGTGGTCCTCTGCCTTTAAGCGTGTGTTGATAAATTATCCAGAGGGGGTCGTAAATGGGTGGGAAAAAGAGGTGGGGGGAGGGTCCTTAAAGGGTGTCAGATTCCTTGACCATATTTGTGCGCACGTCATACCAGTCCTGCCTATTACTAGAGGCCGACTGACAGATATTCTATGAAGCCTACCCACCTGTGCTTCTTCCCCAACTTACAGCTCTCTATGTTCAATAAGAAAGATTCAGCACGGGAATTAGTGAAGTGAGGTTTCCTCGATAAAATCGGCTTTTTTACGTGTTTTTATCGACTAAATCTAACTAGAAGGAAGGATAACTGCGGGGAAATGAAGCATATAGGCTGAAAGTGCAAACCTTCTACTGACTGAAACCGCAAAAAATTGGCAATTGTCTAAATCTCCTGTTATTCATGTTCATTTACAACCACGTTTATGACAGAGTCAAAATTTTCGGTGAAAATATTTGAAAGTTAGCTTTGCCAACCCCACCCAGTCCTGCGAGCCGAAAGGAAGCCATTCTGTGGAACTTGTTCTGTTGTACTCTACCCCCAAGTTTCAACTCTCTATGTTTGAGAGAAAAGATTCAGCACGGGATTTACGGAGATGAAGTTTCGTCGATAAGAACGGCCTTTTTTACGAGTTTTTATCGACGGAGTTGAATCGCGGTGGAAGCAAATGCGGAAAAAAACACCTACAGTCGTTCCAAAAAATACTTGCCTACGGCACCCACCGCCCGTCTGCTGAGCCGCGCCGCGCCTCCTATGCATTGTCATACGTGCTGCGACGTGGCTCAGTCGACGCGCAGTTTAGCGGGAGGCAAGTATTTTTCGGAAAGACTATATATAGGGTGAAGGCGCAAACTTTCGACTATTCAAAACTTGCAAAAAAAAATCGGCACCTCAATGGGCTAGATTCCCTGCTATTCGTTTTCATCTACAACCATACCTCTGAGCGTGCCAAAACTTTAGATAAACTTTTTTTTTGTTCAAGCACACGTTATTTACGTCGTGCAAAAATTTTGGCCCCGGAAGGGATCGAACCTTGGACCATGCAGATGATGCGTATCAATGTCTTTCATGGAGAATTTCATGCTTATCGCATCAGTAAGTCAGAATATTCGAGTTCGGAATGATATTTGCTTGGTGCGCACATTTTTACGGGAACTAGGCTGACCAGGCCAGACTATGCAGATGACAAACAGGTCAGCAAGTGAGGGTCACAATCGCGACCGCTCTATGTGATAAGGCTTAGTGTATCTATCAGCTCATCCTTGCTGTTTATTTCCGGCATGAGGCGCTCTATCGCCAGAGCCTCGAGCAGCTTTCTTTCCAAAGGGCTTTCTAGTGAGCGGTGTAATATCGTAACCCTAACTTCAGGCGGATCTTCTCGTGTGCGGTGCAGGGCACGGTGATGCGAAAAGCTGTTGTTCAGATAGGAAGAATGCTCTCGCAATGCTCTTAAATGTTCATCGAGGCGTTTATGGAGAGGTCTTCCAGTCTCTCCAATATACCTTTGACCGCACCCATGACATGTTACCATGTTCCCTGTAGTTGACATATTTTTCCTTCCGTACAATATGTGCAACTACTCCGCCCACATTTTCCTTCTCGCAAGTCACCTGTAGTTCCCTCAACATCGAGGTTTTCACAAAGCACAACGAAAGTCTGTATTTTGGGAGTGCGTAGTGTCGGGATCAGTAGACATACAGCACTCGCACTTGCAGAGAATGAAGTAGACAAAAAGTACTCTCGGGCCTAATGTTCTCCCGTATTCAAGTCTGCCAGATCTGCGGCAACGGCATGGTCTAACAGCAACTCCGTAAAAAATTGAATGTCTCCGGAAGAGCGTGGAGTTTGCCCAGTTCTGCTTCATGATACTTGATTTTGTGAGTTTTTGCCTCAATTTAGGGGAAACAATCAAATTTGAGCTTGAGTTCCAGTTCATTGCACGCGTTTCCGCTGCTGCTGATCCGATCCATTACGCGCTATCGATCGATATATCGATTACTTGGAGGAAAACCAGTAAACGGAAAGTTTACCTCGACATTCAGTAGGGCATTGGAAAGAACTCTTCGAGACAAACCGAATGGTGACCAAATCGCTTTGATTGGGGCAGTTCTAAGGAAGTTATGGCAAAGCGACGGTGTGCGACGGTGACTCCGCGGAGCGACCGTCGGTTCTCGACATCCCGTGAGCAGTATTGTAGGTTATAACCATCTTCAGCAATAATAGATAATTAACCCATATACAACTGCAGTGCCTGAATATCTCTATCGTGTAACTAGGGGCGGGGCTACAAGTGCATAGGATATTGACACATGGGTTCAATGCAGCTAACTATTGTCAGCTATCGTTCTTCTTGGCATGCACCCTTTACGAAGAGTTGAAGGCGGTTCAAAATGTAGATTTATCAGAGTCGTACGGTATTTGTGCACTGGCTGACCAGAGGGTCTTGCCCTTTAGATCAACTGCTGGACACGTCATTTTGATCCAGCAAACCATTACAAACCTCCTCTCGGAAAACGGATTTGAAAGCTGTACGGTCAGTGATCGGAACAAAATGTGTGCTGCAAAAAGTTTTTCTTAATGTTTGTGCATGACTAGGTAGAGTGTCTTAAACTCTTGTTTGTCAATTGACTCTACACAACTCGAAAATTGCCAAACTTTGATTATTCGAATACGCGAATATTCGACAGAAAAATACGGATACTGATGTATAAAAAAAAGTTCATATTATGAAAGAACTTCACTCGCTGCCACTATCACATTGATTACTCTTCTGGTCGCCGTAACTGACAAACCACGTATGTGACCGCCGAAATCATGATGGTCACTTACACTCCCAACATCATGAGATTTTCCACGACGAGGGGACGATGAGAACGTTGACAAAGAAACGTGAATGTCCATGCAAGGGAAGTTATTGTTGTTAGTTGTTGTGAGTTATTTCCTCCGTGTCTTCGACGATTTCTTTGGATTGCAACTTTTTCTTTAAGTTGGCAGTTTTTCTTAATTTAGAAAAAAACTTTTTATTTCATACATTGAACTGCTGCTGTCACACAATATGTTTATTCACAATACAAGTATCGTCGTATAATGGTATTCTGATAATAAATCAAATATAAGCGAATAATTGTCGAAATATCATGAATGGTTCTGGAATGCCTCAGGTGATTGTCTGCTTGTCATATCGTAATTGAGGGCCATCAATAGCAGCTCATTCTTCGTGCCGTACTGAAAATAATTCACTGACACGCGTCAGAATAACGTTGCTGTTTTTCGCAAATCTCACCATCTCGTTCACAT
Source organism: Ancylostoma ceylanicum (assembly GCA_000688135.1). Taxonomy (NCBI): domain Eukaryota; kingdom Metazoa; phylum Nematoda; class Chromadorea; order Rhabditida; family Ancylostomatidae; genus Ancylostoma; species Ancylostoma ceylanicum. The sequence continues at coordinate 330,168 of JARK01001506.1, read as the reverse complement.
CAAAACCTTCTAGGTCTTCTTTTTGGGCAAAAGCGGCATCCTGCTGAAACAAAACATTTTCAATTCTAAGAATGTTTGCAGTAAAACCACTTTGCTTATTAATCTATACGCCACCTAAGAAAAAGTCCTTTTTTTATTTTACAGCTGGTTTCCGCTTCAAAAAGTAGTGGTACATGCCCCGGCATCCAGACAGCGACCTCACAGCCTGACCAGGACCCAGATCCAATATACTTTATCCAGGTGGATAAACGCGCTCTGACGGATATATTGATTCGGTTAGGGTACTTTGCAACCGAGTAAAAACTTTTCAGCAGATATGAGAATCCACTCGTTTTACTACAGGATGTCTTTACCCGGCTCCAGTTGATAACGATCCTGAATCAACTTCGTCTTCACTTCGTGTGCATAGTTGAGCTATACTGGAAAGCGCAGTGGGTAAAATGCAGCGGGAACGGGTTTATATCCACTGTGTTTCCCCTCTCGCGGTCTATTATATTGGATACGCGCCCAGGTCATCCCAGTAACTGGATATGGTGTTCAAAAGAATGAAAGAGGATAGAAATGGCCCATTCCAGTGGGTTGATTGAAGAAGAGAGTTCAGAGAGAAAAGAATGTGATAAAGTGTGCAGCGGTTGTGGAGTGGCGAGAATAGCTTGCAGCAAACATGAATCTACTTTTTGCTTGAGAGGGTAAGGGTCGCAGATAATGACACAGTTAACCCCACAGGGCTATGTACCCATCAGAAGTGCTCGTTCCGAAAGGGTGGGAATCGTAGAGATGAGAAGGAGCATGTGAATGTGTGGTGTATGAAATTCACCACTGGAGACGCAGACTTAGCAACACAGGCTGCGTGACAAGGGGTACGCTGCTGCGCTGTGATTGGTCGATTCAAAGGTGCGAGCACCGCCAGGGAGAAATGGACAAGTTTCCCGGGCTGAGGTGGGACAAATGAATGCCAACGGAGCCAACGAACTGTAAGGAGGCGGGTCGCCAATGTCATTGAATCCATCGAGATGGAGGAAGCAATCTGGACTCAAAAAGCGCGCGCGTGCGGCGCGGTCGCGTTGCGGCCTACGACTTGACCGCCTACCAGCAACACATGCGCGTTGCAGCTGAATTGTGCTGGTCAGACTCGTGCACCGCTCTGTTGTCTGTGGATGCCGTTCTACCAGTGGCGAACGCAGAGGGAAGGGCGGGGAGGCACCCCCCCCCCGGGGAATAGGTCGCCGAATTTTTGAAATTACTTTACAATACAAATAAAAATCTTGTACTAGTTTATTTGTATTTGTTTATCTTTATTATTATTTTCAAATAATTTTTGCTATGTAGTTATTATTACATTTAATATTTTTATTAATTTCATTTTCCGTCTGGGTCCCCAAAACGGCGGAGACCCCAATTTTTTTCCCACGACCCCCTCCCGCCCACTTTCTGCGTTCGCCACTGCGTTCTACGGATTTTAGCTTGGCTACAGTGAACTCCAAACAGTTGTAGACAAGGGGCGCGGCGTTCTCCGGCAGAGACACAGGGAGTTCTGCATGCTGGCTCTAGTTGTCTGCTTCTGCCTCGAGTGCAACGCCGTAGCAGACAACCAGAGCCAGCGTGCAGATCCCCTGCGTCTCTGCGCGAGAACGCCGCGCGCGGTCACGCCCGTTGTCTCCGTCCGTTTGGAGTTCACTGTAAATGTACATATTTCAGTGCTCTTTGTGACTCTACAACGTTTCAATCTTAGGTTGTCTTAAATCTTCTTAGGAAAATCTTAGAAAACCCACCTCATTTGTGCTTTCCAACTGTTTTGCCAGTCGGGCATTTTCTTGTTCCAGCTGGTCAATCTTCTCCTTTAGCCGACTATTTTCCATCATCAGCACTTGTTTGTAGTTCTGAAATCCACTCTCAACTTAGGTGAGAAGCAAAAAAGCTCATATGAAAGGAAGTGTGTTCATACTACATGTTCGAAAGAAAACTACTTCAATGAACTTACATTTAACTTGTACGATTCTTGCATCTGAAGCATCATGTAGTAAGCGTATTGCACTTTATTGGTCAAATCTGCCACAACGTTCTGTAAAAAAAAATACTCCTAAGAAGAAGCTCTAACTTATTCAAAGACTTCCTAGAGCAAATTTCGTGTGGAGCTCACTGCTGTGGGTTTTATCTGGGAAAACGTCCTGGAGAAATTAGAGAAAAAAAGAAATCGTGTGACTGCGCCCCGAAGAGGTTACCGTAATCCAAAAACATCCGTGCAACGGTGGCCATTACGACGCGCCATAATGACAGTTCTGAATTGTGCTGCATTTAGCGCGGAAGCTTTTCACTCTCTGATACGGATAATTAGGATACAGATAGATAAATAGATTTGACGTTCTAATCATTTCCTAATCATCATAATCTCGATAAACTTTTTTCACCTTCTAGAAAGCGAAAAAATCAATAAAGATAATCAATCGATAATTTCGTGCAGAATAGTTGCCATATTCATGTTAGGCACATTGGAGAACACCACCCTACACGTTATCACCCGTATGCGAGCGGAATCGGGATAAATCGATAAGATCAATAAATCGATGCCTTCCCGCAAAAAGGTTGTCACATTCGTGTTAAGCGTATAGAGTAACCCCAGTAGGCAAGTTTTTGCCAGTCCCTGGGCAAGAATAGCAAAAAATCAATAGAATCGATAAAATCGATAGCCTAATCAATAACCGCCAGCGAAAGGTAGCCCATAACCTCCGCAGAGCTATGACAGACTTGCATGCGAAATTTGCTCCTCATCGGTCCACCCTCCGCGATTTCTATTCAGTACATACAGTTCTTTTCAAAAAGATAGACGGATTGCGCGTGCGGTTTCTTAGCGTCGCGGCTGCAGAATCGCGGCGGGACCTACTCGACCCTCTCACTTAGGGCATGCTCTCTCCGCAGCGCTCGTTCAGGTCCCGCCGCGATGGTGCAGTCGCGCAATCTGTCAATTTTTTTTTTTGAGAAGGACTGTAAATGTAGTCGAAGGACTGTACATGCAGTCGATCTCAGTCATCCTTGCACCACACAACACCACCTGTCTGCTGAGCCGCGCCGCCTATATATGCGTTATCACATGTGGTGCGGCGCGGCTCGGCAGACGGGCGATGCTTTGTGAGGTAAGGATCATTGAACGTGTAGGACGTTATACTTGGAAAGGCGGCGCGGGCAAGCTCTGTGATTGGCTAGTTGAGTGGATTGACCATTCGCAGACCTAACCCGCATCAATTCGCCGGGGAGTCGGTATCGCATCGATCGAACGCACGTGTTCCACGCCCTCCCACATCGGGAGGCAGTCAAGACGTACGCCGCAACGCGACCGCGCCGCACGCGTACGCGTCTCGAACCCAGGTCGCTTCTTCCATCTTGACGAATTGAATGTTATCGCTGGCCACTTTCTTACAGTTCGCCGGCTCCGTTAACATTCATTTGTCCCAGCCGAGCTCAGAAAAGTTGTCCATTCTTCCTGCGCGGCTCTTGTATCTTTGAGTGCTGCAACCGCAACCGCGACGCGCGCATGAATCGACCAATCACAGCGCAGAATCGTACCTCTTGTCGCGCAGCCCTCTCACATCGTTTCCCGAGCTGTTTTAGCATGCTAGGCAGCCAAAAATCAGGGCCACTAACAAGTCAGAACGTGCGCGATTTGCCAGGAGCATCAGCACCGAACAAGCCAATGCGAAGAGTGTCGGCGGCAATTTTGTTTCTGACTTTTGGGACAAAAAGTGCTGAAAAGTGTCCGCAAAGCTGAGCACTGACCTTTTGCTGCTGCAGTTCGCTCTCTGCCTTCTCGCGCAACGCCTTCTCCTTCAACAGCTGTGCACGCAGATTGTTCGCATCCAGGGCATTGCTGTATTGGGAACTTGTTTGTGGAACAAGAGCGGCCTGAAATGTGTCTTTCGGAACTGTCTGCCATCACGGAATATGAGAGAACCCACGTCTGGAGCTGTTCCTGGTCCGCCGAAGAAGTAGAAACTCTGCTGGGGCAGCTGTTGCTGCTGCTGCTGCTCGTGGTGGTGGTAGGGTAGACGTGGGTTGGTAATCGAACCCATTACGAACACTGAAATGACGTCATTCACATCAGAAAACAGTAACTTCATGGAATTCTTGCAACAGGGGAGAGAAACGGCTGTGTGGGAAGATGTTTACTTGTGGAACGTCGGCGCACAAAGAAAGCAACCATCGATCGCTTACCACATGTCGATGGAGCGATTGATGCCTTATGTAGAAGAGTTTGCCGCCAGAAACCCAATCGATAGGTACTTAGGGCGACGATAGCGCATTCTGGGGTCGCCCTATGCCCGAGCAATAGTGCTTCTGGCACAGTGTGATTAATCGTCGTCACGGGTGGCTCCCTAGGCGCCTGTTACTCATCGGTCATACCCCTGGTTATTTCTTTTCTCTCTGAGTCGCGAAAAGGCAGCGGCATTACCCAGCACAATGCCACACCCAGGCTTCCTTTGAGGTAAGAGGCGTTGGCGAGCCTAAAAGCAAGCCTTCTAGCACCGATAACATTTTTCGAAGAGGAACCCTGTGTATCGAGAGATTGATGCAGTCGAGTTCTGTTAGTGGTCAATGCAATTGGCCAATCACCGAGCTTTGTCACGCGGCCGTTTTTAGGTCCACCATTCCACACTTTTAGGGGTGTGTATCAGTGGCGGACGCAGGGGGGGGGG
>JARK01001506.1:294257-324746 GCA_000688135.1 Ancylostoma ceylanicum | reverse complement strand
CCCACGCCCCCCCTCCCGCCCACTTTCTGCGTCCGCCACTAGTGTGTATCAGTGTGACGGAAAAAGGGGTGTGACCAGGCGACTCTTATTGGCACGTTCCCGCCGCCAGGCACTCTCTGATGTTTCTTCTTGAACGGCGTCAATTTAGTAACACATGGTATACTTATGTTTGGCGCTGTACCAGTCCAAAAAGGGGCGTGACAGGTGGCCCGCTAGCACCAACCAGAGTTGTCTGGTCACACCCTCTTTTCCCTCACGATGATACGCATACCTTTCTAGGCACTATTTATCTAGAACTGCCCAAGAATCTAAAAATCGGTTTTTCCCTCAATTTTCCCCTGTGGAAGTTAATTCGCCGATCACAAAAACCACACCCACTCGCAGAATTACAGTAATTACGCACTAAATACCGTACCCAATAGAATCTTCCGAAATTTCTCACAGCACGGTTATTTCATAGGCTGATTACGATTGCCACCACCATTTAATATTCCACGGTCTTTCCTTGCAAAGAATGACGTTTCCTTCGAGTTTCTTACAGTAATCTTACCGTAACTCTACACTATTGGCATTTCAGTATAGACTGATGCAGTGTTAGTGGACACGGTATGAAATGAGCTCACTGTCAAAAGTTTCAAAAACTGTTGTGAGATACCGTACTCGTCAGTATGGGGCGTTATACCTGGAAAGGGTCGGGATATGTGATTGGTCACTTGGGGGAATTGACCAATCGCAAAGCTCGGCTGCACCGCCCTCCCCAGGTATAGCGCTCCACACCCCGTATTTATGTACAAGAACCTTCCAGAATTGCAGTACAAAATGAGCACAGTTTTCATGAGCAGCGAATCGAGTAACACGACTAGACAAAATGTGTGCGGAAATTAGCATTCAGATGTTTTTGGAGAAAATCCGCGTTCAAAACCTCGATGGGCGTGTCCGTGGGCGGGGCCTAATCGGGCAAAAGGCTTCATGGTCGGGCAAAAAGACCAACATGCAGAATGTGAAAAGTACGCCAGCTATAAACGGGACAAATGTTTTTCATTTTTTTAAAAAATGTGCTTCTTCTGTACAACATTATTATTTACAACTGTTTTTTTTTTCTTCGTAGTAAATCGTTGACTCTTTTCTTGTTGAGTTTTCTTTCTTCAACCTCCATCTCTCACCTATAGCAGGAACCTTGAGGAAGTTTCTGACTGGTTTGATCTTGTGCTCGGCCATGTAGCTTTTTCCCCGATTTCGGAGCGGTTTGCCCGTTAGCGTGGCGGTTTGCACGATTATGCCCCGCCCACGGACACGCCCATTGGACAGGCAGCTCCACCATCGTACCGTAACGCCGTTTCTGGGGATACCGCAAAGATTACTGTAGACAAATAAAAAAAATTACCAGATTACGGTGTTTTTTCAGAGAGTTCACCCAAATTTCAACTTGAAACTAGAATAGTTCGAATTCGAAGAGAAATTTCCATGAAGCAATTGCAGCTGTTGGATTGAGCAGCACTACGCTTTCCTTGGATCTGATTTTTTTCCTTTTCCTTTTTCTTTTGAAGTTTCATAAAATGAACTGAGTCTGATCAAGAATTCAAAGTGCAATTTACACAGTTCTAAAGAAACTACCATTCTAGTCCCTAAAATTTAGAAAAAAATGGAAAACACAGACCACATCAGAAAGTGAAATATCATGGAATTGTGCTCATATCTTACCTGGATATCGAGAGGAGTTCATATGTGTATAACGTTTGGCTTATGATATTTATTACGTGGCTCACATGCAGAGTGAGAAAGGAGGGAGATTGGCGAGCTGGCGGCTGGCAAAGTGTGGCGGCTGTTCGGAGCGGTCGACTGAGGGCACTGGCTAGCAGCAGGCTGTTTTTCTCGAGCAAAGGGCGTTACGCCCCGACGATGCTGCACTTTACAACCGGCTATTGCGAAATACGAAGTGCTACGTCTAAGCAAAGGGCTCGTGTTTCTCTGGGTGTTCTACTGCGTTACTCTGTTGTACGTATCATTGACGAATCGATAATCGTTGTTGAATTGATACTCGGCGCTCATAACGGACCCCATGTGGAGAGAGTGGTACTCGGGGAATCAATCTGCACAGCAGTATCAATCGGGAATAAAAACGGCAATGCCAATGAAATGTGGAGAGGCGCAGACAGCCAGAGTGAGGACAGAGATGGGAGCAAACCGGGCCCACATTTCTCACGTTGGCACCACTCGTTAAAGAGGGTGTAGAGCGGAAAATCCGAATTATTGCAGGGAGTCGTAGCAGGGTCAGGCTGGGTAAGATAAAGGTCGACCTCAGTACGACCCCACCCAGTTATCAGCCGTGACAACGCAGCCCTCCTGCAAATAAGCCCCTCTGTCCCCAAATGTCTCCCTATCTCGCCATAGCAGGAAGATCCTGAAAAAATCCAATTTTTTTTTTGAAATTTTTGCAATTTTCCCCAATTTTTTCGCTTTTTTCGCAATTTTTGTCAAAAATTCCAACAATTCCACATACATACGTACATACATACATACATACATACATACATACATACGCACATACATACATAGACACATACACACATACGTACACACATACATACACAGACGTCAGCTAACTTACCGAAAAATCCTCAAAAATCCGAATTTTTTCCAATTTTTTGCGATTTTACCCCAATTTTTCGCCATTTCGAGCCAGGTTTCTTCCCAAAATCTTCCAAAAACCTCTAAATACATACATACATATATACATCCCATGCGCACATACATAAATACACACATGCATACATACACACATCCATGCATATATACATAAATTTTAGAGAGGAATCGCGAAATATTTTTTGAGAAGTGAGACCTAGACCACGCCCCTTTTCATGTCGATTTTCCTCCATTTTGACCATTTTCAACATCTCCCCCCCCCCCCCCTCCCCCACATACATACATACTATCGTTCACCCGTTGGTAATCTATCCACACATGCTTGATTCTAATCCGAGAACAGAACAAACGCAGTAGTACCGCTAAAATTCTAACCAAGGGGGTAGGGCTGGTTATTTGCCTTGGAGGAGCTAAATCGACTCGAATTTTGAATAAATCGAAGGCTGCACGAAACATCGAACATTCGACACAGAACCGACTTATTCGAAGTACTACTCTGTTATTCGAGAGGAAATACATATATCAAAAGTGCTTTAGGTGAACGTACAAAATCTGTATATATATGACAGTCGTAGAACTGGCAAAAAGCGGGAAAAAAAGGTTGCATAAAAATAAACATCACATCATAACCGAGCGTATATGAAAGCGACGATCGTAAGGGAATCGTAGGCAAGAAAATGCCGTGAAATCCTCGGAATGCTACATTGCTTTTACAGTTCAAGAAATGTCAGCATCTTCGATCAACTAGGCGATAAGGCGCAGAAGCTGTTGGACGATGTATCGACGCTGCTGCCCTCGTGTAGTCTCTGCGATGACCCTGGGAAGAATTCACCAAAGCAGAAGACGATACGGATTGAAATAGTGGTTTCTTTTGGGACAAGGGCAGTATCCTCCTGCTTTTCCAGGTAAACCGGGTGGACCAGGCTGAAAGTACATACATAGAGTTGCAGAAAGCTGAGTGCCGTGACATTTCTATAATATTCAAACGAGTTACCGGTCCTCGCAGTCCATTATCACCAGGAATTCCTTTCGGGCCCTGCTCTCCCGGTGGTCCTGGTTTCCCGGGCTTCCCTGCTGGTCCTATTTCACCTGGAGGCCCGGGTGGTCCACGATAGCCTGGAGGACCGGGAAGACCGGGTGGACCAGGCAACCCAATTATCCTGAAAGGATAACACGAAAGTAAAAATAACCAAAGCGTCGAAGACAGAGAACATCACCTCATACTACTCTTCCCAACGACTCCGTCTTTGCCTGGTGGACCTGGCTCACCGGGTGGTCCCGGTAGTCCGGGTTCTCCAGGTGGTCCAGCAAAAGAACGCCCCGGTTCTCCAGGGGCACCATCATTTCCTCGTGCTCCGGGAGGACCTGCCTCTCCTGGATCTCCTGGGGGTCCAGGAGGTCCCCTTGGGCAAATGATGCATTTGCCGCCAAACTCTGCAAAAATTTTGTTCTGTTCTCTCTGAAGTACGAATTCATAGTGCACCACCTACCAATTTGCACAGCACTCTTCGCGTCCATTCCTGGTACACCTGGAATGCCTGGTTTCCCTGGTTCTCCTGGAACACCAGGCGGACCGCGCCTACCTGAAATAGCTGGATTTGTTGACAGAGACCTTTCATGATGGGATCGGTGAATTCTTTCGAGGCTTCAGCACGTTTTTACTCGAATCAGAATAAATAATGTCAACTGCTTGCGAGTTGCGCACCTGGCGGGCCCCTGGGGCAAATTTCTTCCTGTTGCCAGTGGTTTCCCTTCGATCTAAACAAACCAAATTTATTTCAGTGGTACTACTCGAAGGGATATTGTTGTGTTAATTAATTGTCGTATTTGGGATTTTCACATTCGTAAATAAATGTTTGATGCAAAATGAAATGGAGAGAATTCGGTGTTGGGACGCTCCCGGGAATATTTAGGGGACAGTCAGGATGGCACTCTAGCACATGACCACTCTTTAGCTTGCTCCAGGACATAGAATCCGATTTTTTTTTGCACTCCACCGCGAAAGACGTCTATAGGCAGGGCTGTGCTCTACAAAGGTTTCGAAGGTCTGTAGGGAGTCAATCGCTATACGTATATTCAGCTGCAATTGAATGTAATTTTATGGAAACCCGAAGTAGTCTGCCGAAGAAGCTGTTCTTTTTCTTCTTCGAATCGTCTCAATAGTGGCGTCCACTTCACTCCACATCTGCTCAGAATGGACCTTAACAGGATCGATTTCATGTCTCCAGAGTCCCAACCCGGACATGTCAAGGATTTTAAAAAATGGAAAAGATGTGAGGAAGCCGTACAAGCGTATGTACCTGAACATCGTCCAAGCTCTCGTTGATGCTGAGTTGGAATTCGTGAATGTCCTTGAAGAGAAGAACTACAGCAGCGACGCCGACGATTGCCAAGAAGAACACCACCAGCGCAATGGACGTCAAACAGCAGTGCTCCATCTTGTTACTGAAACGCAGAGTAAGATCTGTATATATAAAGTAGAATGTCTGTGCGTGTGTGTATGTGTGTATGTATGTTCCTTATAGAAATAGCGGAGAGTTAACCGATCGGGACTTTGCACACATAGACAACTCGGACCGGCGGAGGTTCTAGGCTACTTTAGGTTATTGATTGATTTATCGATTTTATTGATTTTTCGTAATTTTTGCCCAGGAGTCCGTGAGGGCATGCCTACTGGAGTTATCCAATACGCTGAACGTGAATATAGCAAGGATTTCAGAAAAATTTACCAACGAAACAACTTTTCCCACTTTCTGACAGAGGAGAATGAGAAAGGATTTCTGGTTTGATCATGGAAATGATGAGCACTATGATAGGATCATTGGGTTTAACAGTTGTCGTCGTCAGCATTAAATTGCCGGGAGAAATGAAACACCCGAGCGAAGCCGGGCATACCGTCTAGTAAAAAATAAATGGATATTCGGAGAAGGTAGGAGCCTATATTAGAGTCGTCACTGTCCGCCATCACGCGTCGCGTCCTGCAGGTGATCAACACTCAGCTGGTTCGCTGTTGGAACGCCGCTAGCAGCTCAGACATTCGTGGGGGTGATGGGCACGTGGGGGAACGTCTTTCAATTGTCGGGGGTAGGTGCCCCACGATTTTGGGTCCACCCCCAGGTACAACTGGGGGTGGACCCAAAATCGTGTGGCACCTACCCCACCTGCATTCCACCCCCACGAATGTCTGAGAGGGTGCCACGCGTGATAACGGGCGGTGTGCACGTATCTAAATCTACAACCGGCTGCGCGCGGCGCGCCCCATGGACCAACGCCAATACGGCGCGAAATTCAAATTCGCACCAGGAGACCTTGGAAGTGGTTTTTCTTGTTGTAAGGATAGATTAACGACATTCGATGCTCAGAGGCTGCTCTCACTGGTGCTCACAGAGGGGAGGTTGCTCTTATTGATGCTCACAGAGGTTGCTTTTATTTTGATGCTCTTGTCTTTGTTTTTTTTTGTTTTTTTTTCTTCCCACTCTCCTTTCGTCTTCTTCTTTGCATGCGACTTTGTTTTTGTTTTTTCCTATACTCTTAGCTTTCTATCAGCGGTTTTTCTTCCTTCTTTTCTCTTCCAATGTGTTTTATTTTGTTTCATGTCTCCTCTACTACTTGTCTTTCCTTTTCTTCCTTCCTCACTATGTTTTTATTGTTTCCTTTTTCTTTGCTTTCATTCTCTTTTCTTCTTTTACCTCCTTATCACTAGTTTGGGTGAAGAGGGTCCCTCATTCTGAGGATATTCGCCCTCTTGTTATGATGCATCTTGAGGGTATTCGCCGCAGAATGATAATCCTCTTTTCCTCTTCTCCTTCCTTTTCTATCGTTTTTTCCCAACTTTTTTTCTACTGTTTCTTCCCTTCAGTTTCTATCTTTTGGTTGGAACGCATACTGCATGTCGTGCACGACTATCTTTCGTTCGTTTATGGTTTGCTGCTTCTACTCTGATTGCACGCTGTCATCTCTTTATTTAGTTTTTTTTTTCAAACACTGGAAACGTGGGATGAATTCGAATGATCGTTTCCTGGAATTGAGAACTGGTAAGAGTGGATCGCTAAGTAATTGTAAAAAATGTGTATATTAACCGGCTTCCAAGGTTTTTTTTTTTTTGAAGTTCCGGCACTATTCCACTTGTTCTGCCCCAAAATCTCAGAACCAAAAATTTCTCTGAAACTTCGCCTAGAAAGGCTATTTGACACGATGACGTGTATGACACCCATTTTGTGTCGTAACCCCATATGGGTAAGGTTATGGTAGGGCTAGGGTAAGTAAGGTATCTCACAGAATCTCACTGAATTTCTGTCTATTGGGCTTATTTGATATGCTGATCATGAATATCATACTCGTTTACTGCCACAACTCCATTTAGGCAGGGCTACGGTAGGATAAGGCAAACTGCTTCCAATAGCAAAAGCAATGTGACATCAGTAATAAGCACGTAAGGTAACCCCCGTAGACAAAAAACCAGGTGATTCCATGAGATACCTCACTCACCCCATCCTTACTGTACCCTACCCAAATGGGGCTACGGTACAAAATGGGTGTGATATTCATATTCAGCATGTCAAATAATCCTCCTAGACGAAATTTCGAAGAAATTTTCTAACTTGAGATTTTGGGACAGAACAAGTGGAATAGTGCCGCTTTAAGGGCTTCAAAATAAAAAAGTGACACCCTGACTTAGCAAAGGGCTCGATACTTGCTAACATCAGCACTACATTTTTGTTGTCAAACGTCGTTTATTTAGAATGCCCTCAAATGAAAAAGTGTCGTGTCCGATGTGCCCAAACGAGACTTTAAAGAAGAATCTTCATGCCCATCTCAGGGCCTTGCATGGCTTCTCGTTGGCGGATTGCGTGGCTTTAGGAGCACGCAACGTTGTCAAATGTCCTCTCTGTGGCAGTACTGCACCTGATCATCACGCGTTCGCCAACCACTGTGCGGAGTGCCATTCAGAGGACGGTGCAGGGGGTCGTCCTTAGGATTATACTGTGCTGAGTCGAACATTTCCGGGTGAAAAAGATTTCGATTTAATTCCCCTATCTATGTCTAAGCATTATGTCATAATTAATGTTAATTACTAAGGCTTGGCGCGAAGATATGTGCAACAAGTTCCAGAGTTCCTTTTTTTTTTGCCGCTCCCGTACAGGAAATCGCGTGACTTTGAGGTAATGATACACAACGCGGAGTCCCGGAATAATGAAGTCAACTTTAGATGCAACAGATCCGGCGATGCCACGACGAAGGGCAAAGAGAGGATCGGCACATCAAAAAAGGTGACGAAACACTGTTTGGCGCATCTGAATTTGACGTACAACGGCGACGGCAGTGTAATCCTTCATTGCTGAAATGGACAACATCAGAGGAGGAATATTTGAAAGGATTATTAAAAGGTGATTGCACGGTAAATGGAGAATCACCTGAAAATAGTCCTTTTTTCATCGGTGCGTTTCGCAATGCGTGAAACAAAATGATTTGGTCTTCTCATTTAGAGTTCACATTCGATTATATCTTGAAGAAAATGAGGAGTGAGAATGATCCCAGACTGTCAAGACTATATTATATTAATAAGTCCGACCCCTGGTATGTTCTCTGACACTGTTTTTAGTTGTGTCCCCTAATTTGGTTTGTTTCCATGCCCTTATTTAGGAATCTTGTTGTAAAAAACCGGCTGAGGCCAGGGTGCAGAGACGACAACGAAATGACATCACTGCGGATGAGAAATGAAGAAAAGAATTAAATGGATGGGATTAAAGTTCTGAATTTTCCTGAGGATAGGAGCGGCAAAGGATTTTTAGCAGGTACTATCTGTAGATTCTGGATCCGTCAGCTTGAATATTTAACGAGCAAATTACAGTGATTATCACTCCAACACAGGTTGAAGGAGTATTCACACAGAGGAGTGGCTCTAGACGACACGTTCTATACAACTCGATACAACAACCTTCGATTGGCTGCTCTCCTGGTAGCGGATAAAAAGGATCGCGGTCTCCCTGCTGGTAAGTCATAGATTTTCAAAGAAACGAATCATGTTGATTCCTCTATTAAGGTTTTCTTCTCTGCAACAACATGACCTCTGAAGAGGTGAAGATACTTTTTGAAGAAGCAAAACAAATTGTGCCCGATTTCAACCCGAAGATTTTTCTTTCTGACGAGGCCATGGCATTTTTCAATGGATTCAAGATGGTATTCCCTGGAAGTACTGCGTCGCTGTTGTTCTGCCTATCACATTCTCCAATCATGGATGAAGAAGGCAAAGGAATTAGTAAAGGTAAGAGCACGAGGTTGTCATTACCGATTACCCTATCGATATGCTCATCAAGTCTTTAGATGAGCTGGCGGCTTCTTACTTCATTATGGTGAGGATTCGGTTTGTAGTTGTCTGTTATGTAGAGATTTTTTCGTTTCTACAGGAAAGGAGAAAACTGGCTAGACCATTTCGAGTATTATTTTATCTTTCTGAACAACCATGCAGTTTTCCACTGCCCCTTAGGAGAATCCTTTGAATTTCAGTCCACTGTCACATGCGATGCACTCAAGAAGGCCTTCTCTCAACTGCTGAAAATAGCGGATGAAGCAACGTTTCAAAACCGCTTGACAGAAGTGATGAGTTATCTTAGCATTCAGGGCCACGATTCTTTCATCTCCTATTTGCAATGTTATTGTTTGGGTACGCATCTTAATGCATGCACGATGTAGTTTTTGAGGTTAAATATTCTACTTGCAATTCAGGGAGAATTAACGAGTGGGCTGGTTTCCAGCGTCGTGGACTTGTGTTCAATACCACCATGATTGCTGAGAGATGGCACGGAAGGCTGAAGACTGAGTATCTCCACAGGAATGCTACTGCTCGAGCCGATTACCTTATCGATATGCTCATCAAGTCTTCAAATGAGCTGGCTACTCCTTACTTCATTATGGTGAGGATTCGGTTTGTAGTTGTGTGTTATGTAGGGATTTTTTCGTTTCTACAGGATAGGAGAAAACTGGCTAGACCATTTCGAGTACGTGAATGCAATGCTGCTCATAGAACTGCGGTCTAGAATTACAACTCCAATAAACAATGCATAACAAGGGTCGGAGATTCAGAGTGGGAAGTAGTTTCCATTACAACTGAAAAAAACATTCCGAGCTGAAATGAATGCAGCACCTTCTGATTGCGACCCAAAGGTAACCTATGGCATAACTATCTGATTCAGTGGAATGATTAATCAATTTATAGGAAAACATTCACTATAATGCGTGCGGCGTATGTCCATCCCTATTTACGTGCTCCTGTGCTGGCGCACAGAAGAGCGGAATTAGTTGTGCTCATCAACATGTTGTGACGATGTATGGAAATGTATGCTTCGAGGATGGAGCACAACGATTGAAAGCTGAACGTCGTCCCAAAAGTGAAGATGTTTTGGACATCCACTCAAACGGATCTGCAGAGACTTCTTCGCACCCAGTATCGGAGGCACCCCAAACAGATGGACCGGAGAATGAATCACAAATGGCGGAGTCTGTGCATACCAGAGATGCTCGTATAGAACAAGGGAGATCCGCACAAATAGTAAGCAAAAGAGATTCTTACGATTTGTACCTCTAATAATTATTAACTTTCGGAGTCTACTCATTAATTTTTAGAGCTACTCTGTCATTGACGATAAAATACGGCGACTGGTGAACATGGACACTGTGGAGTCGATGGAGAAACTTATCGCTATAGTAGCACGGATCAAGACAGTAGAAGAGTTTGCTGTAGCTGAAGACGAGTCGCAACCTTCTCTGCCTTCACGGCCTGAGACGACCCGGAGAGGAGCAAAACAGCTCACTACCATCAGAATGGATACGGTAGGATCCTGGTGTGTCCAGAAATTCGCAGCTTTTGCGGGATTTGCTTGCTGCAGGACCCGCTCCTTCCAGAAGACATGGATCCTGAAGAGTGTGATGCACAAACCACCGACTGGCTCAGATGCAATCATGACCGCTGTAGAATTTGGGTGCATGCAAGTTGTGGCAGAGCTGTGCAGGGTCGAATATGCGCCGTTTGTAAAAAAGGATAATATCTGGCCAGCCTTCCTCGTAATGAGTAGGAAGTACTTCGAAATAGATCAAAAGTGAATAAACGAGGTAATAAATGTCTTCAGAAAACAGGGTTCATGTGCACATTCCATGTGTAAAATGTAAACTCTAGATATCCCATGATAGTCACATCCTAAGTCGTTGTTCGAGTGACCGAGACTAGTGGAAAAATGGAAAGTTAGGCAAAAATAGAAGACAGAGGCGTCGCAAGTGATTCTGGATCATTGAGTCCTCACTGCTCTTCGACATCCCATTTCCGTTGAAAGTGTTGGTCTGATATCATGCTCTTATTATATGTATGTTTATAAAGCGTATTTGTATATTTAGTGCAAAAAACGGCTATTCAGCATGTTTGAATTACTTATCCTCTGATACTGATAGATATTAATAGCTCAGTGCATATTGTACGTACTACTCATACCTAGAAATTCCTCTAAGCTACCTTTCAGACGAACAAACAAAACATCTGCTTCATGCTTCGTTAGATGTGATATGAAAATCCACGTTATGGAGGGGCAAGATGCCTTCTCTGAGCCTTTCTTTGCATATCCCAAAGGAACTAAGTGGTAAAAATGTCTTGGTATGTTATACTAAAACTAAGGAAGAGGATTATGCAGCAACAAGTTGCGATTGTAATGAAACAAGTGGAGAATGCAATAAGTCCAGCTATGAAATCCACTCCTTAATAAGAATCGCAGCGTTCACCTCTGGTGAGCATCAATAAGAGCAACCTCTGAGCATCAAATGTCGTTAATCTATCCTTAGCAACAAGAAAAACTACTTCCTAGGTCTAAACGCTGGTGCGAATTTGAATTTCGAGCCGCATTGGCGTTGGTCCATGAAGCGCGCCGCGCGCAGCCGGTTGTAGATTTAGATACGAGTGGCGGTGTGCAGACATGCCACCGTGGAACTAACAAACTATACATCAAATAAAGAAAAACAGACGATTCACACATAATTAAACCATGTGCGAGTGAGCTCTTTCAATTTAAAGTGCTCTTGAATGTCAAAACAACAAAGGAGAAGACAAAATTAACCTAGTGGTGATATCTCCGTCCAAGATGGTATAGTGCGTTTTACCAGGGAACATATTAGGAGAGATACTAGTGGAAGAGAGAACGCGAGAAAAAGTGTCTCATTCGGAGAGGTAGGCGAGAAATGCAGATCATAGGCACAGATACTCAACCATCGTCGTTTTTGAAACTGACTATATAAAATGAATCCCAAGGAGTCCGTGAACTAGGTCACCAACAACGTTTACCTTTTAGACACCTTCTAGGAATCCAACGCCTAATGGATTCTAATCAGGTCATCAAAACCGCCTCGAATTTGTTTGGAACAGCTCTACAGTCGAGCCTCGCATGTCATACTACCAAGTAGGTGGAAACTCTCTCTTGTGAACTCTCTGCCTAAGAAACCTCCGTTCACATCCCCACTGAATTTTCGCCCAATCAGTATCACGTCGAATTCCGCCAGAGCATTTGAAAACATTCTCAAAAAAAAAAAGAAATGAAAAACATCTTCAAGAACACTATATTATATCTCCTTAGAGCTTTCAAAAAGGCAAGTCTACGGTAACCGCTATGCTCCAGTGCTTGAATGACTGGACAGTTAATGCTGATCATGGCATGATATCGACGTTGTTTTTCTCGACTTTTGTGAGGCTTTTGACAAAGTACCCCATGATAAATTACTCGCTAAATTAGATAGAATTGGAATTCACCCGAATTATTGGATGGTTTCAGGTATTTCTCTCTGATCGTATTTCCAATGTACGAGTAGGGTTTGGACCCAAAAAAAGTTGTCACGGATATGTTGTAGGAGGAACCCCTATTAAAGTGGTTGACAAAATTAAGGACTTAGGTTTTTTGACAACATGCGACTTAAACTTTGACCAACACTTCGAGCAAATCGCTGCGAAGGCCATGGGAGTAACGTACAAACTATTCGGAGCATTGGTAACAAAAGACTGTATGATTCTTTTACGTGCATTCAAAACCTACATAAGACCTTTACTTGAATACGGGACCGTTATCTTTTGTCCACACAAGCGGAAGGTTAGTGATAAGCTCGAAAAGGTCCAGAATAGTTTTGCAAGAAAACTCTTCATAAGAAAAGTCGGGTTCTTTTATGACAGAATTCCCTCCTTTAACACATTGACGACAACCGACTTCTTCGACAATCAGATAGCTAGGTTTTTTTGTTACTTCGTTTTTTTTTTTTGCATGAGACACCTCAAGTAATAAAAATATGTATATATACTATCGTGTGAATTCACATATTGAATTAGAAATTTGTATTTAAGATGATGTGAAACCTGTACAATCGGTGGCCTGCCCGTTATGAGCAACAAATAACAACATGGAAATGACACAGACCTAGTGTGAAATGCTCACTCTTATCATTACTCTTACCAAACACAGAAATACTTGGAAAATACATAGAAATCTCGGAGGAATACAATAAGAATCAGATGAAAATCAATGAAAGAAGATAGATACTGCGTATAGAACAGTTGAGCACCATTACGTAAGATTTTCCAGCAATTTCTGAGAAATTACTCTATTTTTAATAGAAGATTATCGGACACTTACAACCCGCGTGCGTATGGTGTGTTCATTTCGGGGTGGCGTGCGACCGCACCGCCTACCATGACGCGTGCTAGCGATCGATATTCGACTGGTTTCTCACGCATTTCTCTATATCCCCAAGGTCATGAAAGGCTGACGCCGTGCTCCTGGGTGATGAGTGTCCGTAGAGGATTTAAGGATTGGATTTGTTAAGTACACAATGGATTCCTGAGTGGAAATAGGCAATCGATTACCGTAGTGGTAATTAATCAAAGCGGACACTGAGGGGAATGTTGTAGTAACGGTTCGGACCTGAAATTTTGAGTAATCCAACGGTACAAACTGAATTATCCGAAAAGTACAGAACTTACCACACCGTCGTTTATAAGGAGTATGTGGCGGTGTTTTCCCTGTTCCATACCATCCAGTATAAATTGCCCTGGTGAGTTAGCGCTCGTTCTGCAAACAAAGCAGTTGAACTCGGCATAACGGGTATTTCAGGAGAGACACTTTCTTCAAATGTGTTTTTTATTCCAAACCACATTGTTACGTAACTATTTGGTTGTAAAACAAGCTCCTACGGTCTCCTGCAAAACAAAATGTTTCATAAAAGGTGAGGGATCAATGATCGATGTGGACATGGGATTAAAGAAATAGCCAAAACGTATAACTCATCCACTGCAGGTAGGCACCGCGCTTCGTAGTTAAACCTCGTCTATTCGCTGTTAAGGAATGAAGAAGGTATAACTAGTGAAAGAAAGTATTCAAAAACTCTTTTTCATAATATTTTTGGAAAAAGATGATAAAAGGAAGATTTCCATGACGGAGATTATTAACAGAATCCGTTGGTTTGTAAGGATTCGAGAAATCCTGTGTGGAAGAGTTTTGCTGGCTAGCCTTCGGCATAGTAATATCTTTGTCAGGTTTATATCATACAACAACTGCATTCGAGCTACTGATCTTTATAACTATGGTAAACTAGATGCTGTGCCCGGCTTTGCTCGGGTGTTTCATTTCTCTCGGCTATTTAACGCTGATGATAGAAATTGTTGAATCCAATTAGTTCCTCAAAGTACTCATTATTCTTGTGATCAGCCCAAGTAACCCACTCTTGCCATAGAGCAGGTGAGGTTCTTTGTTAGGTGAATTCTTCTGAACCTTCCTTGTCATATTTACGTTCAAAATGTGAGAGAACCCCAGTGGACGTGTCCTTACCTATCACTAAGCAAAGGGAACCCCAGTAGGCATGTCCTCCTCGACCCGTGGGTGAAAATAGTGAAAAATCAATAAAATCGATAATTCAATACTTGGTGTAAAATGATTGTCATATTCGTGTTCAGCGTATTGGATAACCCCAGTAGACATGTCCTCCCCGACCCGTGGGCGAAAATACCGAGAAATCAATAAAATCGATAAATCAATACTTGGTGCAAAATGATTGTCATATTCGTGTTCAGCATATTGGATAACAACAGTAGACATGTCCTCCCCGACCCGTGGGCGAAAATCACGAAAAATCAATAAAATCGATAAATCAATACTTGGTGCAAAATGATTGTCATATTCGTGTTCAGCGTATTGGATAACCCCAGTAGGCATGTCCTCCCCGACTCGTGGGCGAAAATTGCGAAAAATCAATAAAATCGATAAATCGATAAATCAATCGATAACCTAAAGTAGCCTAAAACCTCCGCTGGACCGAGTTGTATATGTGTGCAAAGTTTGGTCCCGATCGGTTAATTTNGTAAAATGATTGTCATATTCGTGTTCAGCGTATTGGATAACCCCAGTAGACATGTCCTCCCCGACCCGTGGGCGAAAATACCGAGAAATCAATAAAATCGATAAATCAATACTTGGTGCAAAATGATTGTCATATTCGTGTTCAGCATATTGGATAACAACAGTAGACATGTCCTCCCCGACCCGTGGGCGAAAATCACGAAAAATCAATAAAATCGATAAATCAATACTTGGTGCAAAATGATTGTCATATTCGTGTTCAGCGTATTGGATAACCCCAGTAGGCATGTCCTCCCCGACTCGTGGGCGAAAATTGCGAAAAATCAATAAAATCGATAAATCGATAAATCAATCGATAACCTAAAGTAGCCTAAAACCTCCGCTGGACCGAGTTGTATATGTGTGCAAAGTTTGGTCCCGATCGGTTAATTTTCCGCGATTTCTATTCGTTACATACATACACACATACACACACATACATACAGACATTCATTTTTATATATAGAGATGGTGGCCAATGTGTGTGTCTAGAATGATATCAAGGTGCAGCGGATAAGATAGCCGACACTATAAAAACATCGCGATATGGGAATAGGTTTCATTCTTAACGGTGCCATTGTGTGTAGCCACGTCAATAAATCGGTGGACTGAACTCAGCTTGGGGGCAGTCTGAGTCGACACTACACGTGACAATCCACTGTTCGAACATCTCCGATCGAAGCTGGACCCGCACCACATTGGTAAGATCTATGAGGCAGAGAAGTATGCCACTAACTACCCATGGTCTGATCATTCCCGGTTGTCTGTTCCGTTTCAAAAACTCTGATACTGCTACCGGTCGGCTTTGAGCTACAGCTGCCGGTCGGCCGGCTTTGAGCATCTACTCGATGCTTTCATGTACTCGAGTCAAACGGCGAGAATATTGCCGAGTCCTGAAGGAATGAGAATATAATAGTTTCATACGGACGTCCTAGCTATTGTCATGTTCAACTCTACCAAATTTGCTAGTTCGCTGAGGTGGAGGGGCGCTTGGGTTCTATTGATGAAAGCCATCGTTGTCGGGGCAGAGCTCTACACCTTGCCGTCTCCTCAAGACGACATGTACTGGCCAAGATCAGTATACGTCGTGAGAGATCTCGTAGAAGAAACCATCTACAGAAACTATCGCTCACAGAGAAACTTTATTGCTTACTGCCCACGCGAAAGGAAGATGCCAAAGCTGATGCGCCCTTTAAGCTGTTGGAGAGCAGAGTGAACATCTCGCCGAGGTTCCACATACAGGGTGGAGCCCGAGAGTTTTGGGAGACAATCAGAAACCGATGCGCTCCTATCTTGTTGTTGCAACCGATGAAGCGCATCAATTAGAAACGCAACCGCACTGTAGAGGCTAGAACTGCCCACAGAGGATTAGACTATGCCCTCGATGGTGCTCATGGTTACAGAAATGAAGAACAAACATCTACACAGAGACAGATGTACGAGAGCGGAAGAGGTGGACCACATCAATGACAGGAGCAGGACACGCGGTGGGTATAGAGTCCACTTCTGTGAACACACCAAACCATATTCCCCTTCGTATTGGCTGCAAAAACACTGGCTCCGTGGTCGCAGAATTAATTTCTGGTTTTTGTGGCGTTCTCGTAAATAAAGGTTTTGATATTTGTATACAGGCAAAGGTGTAGTACAGATACCAATTCTTCCATGGAAGGAGATATGTCAAAACTGTTCTGTCTCTGAGCTTCATGAGTGAAGGCATCGGAGAACCTTCAACTAAACCACTGATTCAACAAGGAGGCCTAGAATGATATGAAGGTGCGGCGAGTAAGATAGCCGAGACTATAACAATATCCAAATAAAGGAGTAGGTCTCATTCTTAACGGTGCCCTTGTGTGCACCCCCGTCAATAAATCGTCATCCGGCTGAGGACTGAACTCAACTTGACAGTTCGGAAGATGTGAAGTTCCCGCATTCTCTATCGTTATCTAATGAACCATCATCTCATCTTCGTTGTTTATCTCTGGTGATGAGGATTTTATTGTCAGAGCTTCCAGCATTTTTCTTTCCAGCGGAACCTCTTGTGAGAGGTGTAGTATAGTGATTTCATTGTAGGTGGATCCTCGTATGTGTGGTGGCAGGTGCGGTGGTGCGAGAAACCCCTTGTATTAGGATATGAGGTTGGGTTACGGAGCGCTAGCATGTGTTCGTCTAAACGCTTATGGAGAGCCCGTGACGTCTCTCCCACGTATTTTCGTCCGCACTCCTAACATGTGATTAAATATACGCTACTTCTTAGTTGGCAGATCTTCTGTTCGGTACAGTAAATGTGCGGAAAAAAATTGCATTTTAGAGCCTAAGATCGAATCTCAGATGAAAATTTCAGTTGATGTGACAGGAGCTAGAGAGCAGCTTCGAAATCCGTATACCTCACTTCCAAAAACTGTGATGCATTTGCATTATTAAACTATTGAGTAAATAAAAAATGGATAAATGGAAACCCAGCGAAGAAAAGTCAGGAATCTTTCTACCAACCTGACTAAAAAATCACCATCCTTCTGTAGCAAGTATTCGGCAGCAGCTCGGTCCAGTTCGCCATGGAACCACGGCTTGTCGCGAAGATCCAGTCCTAGCAAACCGTTGGGATCTTCCCGAACACCTAAAGGGCAGTAATTGGGAAATTATGGATTCGCCAGGAAGAAACCCGATGAGTCGTACCTAACTCTGGAGAAGGACGATCTGGTATTTGGTTTCTGTTTGCTGGCCGTGGAGATGGGGCTAGCGGTTGCCGGCGGGGTTCCTGGATGAATGGAGGCGCAGGAGGTTCGACCTTAATCAATTTTTTTACTGTAATGCCTTGATCTTTCTACAATTCCTCTCACTGCGCTTACACCCAGAAACAACCAAGTAAACCAAAGTTTCCCACAGTACGTATTTTTAAACGATTCAGTAGTTTTGTGAACAAAGTTGGACCATTCTCCAGAAAATGCTTGGTGTTGGCTGGATGTACATAACATTTTTAAATCCTTATGTGCAAAGTCATCTGCCCATCTTTTACTAGCTTACAAGTCTTATGTGCGACCCATTATTGAGTTTGGCGCCACAGTTTTTAGCCCAGAAATTCAAACGCTCAATCATGAGACTTGACGCTGTTTAAAACAGTTTTACTAGAAAACCTTGTATAAGGTTGCATGGAGATGACTACGCCTACATTCCTCCAGCCTCCGCACGAAACTGCATATTTGAAATCCCTTCTCTTGCTGCACGAAGAACGAAATATGACGTTGTTATGGTCTACAAAATCATCTCCGGAAAAATTCATCTCCCCCATAGATAAGTTCTACGCAATATTCTCCGCTTGCACTAGAGGTGGTTCATTTAAGATTATGTACCCTATAATATTAGGTTGGTGCAAAAATAATGCGCGTTTTTCGATGCATCCTCTTCGGTGCATTAGATTTCCTGTTGTCATCATAAACAATATGAGAAGTTGTATATCTCCTTGTAGCGAATTTCATGGCCTTTCCAATGGCTTTGTCCGTTTTCAACGAAATCCACATCTACAATACTGCTCCTAATCTTTGTAAAAAGGACGCGCCCGACGCGTTTTTGCGTCGCAAGCGTCGCATGCGCATAACTCGCTCCAGAATGGAGCTTTTCCGATTCTGAAGACAGATTCTTATTCAGCGCATCGTGGCGAAGCTATTCATACCCCGCATCACCGTATTTGGTTTTCGAAAACTTTTCAGCTACTTGTAGGAGTTGCTGAGACACTCAGAAAATAAAACATCGGATCTCTCGATACAGCAACTCCTACAATTAGCTGAGAAATTTCTCGAGAACCAAATACGGTGATGCGGGGTATGAGTAGCTTCGCCACAACGCGCTGAATAAGACTTTCTCTTCAGAATCGCAAAAGCTCCATTCTGGAGCGAGTTATGCGCGTGCGACGCTTGCGACGCAAAAACGCGTCGGGCGCGTCCTTTTTGCAAAGATTAGGAGCAGTCTGGTATATGTAACTTTTGTTTTCGGAATGAAAGGTGCCAAAACAGGATTTTTGTCGATTTCACTTCTGCGAACCAAAACTTTGCGACATCGCAGCAGGAGCTGCTCGGAATACCACAGTAGTTTTGGCCAAGGTAGTGTGAGCGAATGCCTACCGCGAGGCTGCTCTCGATCTTTTCGAAGTGTTGTGAATATGTTTTTAAATATAAATTGTTCGTTTGATCTTTGATCCGCGTAAGGATGCGGGGGTATGATGCCCTACATTCCCGCCAGGTGCGCACCCTGAGGAGCCAGGCGCGCATCCTGAGGATATGGGCGGGGCCGAAGAATCAATTGGCCACACCCCCGGATCTTCCTGATCCGGACAGTGCCTGTTTTTGCAGCAGCCAAGTTAGGCTGCTTATCTCAACTTTAGTTTTTCTTCCTATTCTCTCATCTCGTTGCTGTGTAAATTTTTGTTTAAGAAGAAAATAAATTATTCGTCCTGTTTGCTAGTCACTATTAATATTGTGAGTTGTGGCTCCACGACAACGTGTATCTATCGATTCAATTGCCAGAAGAAACCGACTTGGGGGCCGAGCCGGTGACTAGCAAACAGAGTCCAAAGTTCATTTTTCTAGATAATGTCGACGGTATCGGATTCGGATGCAACGGTGGGAGCCAGCGGAGCCGCTGATGAGAATGTCGTGGACGAGAACATGCGCCCGGAGCCGTTAGAAGATTGGGATCTGCTCGGAGTAAGTGACCAACATAACTTGGCACTTTCTTTCACTCACATTATGAGTAGACTAGGGGAGTCCCTTGATGAGCAGATTAGGCAACTCTCTCGGCAGAAAAGAGAAAATATTCTTGTTTCGGTGCGCGGAACTGTGCGTTCGACCCTTAAGAAAGTCTTAGACATTTTATCTTCGTGTAGTGAAGAAAATAGCACATCACAGTTATTTTTTGATGAAATTCAAATGACTGTTAGTGATCTGCGTGAGTTTTTGCCTACTGTTAGTGCTCATAGTAGTACTTTATGCAATGTAGCCTCAAGTTTGGGATGCGAACCTGAACTCGTAATGACAGTAGTTAAGAATCAGTGTGACACTATTCTAGAACTTGAAGGAAGAATAGCAAACTTACAAATACAGCTCGATACAGAAATTAATGAGGGGAGACGACGAGTGGAGGCACTCCGAACTCAAAATGGACATTTTCAGGAACAAGTTAAAAGGCTAAGTCAGAAGCCAGCCACATCCGTTCATGCCGGCCAAGCAGCCAGGTCTGGGTCCAGCCAGAGTCAGAGTGCAGCAACTGCAGGTGGGCAAGGGCAAATTGATATTGATGATAATTGGCGTGCGGTGCGCTACCAGTTCAACTCTTTGAGGAGCAAGAGTATCAACGAAAATGTTCAGGGTTCTCACGAGTCCCTCGACAGGAACGATGGGCGACGTCGCACCCAGAGTCGAACGTCAAACGGATCATCACGTCCATCCTCACCGGGATCTTCCCTCGGCTCAACGATCGGTGAGTCCATCTCAGTCCTTGATGGCACAGTGGGAGCTAGGGGAGAGCGTAGGGCCGGGGACTCAGTCAACGAAATGTTCAATATATTTAAAGAAGTGTTCAAAGCTCAGAGCGTGGCTAATGTAGCTAAATATAACGGGAAGAATTCTCTGACTGATTTCTTGCGCGCATTGGAGGTGAAGTTCCCCAGTGCAGTATGGCAAGATTCAGACAGAAGGGATATCTTGGTTAACCACTTGGAAGGTACTGCGAAAGCAGTTTTTAGGAGTCTGCCACCGAATGTTCAAGGAGGAACATTTGGAGATGTAGTGGAAGCTCTCAAAAAGGCGCGTAGGAATCCGTGTGAGCGCTTGAAAAATATTCAGGAGTGGGACCAACTTTCGAAGCGCACTGGAGAATCGGTGGTAGAATTCTGTTGCCGCATGGAAGAAGTATCTAGAAGAATTCATCCTAGTAGTGAATGGGATTTCATTCGCGGGTCAAAATTATATTCATGTTTGGAGCATTGGCAAAATTCTTACCACATGCTTGCTGCCTTGGATGCTCCTGAGGGAGGAGTATATGAAGCAGTTTAAAGCGTTGCCAGAAGGCTCGAAAAGCTTCACGAAGATGTACCGAAGCGCACAACCAATTTGCAGGCTCGCAGTAAATCAGATAAACCATATGATCAAGCACTGGGTTCTGAGTCTAAGGGAAATCCCCCAGCTCATTTTAGCCGAGCAAGGGGTTCGCAGTGGAATAAAGCGCCATTCAGGTGTTTCAACTGCGGCGAAGCAGGCCATGCAGCGCCTCAATGTCCAAAAAACGATGGCAATAGGCCCACACAACGTTTTCAAAATAGGCCGCGCTGGAATGGAAGAAATTCAAGCGTTAACCAAGCACCTACTAACGCAGTAGGTGGAATTACACTCGCAGATGAAATAGATGGATGGTGTAGAACAGTTCAGGGAAGCCCAAGCCATTCGGAGTTACAACCGAAGGCTGTCGGTCAACCATGCACCTGTAATGTGGAGATTTTTGGTGTAACTACTAAAGCACTGATTGATACGGGATCCGTAATTTTGATAGTACCAGTGGGTCTCTTGAAGATAGCGCGCCAACAAGGCACAGATTTTGATGCGGAAGCATCGAAAGTAGGGAGTGGAAATGAGCGCACACTCATTGACGCATCAGGTAATCCGATGAGCTTCCTTGCTGAGTTAGTCACCGACGTAAAGGTACGTGAAGCTGGAAAGGCTCGCGTACACTTGCACGTGCAGAGAACTCAAGACACCACTCTCTTACTGGGTACAAACGCATTAAGCGAGTTGGGAATCACCATAAATTTCTCCACCTCGACTAAGGACGCAGACGTCTTGGGAGCAAGTCCAATCATTGATAATGTCGTTAGAGCCGCTAATCGGGTAGTAGTAGCCCCGGGATGTGTAGCCACGGTAAAAGTTCAGGGTGCGGGTCATGGCTCCTGTCTATTCTGGTCTCAAACTGAACGAATAGAGTCAGGGGTGTGTCTGGTCAAGCAGAATAAGGCTGATATACCAGTAGTAAATCGTGATAATGAACCATGGGTTATCCAAAAAGGTGAACAATTAGGTGAATGGTCAACTGATAATTGGGTTGATCCCAAGATAACAGACGTGCCTGGAGATATGCTAACTTTGAACCAAGCAGTCACAGCTGACGGCGATAGGGTTGCATCCTTAATCACCATTTTGGATCTCAATAGAAAAGCTGGTCCAATGTCGGACGAAATGCGGTGCGTAGTGGAGGAATACCACGATGTCTTTGCCATATCTGACCTAGAGTTGACCCAAACCAATTTGGTAGACCATGATATTGACGTTGGAGACCATCCACCAATCAAACAGAAGACGAGACCGGTACCGTACGGGATTCGTGCGGAGGTCAAGTCAATGCTGGATGATTTGAAGAATAGAAAAGTAATTGAAAATAGTCAATCCCCTTGGGCGTCACCGATAGTTCTTGTGGCAAAGAAGGATGGAACCATCCGGCTTTGTGTGGACTACCGGGAAGTGAATAAGGTCACGAAAAAGGATAGTTATCCACTTCCGCCTATCGATATAACGCTCCAAAACCTTCAAGGGAAACAATGGTTCACGTCGTTAGATCTAGCCAGTGGATATTGGCAGGTACCGCTGACGGAACGTGCAAAGGAAATCAGCGCGTTCACAACGACATCTGGCCAATTCCAGTTCAGGGTGTTACCTTTTGGACTCACCACAGCTCCAACAAAATTTCAACGCCTAATGGATCAGGTTCTCGGTGATTTGAAGGGCCCGGAGGTCTCTGTGTATATTGACGACATCCTTATTGCCACAGAGAGTAATGAAAGACATATAGCAGTCGTGAAAGAAGTTCTCAAGGCTTTGCGGAAGGCGCAGTTGAAAGTGAAACCACAGAAATGCCGGTTTTTGGAGCCTAGTATTGAGTTCCTTGGCCACGTAGTAGACAAAGATGGAGTCAGAACGGACCCGGAAAAGGTCGTGCGCATTCGAAATTATGCACGTCCCATTAATTTGGCACAGTTGAGAACTTTTCTCGGAATGGCAGGGTACTACCGAAAGTTCGTACTGAAATTTGCGCAGATTACAAAGCCGCTTTACGAACTCACAAGCCCTAAAAATAGGTTTCTGTGGTCTGCAGAACACGAAAATGCTTTCAAAACATTGAAGAAAGTTTTGAGCGAGGCGCCAGTGCTAGCGCAGCCAAATATCGAGAAAGCAAGGGATGGGTCTCGCCCCTTTGTGATCTACACGGACGCCAGTAGAGTAGGTTTAGGCGCGGTTTTAGCGCAGCAGGGTGAAGATGGGCTAATACACCCCGTGTTTTTCGCATCGAAGTCTTTGACGCAAGCGGAGAGGAACTATCATGTCACTGATCAAGAAGCGTTGGCCATGGTTTACGCCCTGAAAAAGTTTCACTACTTTATTTATGGTGTTCGCACCATAGTAAGGACAGATCATGCAGCACTAACCTCACTTTTCAAGAGAACAAACGTTTCTCCACGCGTTCTAAGATGGGCTCTAGAGGTTCAGCGCTATGACCTAACCATAGAACATGTAAAGGGATCAGCAAATTGTGTAGCTGACGCGCTTTCCAGAGGTATTCCCCAGAATGCGTGTGCGGCTCGGGGTGATGCTGAGGATGAAAAAGTAGTTTGCGCAGTGCAGGAGAGCGAATGGCTCGCAGAACTGCGGCAGGACCCCTATTTTTCGCCTGTCATTTCAGCTATTGAGAATAAGCGAGATGAGGAGGTAAAGCTCCCCAGGCATGAAAAACTTCTCAGTTCGGCTGATTTCCTCATCGAAGGTGGCAAATTGAAGCTCATACGAGAAGATGGATCTGCGGTTTCGGTTGTTCCGCAATCGCGTCGTCGCGAGCTTTTCGATGAATCTCATTCCGGAGTGTTAGGTGGTCATTTCCATGCAAGAAAAATGTTCAGAACGCTGAGAAAAGTAGTATTTTGGCCTGGGATGTACCAGGATCTTGTCAGCTGGTGCAGATCTTGTCAGCAATGTTTTTTAACAAATCGAAACACCGAGAATATCCCACCCTTGCGACCAATCACGGTTTCGAGACCTTTTCAAATAGTGGGAGTAGACTTGCTGGAAATGGGTTTGACAACCTGCGGTAACCGCTACATTGTTACCGTCATCGACCATTTCACGAAATATCTGGGAGCGTACCCGGTTGCAAATAAGAAGGCTGAAACCGTGGCAGAAGCCCTTTTCAGCAATTGGGTTTGTGGTGCCGGTAGGTGGCCAGAAGTACTTCTATCGGATCGCGGAAGTGAATTTGAGAACGAGGTGATGGCGGTACTATGTCAAATTATGGGAATTGAACAGAAATTCACGAAGGGATACTGTCCTCGAGAGAATGGATTGACGGAGAGAGTAAATGGAACTATCGTCAGGATGCTAAAGAAGAAAACGACGGTACCCGCCGAGTGGGACAAAATTTTGCCGACCATCGTTTACGCCTATAACGCTTCCGAGCACCGAGCGACTGGGGAAAGTCCTCACTTTTTGGTATATGGTCGGGATCCTCGGTACCCTTCTGCTGTTATTCCCTCGGATCAACTTTCTCCGTATATCGTAGATTACGATAAGTACAAGACTGAGCTACTCTGTGGACTTAAACTAGCCCAGGAAGTCATTAGCGAAAACTCTAAGGAATATCGTGAGAAAATGAAGGAGAATTATGACCGCAGGTTAAAAACCAGTAGGTCCACCATTTTTACGGCTGGGGATCGCGTCTATATGAAGTTGCCTGCCGAGAAGGGCAAATCGCGACACCCTAAATTGGTCACGGACTGGTCTGGCCCTTTTCGAGTCATAGAGGCTAGTAACAACTCAGCCTTGGTAACACTAATCGGTGAAAATCAGGAACCTCATAGAGTGCAATTTGACCATCTAGTTAAAATTCCTTCGGAAATTGACGATACTCCGTTATCGGGTACGGTTACTCGTAGAAAACGTGGTAGGCGAGAAATCTTGGCGATCCAAGAGGGAAATTTGGGGGGTGTCATAAAGACTAGTTTCGATAATTTTTCCAATTTCAGCGCGCCGCTCTCTTCAGCCGACAATGTTCGTCATGTGGATTGGATCTGCCCTGGCCAACTAACGCTCAACGGACAATCGGTGCAATGTTCACTGGAAACCACGATCAGAGACGTCATTCAAAACGCCCCATTGAGCTCGTTTTCCTTCAAATCTCCTTATGAATTGGCACGCATCATCGCCGTCATCACACAGTCTCATACTCCTGATAACTGGCGTATATCCCGCATGTTGGATAGTTCGTATGATATTTTAACAGTATCTTCTCTTGGGATGGCAATATCGTATTATCGCAGTCATTGTATCCACTGTACACTTGCCTCAGTTGCCGACGCCGGAAATTCTATGATTCTCTGCCCTCCTCGTTCCCACAATGACCCCTATCATCTACCTCATCTTTTCCCAAAAGCAGTAGACTTTGCCAACCGCAATCCATGGACATCTGCAAGCTGGACTCTATTAAAGCCGCGGAAGACGTTGGTTTTGCTGCCCGAGGGGTTTGACGAAACGCTGAGGTGTTTTGAGTCGGAAATGATGTTAGCCAAAGTGATGCACAATCCGGAAGACGTCGACCCGAATTGGTTTGAGGAAGAACTGTCGGCCGTTGTCGTGTTCTCTCCAGCCTCATACTGGAGCGCGCTGCGATGGAGAACTCCTTGGGTCCTATTTATCCAGGCTGTCGCACAAGGAGCGGAGCTAATCGCTTTGCCGGGGCCCCAGGACGATGAGACATGGGGAAAATCCGTTGACATGTTACGCGATTTGATGGAAGAAACAGCGGCCCAAAGACCGTCGCTAGCAAAGCGTCTGAGATGCCTGTTGCCACTCAAGTCGGAGGATAATCGGATCGGAGCAGCTTTCAAGATCTTGGCAGACAAGATTAACTTGGTAACTGGTCGCCACTTCACGCAAAGTGCGGCGAAAAGGTTTTGGACGGCTACGATGGCGCAGTATAGCGCATTTGTACGACTGCCAGAATGCAAGCGAGTGCGAAATGTGAGCGAGAACAACGAAAATACAAATATTGCAGTCGGAAACTCCGTCAGAGGTCGACAGGATTCAGTGCCCCACTCTCGGTTATATGCTCGTGGACGTGGAGTGCGTCACGAAGGATTCCAACGCAGGAGGTCTTTTTCGCAGCACCGGCCTCATCAAGAAATGGAACGAGGTGACTTCCCGAGGCGATCCTTCCGGGGGCGTTGGAATCGTTTTTGAGCGCAGTGGAAGCGCTTCATCGTTGAGGAGCCGCATGTTGTGAATATGTTTTTAAATATAAATTGTTCGTTTGATCTTTGATCCGCGTAAGGATGCGGGGGTATGATGCCCTACATTCCCGCCAGGTGCGCACCCTGAGGAGCCAGGCGCGCATCCTGAGGATATGGGCGGGGCCGAAGAATCAATTGGCCACACCCCCGGATCTTCCTGATCCGGACAGTGCCTGTTTTTGCAGCAGCCAAGTTAGGCTGCTTATCTCAGCTTTAGTTTTTCTTCCTATTCTCTCATCTCGTTGCTGTGTAAATTTTTGTTTAAGAAGAAAATAAATTATTCGTCCTGTTTGCTAGTCACTATTAATATTGTGAGTTGTGGCTCCACGACAACGTGTATCCATCGATTTATTTGCCAGAAGAAACCGACTGAAGTGATGAGCCCTACTTCGAAAGTAAGGAAGGTCGCGTGAAGTTTTCTCGGGTTGCTGACCACCAAGTGATGGCAATAATTAAAGAGAACCCATTCAAAACAACATGTTCGGTTCCCCAGAACCTCATCGGAAATTGTCGTCAGACCGCCCTTTCCTTGGAGAAGAATGGGAGGACGAAAAGCTCGACGACTGGGTGCGACGCTATCTGAACGAGTACCAGATTGAACTTCGTTAAGGAGTCTGCTTCGCGCCCTTGCATTGAAGAAATTTCGACCAAATCCTGGAACGCTTAGTGATGCATGGTAAAGAATAGACCCTCTGCGACAATATAAAATTCCTTGCTCAACAACTGGGAGAGGAAGGCGAACCGAAACACTGTCAGAAACCAAAGCAACACTAAATTAAGGTCATGACGAGTTTTTGTGGTCTTATGCAGAAATCATTTGTAACAGCTTGTTGAATCCCTTACAGCTAAAACGCACTGCTAGTATGTTAACAAAATGAGCCGGAAATCTCACTGTGTGAGCTCGGTGTCTTTTAATAAAATGGATTCTGTACTCCTAGACAGTACCGTTCAGCCACATGTCGCACACCAGAAGCTCCACAGGTTGGAACAATTGGGCCAAGAAGCTCGACCTGATACATCATAATCAGCAACCCTCTCGCTCTCTGATTACCACTTCCTGGAGCATCTAGACGACTTCGTCCAGGAGAATTTCTTCGAGGACTGAAGTGAAAAAAATTGACGTCCTGGCGTTCGTCGATCCTAGAAGGCCACGCTTGAAGAGTACGGTGGTCATTAAATAGCTGTATTATTGCTAAAGGTTTGCGGATTTGAACGGTTTTAAGCATGTTTAAAAACATTGATTTTGAACCAAGATATGGGGTCAGGAATTTAAGGGTTGAAAACGCGCATTATTTTTTCACCAACCTAATAAAAAGCTCATTACGGTCGCCTGTTTTCACACAAAGGGCCGGGTCTGTTTTTTTCTGAAAATTTCCAAGAAATATAAGCTGCCGAGTTCCCTATCACAATACAAAAGGCTTGTAGACAAGTTTTTGAAAGAAGTAGACCATTAGCTTGTCATTTCTGAACCTTCTTGAATTTTATCCGTTCTTCTACAGATATGTTTGAGCGGATTCAATAGTTTTTATTTGGATTGTATTTATATTTTTTATTACTGTGATCTTCATTCAGCGTGGTATTTCCACGTACAAGTAAATAAATAATATTCCCCTAATAAATGAAAAATAAACGCAAGGAGCTAAAAATATAGTAAAAAGGAGACCATGAAAGTAAGATATCGTCATAACAATCTCTCACCACCTCCCGGACCACTAACCTCAACTCTGCCAGATGTTGGCAGTATGGGTGGTGGCATGGCGATCTCCAGGGTGGCCAGTCGAATGGCGTCGTCGATTGTGTGCATCACTCTTTGCACCTATGAACGATTCCATAAATATAAGACTGGTCATCATTAGCAGAACTTCGAACAGTAAGTAGTGGTATTTCCTTAAGAAAGACTTACATCTTTAAACCGGAATATGTGACATCTTCTATCAGTTTCGTTGCGTTTTTTCGCTACGTATCCAAACATATCACTAGTATTTGTCTCCTGAAAGGATGCTATCAACAACAACATAAATTTTTCAAAAAAAAAAACAGGGAATTGGAAAAGGTAGCTACAGTGAACACCAAGCGGCCGTAGACGAGGGGCGGGGCTGCGGCGCGGCGCGGCGTTCTTTAGCAGAGACACAGGGTCTGCATGCTGGCTCTGGTTGTCTGCTTCTGTCATGCCGCAGCAGACAACCAGAGCCAGCATGCAGACTCTCTGTGTCTCTGCTTGAGAACGCCGCGCCGCAGCCCTACCCCTCTTCTACGGCCGCTTGGTGTTCACTGTATTTATGTTCCAATAAATTAGAAATAACAATTGCTTATACTGCCACTACATTCCATGTAAAGTATGGTACGCTGCGTAGTCGTCGCGTGTCCACTAGATTTCGATACCTATCGATTATCGATTTGGGGGAGGGCACCGCTGGCGTCGCTGCGGCACAACGCCATGGCAATCGATACC
Organism: Ancylostoma ceylanicum; assembly: GCA_000688135.1. Classification (NCBI taxonomy): domain Eukaryota; kingdom Metazoa; phylum Nematoda; class Chromadorea; order Rhabditida; family Ancylostomatidae; genus Ancylostoma; species Ancylostoma ceylanicum. The sequence continues at coordinate 295,924 of JARK01001506.1, read as the reverse complement.
CATCAAATCAATGTCGCCCGAGAGATCGCGAGGAATCCATACTATGCGTAAAGTAAAGCTACAGGGTTAGCATTGTAAAGCAAGGTATTGTTATGCTAGGTAAGCTAAGTATGGCAAGAATCTAGCTTTATTTATTTATTCACCTGTCTGCACTCAGTATACACCAGTAGGAGTAATTCAAACGAAAACCTACGGAAAAATCTGCAAACCTCTGAACCCTGCGCCGCGAACGAGACGAGTTCAATGTTATGTCGAGCGATCAGTCGATTCAACCTCTCTTTGTTCTTCGGATCGGCATAAATAATAGTAAGCGCCTTGGTGGAAATGTTCAAATCGATCCGATGATTTGCCACTTCTGGAGTACCGACGAACTAAATGTGGAGTTAGAACTGAGTATAAACAGCATTACGGAAGTCTAAATGTCAAAAAAAGCCAGTGGCAGGAGGATCTTACCAACTTTATTATCGCGTTCGTCTCTTGTACAGGAATGATTCCAATTTCACCAGCGATCATATTAATGCACTCCCTTAAAATTTTCATAGTACTTACTAGAATTATAGAGATCACAGAAATTTTCAGTATTTTTCAAGGATAATTCTACAGTGGGTGTCGATGGCGGTGGCCTTTCCGCGACCTCGAAAAGCACGTGACGCGACCGCGCCGCTCAAGCAGGAACCCTCTCCAAGACGAAAAATTATGGGGTTTTTGATAGTTAGTTAGTTTTCTTATCACTCAACATCAAATGGGATGAAAAATCTTCAAGAAAGCCTAAATTCGCCACTGCAGCGATCATTCGATTGTGAGCGGCGCGGTCGCGCCGCGTGCTTCCAAAGACGCGAAAAGGTCACCTCCATCGACGCCCAGTTTATGTTGTTTTAGTAACTATGTGGGTATACATGCTGGAATAAACAAGTCAAAATTACGTGTTTGTTATGGAAAAAACCCTTACTTGACTACGAGCGGCCGCAGATCAGGCGTCATGTCGTGCAAAGCGGCAAGTACCGGAACACTGCCGAGATACTGTAAAACGATACTTTACTTTGTTATTTATTCTAGCTAGAAAATCAAATGAAAGAAAAAAAAATAGTGAAATATTCAAGTGGATCTAGTAAGTCTCCCTGACCCGTTTTTTTTTTCAAAATAAGTCAGCAAATTTCTTCAAAGAAATTCTTTGTCAAAGAAATAAATACGCATTTTGCTTCGGTTTGCTCTAGATAGTTGTTCTTTCTATTAGTCTCGATATTATTTCAATTATTTAAATTTGAGAGAATTTTTAAGAGGTGATAAAGAAAAAAGCACAAATGATATGTATTTTAGGTGGAACTTCACGTTAATCATGAGAAATTCTCCCAACTGGAGAGTGATAGAATGGAATAAAAAAATAAAAATAAAAATAAATAAATAAATAAAAATGAGCGCGTAGTACCGATAAAGGGCCTGCGCCAAGAGGAAATGAGAAGAAAGGTGATCTCTGGTGTATGTCATCTCGTGAGGAGAAATGGGGCGGTACCAGACCACGGTAATTGGTGGATTAAATTGGTGCGCCAATCACGTTGGGCTGACGACGCCCTTTTTTCCCTTCTCGAAGATGCACACCCGTGATCTCAATGTTGAATAATTGAAAACCGCTGCTAAAAAAAACGGATAAGGAAATGGGGGGGGGGGGG